>CM031236.1:158146729-158625813 GCA_018340775.1 Taxus wallichiana var. yunnanensis
CCATAAAGAGCTTATAGATCTATATTTTTCCTCTTTACAATTTCCTTAATCCTATTCTTTACAAGGACAACTCCACAGCATTGGGGGCTTGCCTACACTAAGGGCATCTTACTTATAAAATAAATTCTAGATTATATTTATACACACTAGTCCATTGTGACTTGAATCTTCTATTACTTATCTTGGAACCAACTTATATTTTATGACATATTTCGGTATGTAGTTCATTTAATAATCACATTATATATTTATATATAATGAGTTTGCCCGACATGCTTTGTGCCTAGTTACATGATCTCAATGCATTTACATACTACTATATTACTTTCGCATTGCATATTGATATGGGATTGTTTGAGTATTATTAGCCCCAAGATCATGTTTTACTATCACACATTATTTGATTCATTTATTACTTAAAGTACATTGGCTGCATACATTAGGTGTGTTTACACAATAACTATTTAATTCATTGTTTTCTCTATGTACATTGTCTACTAAATTACTTGGGTTTACACAAAAGTCCGATTCTGGCTTTTCCGTATGCATATTATTTAATGCATTCTCTCATTTATCGATTGGTCTATATAAATTGATTCCTATATTATTGGCTCTATGCACATTATATGATACATGTTGTTTAGTTCATTACTAACTTTGCACATAATTGTTTGTTTCCTTACTTGTGTTGTACATTGTATTTGATACACCTATTGTTTTGACATAATTTCTCATGGAACTTACCTTTTGTATGGGACATAATTTCTCATGGCACTTTACCTTTTTATTGGGACATATTGCTCACGGTACATTTTATAATGCACTTATTGTTTGGGATACAATTTCTTATATCATATTGCTTATTATTTGAGAAATTTTGTCTTGATGGGATATATATTGTTCATCATTATTATTGACATACATATAGTTTGACACGTACTTGTTTGATGCACATGGTTCCCCGACACATTATTATTCATTACATACTTTCTTAGCATAGAAATAACTAATATCATAATTGTTCAAGTTGTCATCGCAATGTCTTGTCATTTGTCTATGTATTAGGATAAGATTGACATGTAATGTGTTCTCATGTCATGTTGTTAGTCCCAATGGGTCCATTGGTGTCAAATTGTATGTCTACTAACATGGTAAATGGTAATTTATCATTCACTATTACGTCCTTCACTATTTATTTTTTATGAATTAGTGGATATGTTTTTCCATGGGATGACATCTACTACTTGCTCCGTGAATGATCATATTTGAAGTAAACTATTTTGACAACCATGTTTAGTACATATGTATTATATAGTTCACATTCTAGATTCTTTGATTATACTAGTTACAACTAGACACTTTTTCTCTTTTGAGCTAAGTGATACATGATCACATCCATCATCTCAAAGGAGGGAATATTGTGGTCTCTTTAAAAGTTCACAAAGATCATGGCCAAGCTCCATGGGAAAACAATATGATAGTATTTCACTTAGGTCGGATACGTGTATTCAAGAGAGACAAGTTGAGTTATATCATATTTTTACATGGACTTAGGATTGGTTCATCATCATAGTTTATAGATTCAGTTTATGACATTTATGGATTTTATACAAAATTGATACGAGTTTATTACTACAAATACATAATTATATTGTATTTATAGGAAATTTGAGGGGCAAGTCCATCATTACAAATTCATATATATTTATGGCACATGTTCATACATGAGTTATAAACAATCTCACCTTATAGATTCAGTCCACCCAGAACATATTCAATTTCCATATATGCATGACCTGGCATGCATAAGTGCATCATTTAGTGTGTATCAATTTTTGTAATATCCCCTACAAATGGCCAAATGGATTATGTTGGTTCTCAAATTAGTATCACCCCATTTTTCATTGAAATCCCTTTGTATTTCATGCCTCTGTTATGTTTTCTGCCTCCCCAAGCTCAAATGGTGGTTCTCCACATTTACGATTTGTGAGTTTAGTTTCCCAATCAAAATTACTTCTCAAAGATCGGATTGAAACATGGCCCTTTTCTACGGTTGGATGTGGCTCTACAGGCACTTCAAAAATGCAAGGCTCACTTCAACCCAAAAACATGTCCATGTGGTGAGCCCGTGCTTGTCTCAGTGGACTCCGTTCTTAGGGACCATCTTCAAGTCGCGCCATACAAAGACACGTGCTGAGACTTCCAACGTGGCCTTCCGCACTTATAATTTTCAAGCAAATTCCTAAAGGGCCTAGGACATGTGGGAGGACCGCGCTTGTTTTGGTCTCTACTTCTCGGGGACCATTTCAAAATGTGCCATTGAGACACATAGCAGCGGGGGAAATGGAGAAATAGAGTCGTGGGATTATTTAAGGTTTTTGCCTTTTGTAAAAAATGGATTAAATTGTAAGTCGGGAGCACGCCTGACAAGAAAGTAAATGCTGACATTGAATTGTCAAAAATGGAGGTGTAAGCTCGAAGGGAATAATTTGGAAAATTTTCCTTTTTCCAAAAATTTATAAAATGTCAAAAAGTTCTCCCCGTGCTCTTCCATAATATTTTTCCATGTGGAGGGCTCTGATTAAAATTTGAAAGGCAAGGTCAATGGTAGCTATGCATTTTATTTGATTTTGCCTCCATTGAAGCTCCTGTGGATGTTCTGGAGATGCATTTTTGCATCATTCTTCAAATTTTTGGCAAATTTTTGTCGCTTTTGGTTCCAAAGTTCAATTGAATCAATTTGGGAGATCAATTTGTAAATCTGAAGTACTTTTTGAAATGGATTTTTTTCTCGAGATTGTAAGAAAATGCAAAATGCCGATCCGTAAAATTACAGAGTAAAATTTTAGAGGGAAAAAGGATGAAATGATGAAAGTGCAGGTGCAAAAGGTTAAAAAGGTGTTGCCTTGAAAAGTAAAAATGGATGCCCCTGTCAAGTCCAGTCATCTGTGAGGCTTTGAAAAATGATTAAAGGAGGGATTTATCACATGACAGAATCAGAATGATTAGGACTCCGAAAAGTTATGGCATGGCATCCTAGTCATTATTCGAGGGTCCCAGAGACGTGATCAGTTCATAATTGGTCCACCTGGCAGATTTCTTGATCTGAATTTGTTAAATGTCTCTATCTGAAACAAATTGGTAATAAGCAAAGGTCCCCTCAAATATTCTCTCTTTTGAGGGAAAAGGTGATGCAAGTGCCAGGATGAAGAATATGCCTCCCAGAGTTAAGAACAATGATGCAAATATTTACAATGATTCACCTTTTTTGAAAACACTTGATGATTTTTACAAATATGTTAAATGTCACGCTGTACGGCAAATCATGATCCGATATGTACAACAAAGGTGCTTCCAATATTCCTATTTGGGGGATTGGATGTGAACTAGTGGTATTATAAATGCAATGAGATTACTTGCAAATGGTCAAGTATGAATTCTTAAGAAAATTTTGAGAAAGCAGCCTTCTTCCGAGAGGCCAAAGCCGAGATTACTTGTTATTTTCTTTCTATGTTAGATTTCTATCGTGTCAAGTTGGTTGATATGTATAGCCACCGACAAGATCTAATATTTCTCTCGAAGCTTCCGCTAATGAATCTAACCAATTTTGGAATTAATTTGTGTCTAATCTCTAGTAATTTTGTGTGCTTTATTTTTAGAATGTTTGTAAATAGTTTCTTTTGTTCCTATTGCAATCTTACACCGAAATTTTTGTGAAATCACACAGATCTCATCCCCGTAACAGTTTAATCGTATTTGCAATTTCATTTCAAGAAGAGCTTTCATCTTGGATGAGATAAACAAATTTAAAATCAATTTACTGTCATTTGTTGATAAAGATTATCAGAAGTCTTCGGGTGTATTTTTAGGCGTGATTAATCGTAAACTTTAGTGTTTAATTGTGTCTTCCAATTTGAGCCTTCATACCGGAGTCTCAAAGATTATGTGAAAACATGTTGATATGGGCCTCCATTCAAGCACACCTTCGTCAAGTTGAAGGAACATCTTGACTATTCTTGAGCTTTATGTTGTGAATTTGTTCATTATTGTGATGTCCATCCAAATATCTGGTATAATCACCTCTGTTCTGCTTCATCTCCCACCAAAATCATTTAAAAATCATTGATCCACTTTGAACTACCCCCTCGCTTTCCCCGTATCAACAAAGGAAAAATCCTACTTGTAAAAATATGTAGAACAATCAGGATCTCTTAATGTATTTAGTAACCTTAGCCTTGTGTTGAAAATATCTCCATCTTCTGGAAGTGACAACTCGTGAGAGTCATATTTGGTGTGTTGATCATATTTTCCCAAGGTTTTATTTATAAAATTTGTGCAAAAGAAAGGTATCTACATCTCCTTCAATAACAGAGGTTACAAAATAGGTTCTCTTACCTTGGTTGAAAGGCACAACCTAAAATAGTTAGGATAAGATCAAATCCTTTTAAGGTGCTCCTGCACTTCTTCAAGGCCTCGGAAAAGCAAAAATTCGGATAAATCACTTCCTCGGATACAAAATGACATACATAATCATTTATTTACTTTTGAGTGTCCTGTCAAATCCATGATAATCTTTGCTGGTTTGTGAAGAAGAGTAAATTCAGGGGCACCAACACCAAAATGGTGCCATCAGCGGGACTTGTTGAAAATATTTGAAATATTTGGATACATATCAAACCCTGGTAATGTTTCTTACAAATTTTTTGTGTAAATACATTGTTAAGAAGTCATTCCATATGCAGATTTGTGAGATTTGTTCGAAGTTATATGCTCTATCTACAATTTTCCCAGTTTCCAGTAGTTGTTGCACTTTGCTTGCATTGTGATTGATAAATTTGGGTAAAAGAAGATCATATCTGATAAGTTTTACAAGATTCTAGTACTGACAAACATTTGACAGATTATCTTTTAGTGCATTTTTGCACATCTGAGGTGAAAATCCTTAGTGGTGACTCCATGTTGATTTATTTTGATAAATTCCAGTGTCTTAACCTCTCACAATTGAAAATTTTTTACTAATATTTGCAAAGCGGAAGAAAGAAGTTCTTTCTTTCCCGCACCCTAGTAGAAGGTTGTTTCAGAGTTTGGAAAGTCTAATTCGTAAGAAGGAAGAATTTGGAAGGTTATTGAGATCAAGCATCAAGAAAAGAGATCTCCAATGGTGAAAATGATTCGGGCACGTAATGAAGATCGCAATGCTTCCTCAATGCTTCTAAATCGTGGTAGTCTCTTCAGTAAATCTGAATTCTCCATCTGGAGAGGGGCCTTTCATTCTACCCCTATATTTAAAAGATTTGCATCTCATTCTACCCCTGTATTTTCCAAATCTAGTAGTGTCTGCTGTGAAAAGAGCCATTAGGCGATAGTCATTCGAAAATTGTATCCTCTGCACCACACAGACCCCTCACTCATCATTATGTTTCTCCTGTAAGATCACCTCCTAAGAATAATATGGCTCATGCCTCTACCCACCTCCATTTGTTGTTAATACTTTTGGTCCCATCATTTTATAGGTATGGATGGCTATCTGAATGTTGTGCCATAGGATGTAAGAAACAGATTGCCTAAGTTTCAAGGAAATAATGCAATAACTTGTGATCAGCACTTGAAACTCTTTGTCAATATGATGGAGGATTTCAAAATAGAGTTTGAATATGTATACATTAAATTATTTATTCATACTCTAGAAGAGGATGCAAGGGACTGGTATAAAGCTCTGCCTAATAACTCTATTGATTCTTGGACTAAAATGAAGAATGCATTTAGATTGCAGTATGGTGACAAAAAGACCCTAGGTTTCTTTTGTCATAATTCGAGAATATTAAAAAGAATCCTAATGAGTCAGTGCATGACTTTAATATGAGATTCAATAAGAAATTGAGAATATTTCCTATGAATTTGAGGCCATGTGATGAATCTTGTCTTATAAAGTATGTTGATGCATTTGACAAGAAGGTTGCATACTATTTAAGGGATAAAACCTCGGCACTGAGGCGGTGCCTTTACCATGGCTCTACAAATTGAGAACAACATCAAAGCAGTTGGAAAACCTCCTAAGAGGGAGGGTGTCAAACCGATAAACCCTAAGTAAAATCCTCAAGAAAGAAAAAGCAGTGTGGATCTTGAGGAGGCTGTTAAAACTTTGGCAAGGGTTGTCAAAGAAATCTCTTACAAACTAGCCCGGGAAGAGAAAGGAATTGGGTAGAGTTCACAAGGTCAAAAAAGGCACAAAATCATGATAGATTTGGCAATCATCCTAGGGGTGATCAGAGGTTAGATGAAAGAGGTAAAGGACCCATGGGATCTACAAATAGACATCCCTAAGCACGTGAAAGTAGAATGGTGTCTGATCCTCTGATTGCCCTGAGTTGTTGTTGTTGATGAAGCCAATGAGATTGATTGGTGTGATAGATGCTTTCTACCCCATCCTCCATGTGAAGTAAATCAAAACAAGAAGAAGTTGATAATGATGATGCATGCATGGTGGATTCCTCTATGAGTTCACAGTAGGGAGAAACCTCAACTGAGCTGATGAGTGCCAAAACTGCTAAAGATTTCTGGGATTGCATTCACCAAGTATTACCTCTTCCTCCCACTCATACTTCTAAAATTGATATGGTGCAAGCTTTTGAACTTCCTAATAATGATTTTGAGTACCTAAGAGCTCTAATGATTGAGAAGTATGATGGAGGGATACCTTCTAAGGAGGATAGGCAGTTGTTAATGAATGATGTGGTTGGCCATGAAAAATAATATAATACTAGGAGTAGGGTTGCCAAAGGGGCGTGGCCTCGAGTGCCAAACCAAAATTCTAGTGCTTACCAGTATCCCAAAAGAGACTCCAAAGAAAGATACATCTGGAAAAGGCCTTGTTGTCTCAAGTAGAACTTGTGTCCCTCCCTATGCTCAGACTGTAAAAAATCATGTGCCATCAGATGAATTTGTAAACCTCCCTCCTAACACTACATTACCCAAATATGTTCCTTGTGACATAGCCCAAATCTTGAGTCAGATCAAGATTTATGTTCCTATTGTTGAATTTCTTAGAATCCCTGAGCATAGGAACAGAGCATTCGAATATTTGGGGTTTAGAGAAGAAAAATTCACCCAAGGCAGAAATGTTGAGACTCCTCCTACCATTTCAAAGTTGAAAAAACCCCAAGTACTGGAGGAACCAGGTGAACCACCTGAAGTTTACTTGGGAACATATTTGGTTGAGTCTCAATTAAATGTTGATCCATTTTTTACAACACTGATTATTAAAGACAAACTGCTACACAATTGTATGTTTGATTCCGGAGCATCATGCAATGTTATGCCTCTGGAAGTCATGAATGAATTGAACATTAAAGTGACAACAACTTATGGCAAGTGTACTACAATGGACTCTAGAGAGGTGCCCGTTGTTGGATGTGTGAAAGGTTTGGTGGTACAACTTGCAGCTTATCCAGGTAAGAACCTGAAACTTGATGTTGTCATTGTTGATTGCCCTACCAAATGGGGCATGTTGTTATCAAGAAAGTGGGCTGCAAGTGTTGGTGGAAATGTTCAGATGGACATGTCTTATGCCACCATACCAATTGAGGGCAACCTTGTGAAGTTACCTGGTGAAAAGAAGATGTTATATCTTATTGAGGACCCCAACAATGCTTCTTATGAAGTATTGCATGTAGATATTGATATTGATAACTCTGTGAGTTATGTTGCTTTCAAGGAATATGAAATTGATCAATGCAGGTATCATGAGCAGGATGATTTTCCTGAGACTTTGATGTTTGATGCAGCCTCGAAAGATGTTAGAAAACTTGACCCAGGCACAAAGGATAAGCCTGAAAGAAATGTGGTCAGATAGCAACATGGATGGAAAAGAGAGGAAATCATATGATGAGCTATTAAAAACATATCAGAACTACTTAGCATGGTCATATCTAGAATGGTAGGCATTTGAAGCATTTCCTTGATTGATTTCTTTGAATCAGGATGCTCTCCATTTGTACATAGTGTATAGTTCTTTGTTCTCGTTTACTTTTGTGTTTTTTTTCATTTTGGTCCTTGGTGACCTAGTTTTGTTGGTTTCTCGATTCATTTTTTGGAGGATGGTTGTGGTTGTTCCGCTCTACGTGCTCCTTGACTTTGACTCCATTGCCCAATGGTATTTTTGGCACTTGGTCTGTTATTTTTTCTTGTGGCACTCACAGGGAGTGCCCATCCCTGAGATGGAGCCAATGTTGGTGCTCAAATTAGTCTCACCCGTTTTCATTGAAATCCCTTTGTTTGCGGCCTCGTTATGTTTTATTGCTCCCTCGAGCTCAAATAGTGGTTCTCCTCCATTTTACGGTTTGACAGTGTAGTTTCTTGTCAAAATTACTTCTCGGCATCAATTGAAATGTGACCCTTCTGGTTGGATGTGTATCTGCAGGCACTTCAAAAAATTCTAAGGCTCACTTCAACCCAAAACATGTCCATGTGGTGAGCTTGTGCTTGCTCAAGGTCTCTCGCTCTTCGTTTAACCATCTTGAAGATTGCGCCATAAAGACACATGGAGGCTTCCACTGGGCCTTCCCATTACTTAGAATTCTCAAGAAAATTCCTAAAGGGCCGGGACACGTGGAGGTACCACACTTGTTTGGGGTCTCTACTTCTCGAGACCATCTCAAAAATGAGCCATTGAGACACGTCGCGCAGCGGGGAAATGGAGAAACGGAGCTTTGGGGTTATTTAAGGATTTTGCCTTTTGTAAAAAAGGATAAAATTGTAAGTTAGAGCGTCAGCCGCTTGACAGAAAGTAAATGCCAACGTTGAATTGTCAAAAGCGGAGTGCGCAGACTGCTTAAGAGGAAAAATTTGGAAAATTTTCCTTTTCCAAAAATTTATAAAATGTCAAAAAGTGCTCCCTGTGCTCTGCTTTCCAATCACATTTTGCCATGTGGAGGGCTCGATTAAAAGTTAAAAGTTAGGATCAATGGTAGCTATGAATTTCATTTGATTTTTCCTCCATTAAATCTCCGGAGTGTTTCGAGATGCATTTTTGCATCATTCTTCATCAATTTTTTGGAAAATTTGTGTCGTTTTAGTCTCGTGAAAGTTCAATTGAATCAATTTGGGAGCTCAATTTGTAAATCTGAAGTAATTTTGAAGTGGATTTTTTCTCAGGCTCATGCTGAAAATGGAAAATGCCAGATCCGAAATTGCAAAGTAAAATTTTAGAGGAATTTAAAGGATGAAATGATGAAAGTGCAGGCGCAAAAGGTTAAAAAGGCATTGCCTCGAAAGCAAAAAGGGATGACCTGTCAAGTCCAAAGCTATGCAAAGGCTCTGAAAAATGATTAAAGGATGGATTTATCGCATGATAGAATCAGAATGATTAGAAGGACTCCCGAAAAGTTGTGGCATGGCATCCTAGTCATTATTCGAGGGTCCCAGAGACGTGATCAGTTCATAATTGGTCCACCTGGCAGATTTTGATCTGAATTTGTTAAATGTCTTTGTCTGAAACAAATTGGTAACAAGCAAAGGTCCCTCAAATATTCTTCTCTTTTGAGGGGAAAAGGTGCTACAGTGCAAGGATGAAGAATATGCCTCCAGTTAGAACAATGATGCAAATATTTGCAATGATTCACCTTTTTTGAAAACACCTGGCAATTTTTTTGTGAATCTATTGAATGTCACTTTCTGCAAATCATGATCCAATATGTGCAACAAAGGTGCTTCGAATATTCCTCTTTGGGGGGGGGGAATTGGATGTAAAGGGTGTATTATAAATGCAATGAGATTACTCTTGCAAATGGTCGGAGTATGAATTCTTGAGAAAATTTTTGAGAAAGCCGTCTTCCCGAGAGGCCAAAGCTGAGATTACCTGTTATTTTCTTTCGTGTTAGATTTCCTATCGTGTCAAGTTGGTTGCAGATGTATAGCCATTGACAAGATCTGATATTTCTTTGGAAGCTTTCCCCTGCTGATGAATCTAACCAATTTTGAAATTAATTTGTGTCTAATCTCTAGTAATTTTGTGTCTGCTTTATTTTCAGAATGTCTGTAAATAGTTTCTTTCATTCCTATTGCAATCTTACACTGAAATTTTTGTGAAATCACACAGGATCTCATCCTGTGTGATGTCTAATGGTATTTTCAATTTCATTTCAAGAAGAGCTTTCATCTTGGATGAGATAAACAAATTTAAAATCAATTTACTGTCATTTGTTGATAAAGATTGTCTGTAAGTCTTCGGGTGTACCTTAGGCGTGATTAATCAGAAACTTTAGTGTTTAATTGAGTCTTCAAATTCGAGCCTTTGTGTTGGAGTCTCAAAGATTATGTGAAAATGTGTTGATCTGGGCCTATGAAGCACACCTTCGGTTCAATGAACGTCTTGACTGATACTGAAGCTTTTGTTGTGAAGTTGTTCATTATTGTGAAGTCCCTCCAAAGATCCGGTATAATCAACTTTGTCTTGCTTCATCTCCCACCAAAATCATTTAAAAATCATTGATCCACCCTGAACTACCCCTGTTTTCCCTGTGTATCAACAAAGGAAAAAAATCTACTTGCAAAAATATGCAAAACAATCGGGATCTCTTAATGTCTTTAGTAACCTTAGCCTTGTGTTAAAAATATCTCCATCTTCTAGAAGTGACAACTTGTGAGAATCAGATTTGGTGTGTTGATCATATTTTCCCAAGGTTTTATTTATAAAATTTGTGTAAAAGAAAGGTATCTACGTGTCCTTAAATAACAGAGGTTACAAAAATAGGTTCTCTTACCTTGGTTGAAGGCACAACCTAAAATAGTTAGGATAAGATCAAATCCTTTTAAGGTGCCATGGACTTCTTCAAGGCTTGAGTGCTAAAAGTCGGATAAATTACTTCCCATTTCTACAAAAAGATATACATAATCATTTATCTTCTTTTGAGTGTCCTGGCCAAATCCATGATCTTGCTCTGTTTGTGAAGAAGAGTAAATCCGGTACCAATAGCTTATACATCTAGCTCTCTCAACAACTCAATGTTTGATACACTCGGCTATCTCGTTGACCTAATACCAATAATATCGCACAAGCGTCCCGATTTTAGTTATCACATAGGATATTCATAATTGTACATACAACACAATGGGGAAATTAGGTATAATCAATTTATGGTTTATTTCGCTATACATATTTCAATTTTTCTTATACATATTTTATATCTCTATTAAGCACTCATACTCATTTTTTCATGTGATTGTAGATTTCACATTGGATTCACGTGAGGGCACACTCTTCAATTTCACACATCATGATCTTATAATGGGGATGTGAGCTTTGTATTCACTTGTTTCTTTTTTTTTTAATCCATTATTTTCAATGCTAAATTAAAAGGGGCAAATTACAGTACACCTTAATGTGGTCATGTGGCACTTGGCAATATCACTTTGGCATTTATCCTAACATTAGCTCATTTATCTACTTATTGATTAAACTTAAAGCTTATTGTTATTTCTTTTATAAACTAGGTCATGGATGCTTCTCTAGCTTCAGCACTTTAGGAATCATTACACATTATATAAAATACATCTTCAAACTCTATAGACTAACTCATGTCTCATATTTGATTCCTATTTTATCCTATCTAATTTCATGGATGAAAAAGAGACTTTACTAACGAATTTGTCCCAAAGATGATGAACATGTCCCTTATATTTTCAATTATCATCTTTCAAATGGACAAATTATCTTGGTCATCTTAGGTCAATTTAGTGAGTAATCATTCGAATCAATCATCTATATAAACATATACGCAATTACTCACTAGGGACATCTAAAGATCCCATATCAAAAGCACAATTATAAGAAGGTTGTTGAACATAATCGCCAAGCACTTCTCCTTAGAAAACACCATAGAAAAACTACTCATATTTTAATATATCTCTATTATGACCCATATCACATATGTATGCATTACAATCACGTTAAGTGTCAATTGCCTAGTGTTGAAAGCCCAATCATGGGTTTCTTCGATTGTTTTTCTCTACCCTCCACATCATCATAGCATTAGGAGATCCATGTGTTTTTTGATCTCTTCAAATTATTGGTACATAGTAGAACACTCATCACATCAATTTTGGTATTGTGAGGTCGATCCATCTCACATCATACTAACCTCTTTTTCGTTTAAAGCAAGAATAAGGCATAGGTATAAAAGAAAATCGCAAAGATCCAAATACATGAAATGAGTCCAAAGACACATGGGAAGTAGGTGTTAGTCATATTGTAGGTTAAAACCCCAAAATACACATTGATAGACCCTTGGACATATTTTTTAATGAATATATCCCTTATTGGACAACCTTGTACCACTCCTAGTTCTAGATCTCCAAATTTTCTAGACAACTTGACAACACTTTATACAACTTCCTCATCTAGTTTCAACTCATTTTCATGTAATATAATCTCGAAGAACAAATTCCTTATAAATCCTAACACTAATTATAATTTCACTATCATATTTATAATATGTTGAACGATCTTATCATCCTTACATAATTTAGGACTATGGATTGATGTATTTGTTATTCTAAATCATCTTTAAAAACATAATAATATCTAAATTAAAATAAACGGTAATTTTCATTTTTCATTTTACATACTCATGATACGCCTATTGCCCTAATGTAGAATACAAACAAGATATCTTCAACATTGTTTTTATTACTCAATTTGTAGATCACTTATATCAATTTCAAATTTTCATCCTACTAGAACTCATACACAAATGGTGCAATGGAGATGTCGAAGGGATGCACAAAAGAATTTAAACTCAATGGAGTCAAACATTACATATGGAAGAGGGGAGATGAAGAATGGGCTTGTAGGAGGATAAATCTAGGGTTCGGGAAATAATTGGGGAATTTATGTGAAAGTAATATTTGTTATGACTAATAACATATGAGCCACAAGCCATTTTTGTGAATTGTTTGAAGGAGAAAGGGCGTGTTGTGTAGAGATCATCAAAGAAATGTACTTTGAAGATATCTCAAAAAGAAAAGGAGTGGTCGATTAATACTCTAAATGTCAATAGTCGTTGTTTGTAATGTTAACCCCTTCCGATTTTGGGTAGTTAGAGCACAAATATATTTAAGGGGAACTCATTTGCACATGAACTGAGACACTTTAGAGATAGGGACATGTATAGTGGGATCGACATCCCACGAATGAGTCAATGTAGTAGTTGAATTTTATAACCACAAAACATGGTCGGTAAGGTGGTTTTGCACCATCTTTATAGACCATTATTTTAGGCCATTTTCCATGCTTTCCAAGGCAACAAAAGATATCAACACAAGATGTTTCCTTGTGGATTTGTAGATGGCATCGCTTGCCTCCTCAACATTTGTGCTATTAACCCTCATTAAATTTAAAACATGATCATGTGTATCTATAACAGGAAAGGTTTCAGGCTCGTCACTCTTTTGTTGACCTTGTCATGGAGATAGCAATGTTATTGCTAGCATTTGACCACATGACCGATGACGTTTTTATAGTCATTCCCACATCAATATGGTCGACCATTAGAGGATAATTTTAAATAGTCTTTTAGAAGCACCCATTAGTCTAAAGCATGGAGAGAGGGGAAGATAGTCATGTCGAGAGAGTCTCTGCAATGGCCTCGTAGAAAAGGAAAGTTACATATGTTTGAATTTCAAACTTTACATATGTTAGATACGTAAACTCTATATTTAGGGTTCCTTCAATGATGTCATTAAATCAATGGCCATTTGCACAAAACATCGACCGTACATTTCCCCTATGTGTGTCAAACACAATGCATGAGAATACCATTTAGAAATACATATCGACGAAATTAGCATTTGAGGAATTGGCAAAAGAGAAAAATTAATTTTTTTGTGTGTTCTTAGGTCCTCCTTTAATGCTCTAGCTCATTAATATGGAACAATTCAACTTGAAGATTATAATATGGCTAAACAATTTGAAGATTATGATTCAATTTATTTGTCATGTAGCTTTGTATTTGTTTGATATTTGTTAGTTTGGTTCTAATGGTGTTGGTCATAAATTCGAGAGGGGGTGTTATGTCGGCATATTTGTCACCAAATTTTTCAACTTTAGTCAATCATTGATGCGGTTGTCTATATATATATATATATATATATATATATATATATATATATATATATATATATATATATATATATATATATATATATATATATATGTATTCCAATGGAAAATGCAAATGTTGGAGTGTTCATCTCATGTTTGAGTGGGAGCAATTAAAAATGTAACATTGAGAGGCTCGTCTTCATCATTTATCATTATTATCAAACTACAATTCCATGTTCAAGCTCTCTTCAAAATTTCTAATATGAAAAATCAGGCATACCCAATCAATATGGTTTGATTATCTCGAAGAGGAGGGAAAATGCAATGATATCAGTATAGTGTTGCATACAACATGGGTGGGAGATTCGTGTGCGTAGAAGAGGGCACAACTACGAGATCCTTTCCCTACCTCTTATGCCCCCATTTTCGCCATCATCAATCTATTCAAATTAGAAGTGATGAAGGTCAATATAAATTTCAAGATGTCACGGGTAGAGTTCAGCACAACTATGAGCCATCTACACTTTGTGATTGCAAGTCCAAGATTGAGACGAGACTCCATATAAGAAAAAGGTAGATTTTATCTACAGATCGAAAGTTTTAGACAAAGATTCCATATGATCTCTTATGTTGTTAGGTACCAATTTCTCTCGATTTACAATGAGGTATTTTTACTAATAAAACCATTAAAGTGTATTGTGTAATGTCCATGTCTGAAAGAGATTCCTTGTCTTATTAATTTAAGATTTGATGTACTTACTTTAGGTTGAAGTAGTTGATTTCTTGTTGATTCTAGTTGTGTAATTCATGAAGAAAAGTAGCAGACATATAAAAGTTGAAAAGTCTTGAACTGCGAGCATGTTGGATCTAAACTAAGCCCCAGAGATAACTAACATAGAAAAATGATGATACAAAATATGACAATGGTGAGGGAAAAGGCAATGACGATGATATTAGAAAGAAGGAGGCAACAACACAAAAAAGGGAAAAAAGCAACAATCACTGACAACTACAAAATAAAAATGATATGTTGTTGATACGACGGGTAGTGGGTGGTGTGTTAATTAGGGGGAGGGGCGCAATGATCAAGTTGTCCCTGTCGGGACATGTGTATGATTGAAGACAAATATGGTTCCTATCCTATTGCAATATGTCCTCATAAATGCCTTAAAATCTAATGAAATGTGGATTTAGCCTTTCGCTACGCAATTCTGCCCACACCTCTTCTTTTGTTTGAGTGTAGTTAAGAATCTTGGTGCTTCTCGGATGGCAGACAAGATCTCAAAAGCCATGAATGTATGCTTTCTGATTAACAGCAAAACTTGACCTATCATATACACTGAAGCAAGAAAGGATTTTGTTGACCTTACTTTGCCCATTGGTTTTTCACTCAAACGACTTTATGGAATCAAATACTCTAAGAAAGTTGCCTCTATAATGAATCTCTATTATAGCATGGGAACATTGCCCTCTCCATTCATGTCCGCAAATAAATTGGAGTTGTTGAACCCAAATTTTTATCAACCTACACTAATAACATCGTTACAACTAAAGACAAAATTTACTATGTTTACACATGTTTCCCATCATCCAAATATTAGTCACGATATAAACAAAAAGAAGGAAAATGTGTGTGGAAATATTGTCACCAGTATCGTTCACTTTAGGCAAAATAGTAATGTCATTCAATGTGTTATAAATAGCAACCAAACTGCAACCCAAGAGAGTGGTTATGTGAAGGAGATAGTTACATTTATAATAATTGTCAAGGTTTTTGATTGGATGGTAGTTAATTTGTTAGAGCTTGCATGCCGAAATAGAATTTCACGGGTTTAACTTCTAATGACACGTTCAACTCCATGAGTTTAGATGAAGGTCCCTGCATGGAATTTTGATGTAATGTCCCCATTTTTAAGACCCTTAGCCTATCTTTCCCGTGGGCTTTGGGATGTTGTAAGGGGAACAAATTTATTAAATAATTAAATATTATTGCTGGAGCAATAATTATTTAATTATTTAATTATGAAGATTATTTAATTTAATTCCCAAAATATAAAAATTAAATGGGGAATTAATTAAATAAATATTTAGGTGGCTTTTATTGATAAAATCACCCTTTGAAAAGGGGATGCCACACCTAGGGAAAACAAACTACTTTTATTTAATAATTTCCCTCTCCTAGGGATTTCGAATTTTGTGCCTCCTTGCTTATAAAAGGAGTGCTAGGATCATTATTATTATTATGTTATGATGAAATTAATTTGATACTCCATGCTTGGAGTTGGGATGCATGCCCATTGATGCTCTCTCTCTCTCTCTCTCTCTCTCTCTCTCTCTCTCTCTTGAAGATCTCTGAATCTCAAATTGCGTGGGAGTGGTATGGTTTGAGCTGGTTTTGAGATTCAACTGAAATATTTATTTGTGAGATCCATGTTTGTGGCTTTGGCAAACATTTTGGTTAAACTTGCAAGTGAAAATCTGCCTTTTTCTATTGTAGTGAATCATTGTAGTATCATCCTTGTAGTAGCTAGGTTTTTATGATCAAATCAAAGTGTTATTGATATGTGTGAGCTATTTTGTATGTGATAACTAAGGTAGAATCGACCAACTGGAGTTAGGTTATTCCTTGAAGTGAAGTAACTGAGATCTATGCATATTTTGTGTATTTGATGTATAAAATTCATTCCAGTTTGAAGATTTGCATTATGGTGATTTAGGGGAATGATTTAAATGCATGTTTCTATGTGTGATTCGATTGGTTGGTTGTATGATTGTGATCTCTTGTTTAAATGCATTGTGAAGTGGTACGACTTGGGTTTATAACTCCTATACTACAACGACCTATGTCCGAGTTGTGGACTGTTTGTGAATGATAAATAACCAGATCTCTTTATGCTCATGTGCAAAAACAATGGGCATTGTTGGGTAACTCTCTTGGGCCATTTTTGAAGTAATTGATTAGTAATTGCTCCCTTGTATACTATGACTCCTTCTATGATGTTTGTGGACTATTTGCTTACTTCATTTGAGATGGATAGATCAAGTTTAAATGCATGATGTTACTTCCTTTGACAGCAATTTATCCAGGCAATAATTAGCAAGGGTTCCTTAGTCTCTTAATTGCAGTGATCAGCTGGGTATATTTGGGACTAAATTTGGGTGTGTTTGTTGTTCTTTCCTTGCCCGATGACGAATAGAGTTGTTCTTCTTTAACCAACGACTTCCTCAGGTTGATAATTCAATATTTTGATGCATGTATATTGAGTTATATGTCCAACGACTTGTAATGTTGGTTTGTTAGTCACCGTGACTTCATATGGTGTGCTAGGATCTGATTTGGGGTTTATAGTAAGGTGTTGTTCCTTCCTAAGAGCCATCAACTTATTTGAAAGCAAATATTGAAGGATATTAATGCATATTTGAAGCTCCATGTGTCCAGCAGATTGATAATATGTGATGCGGGATGAATTGAAGCCTTCTAAAGCAAAGATCCACATGTGGTTTGTCTAAATAATCATACCTTGATAGCTAAGCACATTTTGGTTTAGGTTTTTCCATGATAAAGAGTGTTTGTCTTGTTTGCTTTTAGGAGAATATTGTGATCAGATTTCTATTGCAGCAATATATATTCATGAGATTGTGGAATTTTAGTGGATGAGTTAAGGCCATTAAACCCTTACTCTGGGTTTATTGAGTCATTTACTCAACCGGTATAAGTACTTTGTTGTGTTCAATTGATTGATGCATTGAAGAGTTGGTTGTTTGCCTAATTTCTATTGATCTTGAGAAAGTGGGATATTACAGTGGTATCAGAGCAACTTTCCTTTGCTCCTTGTGGGTTTGTTTACAGAGTGAATCATGGAGCTTGTTAGTATCGGAGGTTTGAGGACCAAGCTCTATAAGCTTGGAAAAATGCTCAAGGGTCCTTCACTTGAGAAGAGCATATTGATCTACACTCTGGAAAAGGTGGTAAGTTGTTTGTGTTTGGTTAAGCAATCTTAAATCATTGTGGCTTGATGATTTTAGTTTTAGATCTTTTTGGGGCACATTTGTTTAGTCCTGACTTCGAGACATACAGATCCGGATGTAAGACTTGTAGTTATCACTTGTATAAGTGAAATTATGAGGATTAATGCTCTAAAACCACCCTATAATGACCACATCATGAAGGAAATATTTCAGCTCATGGTGGATAGTTTTGAGGGTATTGGTGACACCACAGATGTTCTTTTTGCTAAGAGGGTCACTATTCTAAAAAATATGGCAGACATTAGATCTTGGGTCCTAATGATAGACTTTAAATGTGATGAACTCATTTTTCAAATGTTTGACAATTTCTTTACTTCTATTCATAGGGATCATGCAGAGATTGTGGTTTCTTCAATGCAAATTATTATGACTTCAATTCTAAATGAGGAGGATGATATTTTGATGCCACTTCTAACAATTTTATTTGCCTTACATGAGAAAGGAGAAGCAGGAAGTGTCACCCATGTAAGAGAAACACTTGCTCAAGGTATAATAAATGGTGTAAAGAGAATTGAGGCCCTTTTGTTTGATGAAGAGTTGTTGGTCTGTATATATGTAATGAAAAAAAAATAGTGAAGGAAGAAGGTCCATTACATGAGAAGGAGCAATAATGTGAAGGCATGAAAAATCAAGATGCTAAGACAATATTCAGCCATTCACTTTGGGGAGCTCAAGGCACAAGTGGTAATCATGAAGGCCTTCCGAAATAAGGGAATTACATGGACCACATATTACATGGTAAGAAATTCACTTTCAGTTTTGGTACAGCAGTTATATCTTGGTAAATTTCAACTCTTGTGGATTGAGCATGGTTCAAATTTCAATCATGATGAGGGTTTTTACCTAGGTGATGTCATCCCTCAAAGGTATGAAGTCATTCTTCACAATATTGAGGCCCATTTAGAGTCATTTCATGCACTTTATCTTGTTGTTATGAAATTTGTACATGATGGGCTGTCACTTGGACATTTGATTCTTGTGTTTTCAAAGGAAAATTTGGTAAAGGAAATGTGTGGGATGGATCTTGTTGACATTGCTTGCATGGCTACAAATTTTGGGGCTTCTACAAAGAGTTTGAAGGAGAAGAAGGGCCATGGTATAAGGTCTTCACATGATCCATATTCTATGATTCTCATGGCAGCTAAGGAAGAAAGTGTAATAAAGGGAACCTTGGCATCACTTGCTGGAAATGATAGAATTCACCTATTCCAAACAAGAGGTATGTTGCATGGCAATCCGGTGAGTTTTTCATTAATAATGGTGCTTCACACGATTTCATTGATGCAAGGATGGTTGCAAGCTTAAGTTTGAATATTGGAGGATTCCAAGGCCTCAAGGTATCCTTGGCTAATGGATCCATCATACTATGTTGGCACAAGAGTTCCCCACTCATTACCACATTGAGAAATAATGAAGTATGTGATGATTTTTATGTTGTGAGTTTGAATAACATGGATGTGATGTTAGGATGTCAATGGTTTTACACATTGGGAGAATTCACTCTCACCCTAGAAAAGATGGAGCTCAAATACACCAAAGAAGGCAAGGTAATTGGAATCCAAGGTATAAGAACAAGTTTGCCTAATGATGAGTCTTTAATTATTGACAATTTGCATAAGGAAGTTCCTTGCCATGATCTATTTTGCATCTCAAGTAGTTGGATAAACTTTATTGTTGTTATGCATAAGAAAAAACAGCCACCTCATGCTTTTCTTATAGATAATTTTGTTGGTACAAAGGCTCAGAAAATTTCAGTTTTTCATGACACAACAAATTGGAAGTTTCTTATGCATGGACTGATAAAAAGAGTGCAGTTTAAGGGGGCTGCCAACAGTAATTTTCTAAGAGGGCTGCAAAATCAGTTAAAACATACAAACAGGGGTTCAAGGGTATCTATATGATACCAAAATTTGTAAGGTAACAAATGATACTTGGGCCTTGAAGAAGAATGATTTATTGCTAGTACAAGCTGTCATGCAACATAAGACTGTTGTATTTATCATTTTCAGTTTGTTACCTTCTTCATTTGTTGTTTCTTATGATCATGGACCACATGTTAGGAAGGGTGATGAAGTTTCTAGCTCAAGTTCTTTTATGAGTGATGAGTTTTTCCACATCAAATGGAGTTTCATGAGGAATTATGTATGGCTTGTTTTATAGCTAACATTTTGTGGGAAAAAGTGTGGCAAAAGTACAGGAAAATCTGGAAGCATATGACTGAAATTTTGGGACAGCAGAATGAGAAATCAAATCATGCAAGGTTGTTTAATTCTACAGTTCAGATTTTTGATGTACACATGATGATATGGTTATGGGTGTTTGTTTGTAACTCATGCATGATTGATTGGGAAGGGCTAAGTCTGATTTTGAAGAGAAATGGCATGATTACAGCGGTGTATGGGATGCATAGTTGATTTTGGGGCAGATCCATGCATGAAAGAAAGTTGGGCACCATCCAAGCCATGGAGATACCAAGAAGAAGCAAGAAAAGTGTTCTTGACACTCATTTTTCTAATGGTTTGTTTCATGTGCGGGTTTGAGAAATAAATGCAGCATTTACACTCTAACTTTTAGGAGGAAACCCAAGATATTACAAATGCTACTCCACTTGAGTGGCATGAAAACTGGTTTTGGAGAGCTACCCTTTTGGTACGGATGCTCGATGAGCTTGCTATTGCTTGAGGAGGCAATCAATCTTGGGAAGGAGGACTTGTAATGTCCCCATTTTTGAAGACCCTTAGCCTATTTTTCCCGTGGGCTTTGGGATGTCAAGGGAACAATTTTATTAAATAATTAAATATTATTTGTCCTTAAAGCAATAATTATTTAATTATTATTAAAGATTATTTAATTTAATTCCCAAAATATAAAAAATTAAATGGGGAATTAATTAAATAAATATTTAGGTGGCTTTTATTGATAAAATCACCCTTTGAAAAGGGACACCACACCTAGGAAAACAAATTGCTTTTATTTAATAATTTTCTCTCTAGGGTTTTGAATTTTGTGCCTCCTTGCTTATAAAAGGAGCGCTAGGATCATTATTATTATTATGTTATGATGAAATTATTTTGATACTCCATGCTTGGAGTTGGGATGCATGCCCATTGATGTTCTCTCTCTCTTGCGTGGGAGGTGGTATTGAGCTGGTTTTGAGATTCATTTGAAGTATTTATTGAGTTAGGTTGTTCCTTTAAGTGAAGTAAGCGAGATCTATGCATATTTTGTGTATTTGATGTATGAAATTCATTCCAGTTGTAGCGATTTGCATTATGGTGATTTAGTGATTGATTTAAATGTAGTTTTCTATGTGATTCGATTGGGTGGTTGTGTGATTGTGATCTCTTGTTTAAATGCATTGTGAAGTGGTACGACTTGGGTTTATAACTCCTATATTGCAACGACCTATGCCTGAGTAGTTGTGGATTGTTTGTGAATGATAAATAACCAGATCTCTTTATGCTCATGTTCGGCGACATTCTAGGCATTGTTGGGTAACTCTCTTGGGCCATTTTTGAAGTAATTCAATTAGTAATTGCTCCCTTGTATACTGTGACTCCTATGATGTTGGTGGACCATTTGCTTACTTCATTTGAAATGGATAGATCATGTTTAAATGCATGATGTTACTTCCTTTGACAACAATTTATCCTAGGCAATAATTAGCAAGGATTCCTTAGTCTCTTAATTCGCAACGATCAACCGAGGTATATTTGGGACTGAATTTGGGTGTGTTTGTTGTTCTTTCCTTACCCGACAAATAGAGTTGTTCTTCTAACCAACAACTTCCTCAAAGTTGATAATTCTATATTCTCGATGCATGTATATTGAGTTATATGTCCAACAACTTGTAATGTCGATTTGTTAGTCACCGTGACTTCATATGGTGTACTAGGATTTAATTTGGGGTTTGTAGTAAGGTGTTGTTCCTTCCTCGAAGCCATCAACTTATATGAAAGCAATTATTAAAGGATATTAATGCATATTTGAGCTTCATGTGTCCAGCAGATTGATAGTATGTGATGCAGAGATGAATTGAAGCCTTCTAGCAAAGATCCATATGTGGCTTGACTAAATAAACATACCTTGATATCTAAGCACATTTTGGTTGAGGTTTTTGCATGATAAAGAGTGGTTTGTCTTGTTTGCATTTAGGAGAATACTATGATCAGATTTCTATTACAGTAGTATATATTCATGAGATTGTGGAATTTTAGTGGATGAGTTAAGGCCATTAAACCCTTACCCTCGGGTTTATTGAGTCATTTACTCAACCGGTATAAGTAGTTTGTTGTGTTCAGTTGATTGATGCATTGAAGAGTTGGTTGTTTGCCTAATTTATATTGATCTTAGAAGTGGGATATTACAACTCCCTACCTATAATGGGTTTTAAAATGTATTCCTTATGCTTGAACGTTGCCACATGTCAACCTTTAACAAGTTCATCTAGTCATGGAATTCGTGAAGAAAATAATCCAACCATCTATTTTTAGCCAACACCACGTGACCTATTCAAGTGTAGTCATTGATTCGGTTGTAGCGAGTGTGTTAGAAGATACTCGATATGTGCATTATAAGATGACATGGAAAACGCCTTAGGTAATTATCATTAATTGACATATTGTAGATTAAGATTGAATATTGTTGCAATTTCACAGACGCATTGAATTTTGTTTCACAAGTTGTAGGTACGCAATTTTTATGTCCATGTTATGTTTTTACTTTGATGTGTATGTGTAGATTAAGAATGAATATTGTTGCAATTTCATAATTACATTGAATTTTGCTTCACGAGTTGCGAGCACACGAAATTTTATATACATTCTATGTTTTTACTTTCTTATGTATGCACGTGCACATCAAAGTTAGCCACAATACACACTAAAAAAGCCCTAAATATTTATTCATTGTTAGATTGCAATAGTCTAGTATGCTTCTTTATTTTAAAAGTATTGATCCAAATTATGCATTATTATCATGTTTATCAACTTCTGCTGGTCTCTAACTCCTCTTCGCCACTCTTATTCCTACTTTCCTTCGCCCTCAAATTTCCACTATTTTTCAATACTTGTCTAAAGAGGTCGTACGCTCATGGTCATCATTCATAGCATTTGTAGATTCCTAGAGCTCATATGAAGCATCTAGACATACCTAACAAGTGTTTATGTAGTCCTATGTGGCTTAAGTGTCCTTCCCTTGTCCTACCTTTCTTTTATTGACCAATAGATGTCATTTTCAACAGCAATGTAGTCCTGTTTTGAATTTGCTTTGTCTAGAAATACATACACATATTTAGGCATTTATACCTAGAAATGAAAACAACAATCCAGCACTTTAAAGAGAATTCAAACACATATAGAGAATAAAGAGTACGTTGAGCATTTGATTGAAGCATTAGAGTAATCATTGGAAATGGAGGGGTTGCTTACTACATTGCAATAGATTCCCTTGATGAATTATAACAATCACCAGGGTGTTGCTTTGGATATTATTCAGCATTGAAGTGAAAAATCTAAACTTAAATATGATAAGATTAAGATGACAAACATCAAGATATCTCTACAATATTCTCTTATTTAACACATGCCCCAAAACATAATTGTTTTCTTAGAATGTTCTAGATATTGCTTCCCAATTAGGATAAAACATATTTTTCTATTTTTGTAGGGGTCAAAACAAAATTGTGTAAATCTGAATGAAATTTTTGGAAATCATAACTAGGTGGGCACAAACATCAAAAAAGTTTGCATGTGTTAACAATTTTGTCCAAAGTATATGGACAGTTCAAACATTTCCATAAGAGTATAAAATGTCGCAAACAAAGTTCACTTTCTCCCAAATTTTCTAAGTTAGCTCATTTACATCTAGATGCAAAATTCCACTGTGAAATCCATGTATGTCAGAAAATCTCATAGTATTTGATATACACATCTAAACCTTGCAGTCACCTCTTTTGCAGGTTTTCAGATAATTAATTGGTTCTGATGTTCAAATTACATTTATTTAGACCCAATGTCATTAGTATAGGTATTTGTATTGCACTTCAATTAAAATTCATTTATCTATATTACATCATCAATTGATACAAGCACTCCTTTGCACCCTTAGTATACTCGCATATATTTTATACAAAAACATGACATAAGATTTTATATAAGAAATGCTCTTTAAAAAAATATGAAATTCCATGTGTACATTATTTACAACCATGAAATATAATATACTATATTGATTCAATTTTAACACAAACCCCAAAAATAAACTACTAATGATCAATGAAATAATAAATAATTGAATTCTCCTTTCAATTTAGTAGATTGTAGAAGACTCTCGGTTTTCTTTGTTCCCTAGAGCATAATGCCTGCAAACCAAGATTGAAAACAATAATATCGTAAGGCTTTTTTCAAATAATCCTACATAAATTGTATTGCACCATCAAACTTACTAATAAAAATGATTGAAAGTATGATGCCTGCAAACCAACATTATAAGATTCTTTCCAAATGATCTTTACATAAATTGTATTGCACCATCAAGCTTACTAATAAAAAAATGATGGAATTATACACAACAGATTTCTACACTATATTCCATATAATGATTTCAAAATGTAATCCAATCAAGTTAAAGAAATAAAGCAAACTACTAAGATAACGACATCCAACATACGTTTTTGAAGGCACTTGCACTCTAGTGTGCCATTATATATTTACAACTTGGATTATTTCTTTCTTTGATCGGTAAAAGAGAGAGTCAGGGGTCCTTTAACCTTTTCGTTAAATTTAAAAAAAAAAACAAATTAAATAAAAGTGAACCTCAAGAGTTACAAAAACTTTGTAGAGGCAATCTATTATCTAATTTTATTATAGACTAAATCCCAACACAAATAAAGATTATATGCAACTTCAAAATGTCAAAGATCCTTCCCATCTCCAGGCATGCTGAACTCTGCTTCTTTCAGACCCAAAATCAAAAACGTCACAGATATACTCCTTGTTAGAAAAGTCTACAGGAGTTAACACCCCTTTCTCTATCCAATGTAAAGAACTTTCATAGCTAACCTGTAATCTGTAACATTATCTTCAAAGTAACCTTCTACCTCAAAAAAAAACTACTATAATTTCTCTTGTTTTCCACCTCGCTTGAGACCCCCATTGACATCTTATGGCTCCATAGACCTCTTCTTCTCTACATATCAATGATCTCTCACACCAATTCAGAAATGAGAACCAAAAGAATAGAAATTGGAATCTCAACCCAGCCTGGTCTAAGGGAGAGGAGCCAATCCTTGAGCATGGACCAATACATGTGAGGGTAGATGAAAATAAAGGAGCTAGTACATGTCACTTTCCCACTTAAATTTTGAAAAAGTGCACCCTTTAGAATATGTCACATCAAGTCATATCAAACCAATTAACCAATCAAATGATGACAAATAGGTAAAAGAAAATGTATGACTTAACTCTCAAGTAATGGTGCACCTTGAATTTCTTTGTATTTCAAATTACCAAATTTAAATATTAAAAAAAAGTCCCTTCCACATAATTATTTTTTTAAAACGAAATATTTATAATGGGGAGAGCATGATCTATTAAAGGGTATTTTTTGTTTTCAGTTATATGATGTTTAGGTTTCTATGTGCACTCATAAAGTTAGGGTGCACAAAGATTGGCTCCTCTCCCTTACACTGTTTTTTTCTTAAAGCTTTGATGTGCATGTTAGCTCATAATCTTTCTTATCCTGTAGTGAAGGGGGAAAAGGTTTCTTTCCTCCTGAGAGAATGAGATTTCATTTCCCATCCAATACAACTGCTCTTGTAGGTCTCATATCCTCAAACTCTCAACATATTTTCCATGCTAGAGGTCAAATTAAAGACATGATCAATGGTACGATGGTTCACCATAAAACATACTTGTCCTTTGGCCTCAACCTCTATCTCTGCCCATCTGGAGAAATGGATGTCAATAATTGTGGCAAAGATCGTATCCAAGGTAACAGTGACAGTGCAGTAATTACTACGATCATTCTTGTCTCACTCTTGTAGATGGGATGGATGATATGGGAGGTCCACGAAGGTGTAAAGTCATGGGCCATCATGTGGTGAAACAGATCCACAATATGGACCAGTAATACTTCTGAGCTATGTTTAAATAAATCATCTTTAAGTTCCTCCACATCATGAGCTTTGTTGGATTAGAGGTTAAGGATAAGGATGACACCAAGGATAAGGCAATCAGAGAAGAAAAGACAACGAGAAGGTTTTGGGTTGACTCAAATGCTAGACTGGTTTGGACTCGGAGGATTGTATAGGCTACAATCATAATAAAACCAGGTAGGGAGATCAGATGTAGCACATAATGATTTCATAGTTATGTTACCAAAAATGTTTGGGAGGGAACCGGAGTTGGTTGAGGATAGTTTTGCACTTGTTTGGGATACAGTTCCTCTTCTTCCTCCCAAGAATGCTCTTATAGGACCTTTGCATTTACTTTGACTTGGAAGGTCTATGCATCATAATATGTTTGATAAGGTTGTGAACGCTTTTACATTTAGAATCATACCAAGCATTTTGAGGACAATGGCCATTGCTAGGAGTGTGGGTCCTGGATGTAATGGGGGAAGTGTTTAGGGCAGAGACCAAATGCCTTGGGCGAAGTGAAGAGAGCATCAATAGGATCATGGGTAACATAAAGTAAGAAGAGCCTTATTTTAAGGAAGTTTGTGTATTACTCGTTGAGCTGGTGGTCAAAATGGATGATCACAGATTGGCGAGGTTGATTAGGACAAGGATAGGCAAGACAGAAACCAAGCGGGATCTTAAAAGATAAAATAGCATAGTTAGTAAGTGGAAGAGTTGTGGAGGATGTGCAAAGGCCTTGTATGTTTGGTAAAGGAGACCCGTTAAGAAGAACTTAAGCCACAACATAAGAGAAACCATGACAAGAAAATCATGTAGAGCCACTCAAGTACAGAAAGAACTACTGCCATTGAGAATAACCAAGCCATATGAATCTCCCAAGCTAACCAAGGGCTTTCCATAAGGAGATATTGTTTTAAATTGATGAAGTTTGGTGTAAAACATCACGCTGATAATAAACTCCTGAGCCGTCAATGGATCTTAATAGAGGTCTTGCCCTGTACACTGGATACAACCAGTTTACTGGAAGGGGGTTCCCTTGCTAAAGATAACCAATGGAAACAAGCATTGAAAGATCTCCAAAACGCTTTGCGAGTGAACCAAAGTTGGAGTTCCAGCCTATGCACTAAAAGCCAAGAGTATCTTGAGAAGATAGGGAGTGGTTTCTCATTTGTCCCTTGTGTTTCCATAAAGACAATCAAGTATGATTTGCAAATGAAGTCATTTGAAGAGCCCAATAAGAACAAGAGTAAGCCAATGCAATTCGACACAATTACTGAGAGCATAAACCTGGCACTCAGATTCCTAATATCCGTACATTGCCTAAGACTGAGACTACAAAATAAACACCAGAATGCAAGCCTTATGGTTTTCTTATACATCAACTCAATCTTTTGTGCAGGTTACCATCCGATTTTAAATCTCTAAGGTCATCATTTTCGTAATAAAACACCCATCAGATTTATCAATAGAACTTACCTGTATAACCATGAAAACTCTGATTATTTGCAGAGCTGAGGAAGGTTTCAAAGCTTGTGTTAGGTGATATTATAGATAAAGGATCACCCTAGATTCATTATTATTTGATGACAAAAGACAACTCTCAATATAAATGGAGTAGTTGTAAGCTAACAAGGATGATAGGATCCTAGGACCTAAACCATAACTTGGCAAAGAATCACATTCAAAATGCAGTTCACTCGAGATTCCAATAATCGATACAAAAGCATGACACTTAAAATTCCAACCAATATTACGGAAGGCCTGCAGCTTCGGTCCCCTGCCTTTGTTTTACTTTTTCCTTTTGTACTCTAGATTTGGAGTTACAGAAAAGTAAGATTAGCAATCTGAGGTACCTCCATTGCATGGGCAAGGTGTAGAAGTGTTGATTCAGACCATGGGCGACCAACAAATTGAAGACCAATAGGCATTCCAAACTTGTCATGTCCAACCTATAAAGATGCCAAGAGGAATTTCACAAAGAGTGTAAAGAGTTTCATCCAATAAACTAAAATTCAAATCAGCACACTTTAAGTCCAATTCACTAAATTCATGGAGATTGAAGAAAACGTTATAGAGCAAACCTGAATGGTAACTGCTGGAAGCCCAAGAAAATTCCCTGCTATCTGATACCGTAGCATTGCAGCTATTTCCAAAAAGAAAAAGTCCTTAGTTAATTTAAATGTCAACGGCCATATAGGCACAATGAGAAAGAATTTGGAAATTGTTTTTTCAAGATTTAAGGGAGAAGAGAAACAAGCAGTAAAAAGCATAACTACCACAATAGTAGGATTGAATTGGATTATATCAAAGAAGCCAGAAGTCAAGTGTCAAATAATCGAATGGTAACTTACCACCATTCTTATAATCAAATTCACCACATTTAAGGGCATCAGATTGAACATGATATGCAGTTACCCTGTAAAATAAACCCAACAAACCATTAGAAAATGTTCAATCACACAAAACATGCAAACTACAAGACACCGTTTTCTCAACCCCACAGAAAAATATACTATCGCTTTTGCATCAATTAAAGAAAATTATAAAGGATATTCATTTATTACAGATAATTATGTATCAGGTCCCTCCCTGCCTGCCGACATGTCTCCCCTCTCCCTCTCCCTCTCCCTCTCCCTCTCCCTCTCCCTCTCCCTCTCTCTATTAACATGGCTCCAATTAAAGTACAAATGGAGGATGAAGCCATCATCAAGGGGAGACAACCAAACATAGGAGAGGGACAAGTGTGCAATGCAAAGACAAGTTAAGGAAAGAAATTATGTTCATTAAAATATTAAATATTTTGTGAAAATACACAATCTTAGAAACATAAAGCCAAGGGGAAGAGTTTCAAAATTCTTTATAATATTGTTGGTTTTGGCAGCAAAAACAACCCAAAGAGTAAACTAAAACATTTGGAAGGCAAATGGGCAGCCAATGATAAAGAAACACAGAAAACAACATTGACAATGACAAAATCCACATCCTATCTAATCAAACAATGTCCAGATGAAGACAACAAATATATGTACATAGTAGAGATGGGGCTCACATTTCCCAATCAATAAAATGTATATTCGCAACAAATAAGTTTGATCTGCAACACACAAATTATTTTTAGAATAGAACCGATCAGCAGCATTGGTTCAGAAGAATGGTGTCACTCAGATTTCACCCTGAAATCTGCGACTACCCAATCCGAAAAAATTTCGTACTTTTAAAATAATGGGTCATTTGTTGTTTTTATTGCCTGAAAGTTCTTGTATTGCGTCAAGATAATCCCAAAGAGCCATATTAGCCCTTTTCGCCAAATACCCAGATGCCCAAAATTGTTTTATTCTCATTGGGATTTGTCTGCGGGAAATTTGTATTTAATTATTTTGAGCCCCGTATGAGGCTATTTGCGCTCTGTTTTAACTCTATTATGAGCGAATATGTTATTATTCCTATGTGCCAGAAGGATTTTAACTTATTTTAAGTTTTGGGCTTTATTTGTAACTTTTGGCAATTTTTCGTGTTTTTGTGGTGTCCGTTCTGCTTTTCTCGAAAATTTCTGGAACAATTCTTTTCACGGTAAGCTTCGATTTTTGGCCTAGAGCATTTGGAAAACATATACGCACATTATGCCCGGAGGAAGTCACCATCGGAGGTCCGGATCACGGAAAAAGCGAAGTCGTGCACGGAAAAGCCCATGGGATGGGCACATTTTTGAAAAACAAAGGATTTAAAGCAATGGGAAAATAGAAGCCGCAGTGTGGTGGGAATTTTATACCGCTAGCAGGTACTTTTCCCGTGTTATAAAATTCATTTAAGCTCTGATGGGAAAAACAGGCGCAGCAAGGGTGGGAATTTTGTACCGCCTGTGCAGTACTTTCCCATGATAGAAAATTCACTTAAGGCTGCAGTGGGAAAGTTAGAGGTCGGAGCGGCGGGAATTTATTCACGCCTGCAGGTAAAAATTCCCATGGTGAAATAAAAGAAAAGTGACTTAAGTGAAATCATGGATTTTATTGACTGCCTTGCAGGGTAAATAATCCCATTGTCAAAGTCAAATCACTTAAGTGGATCATGGGATTTAAGGGCTGCCTTAGGTAAAAATCCCATTGTCGAAATTCTTAAAAATAGAATTCTATTATGCAAAAAAGTGCGACCCACCTTGGGTGAATAATAATGCATTAAATAAATATTTGTTAATATTTATTCACCCAATTTTGGCACCTAGGCTTGTGGAAAAGTCAACAAAAGCAAAGGGGAATAAATCAATTGGAAATAGAATTCCAAAATTAAATAAATTTAATTTATTTAATGCAGCCCCTTTTGAGAAGGAATTAATACTTTTTAAAGTATTAAAAGATTATATTAAATTCTATTTTCAGTGGCTATGGTCAAAGCACACTGTGAAGCTTGAGTGAAGTGATGTGTGAAGGATTAAATTGGATTAATTTAATTTATTGGATGGTTGTCCTTAAACATGCTATTTTTAAAAGAGAAAAGCATGATTTTTAATTAATTAATTGCCTTTAATTGTTAGGGCAATTATTAATTATAAATTGTGAAGGTTATATAAGCATGGGCAGCATATATGGGTGAATTATTTAATTCACGAGTAAAGAATTGCAGCCAAGAGGAAAAGTGCGCCCCCATTAATGGAAGGATTTGCTCAGACAAGGTGGAAACAAGGCTAAAACAATTTGGCGCATGCTTTGAAGGAGGTTGATCTTTGTCTACATAATTGTTTCGCAAGAAGAGCTCAAGTGTTGTTAAAAGGATTCATGCTCTCTTTATGTGCAAATTAAACATCATTTTTGGGGCAGCCGAGCTTGAAAAGTGCAGATTTTTACAATTAAAATTCACTATTCATGCTCCGGTGGCCATTTTTGTCTGAATAAATTGCAGGAATTCATTACAGGTGCTTTACAAAAGAAAAGGAGCTTTTATCAATGTCCAATACATTGCATATATCCTTCGAATCTAAAGAATTGTCCAGATCTGCACCAATTTTGAAGAATTCCAGTTAAATAAGAAGAAAAAGAATTATTCAGACAAAGATAGACAAAGCTATGGCGAAGAAAGATGAAAAAGAAAGCACAACGGAGTCATGCATCACTTCTAAATTTGTAGATATTGGAAACACGGATCTAGGCTCGGAACCTCTTGCTAAATTGATAGACAGATCCAGAGCAGGAAAGACTTCACTCATGCGTGCAAATTAAAAGCAGTGGAATTATTCGAGCTGCAGCTTTTCCATCCACAAGCCCAATTGCCAAAGTTTGTTATGCAGGTGCAGATCCATATCCAGATGCAGATGCAGATGCAAATCCATATGCAGATCCAGATCCAGATCTCATAGTTGCAAAAGCTTTCGGCACAAAGGCTTCATCCTCTTGTTTCGAATGCAGCCCATGAAGAAGACAGGCGTGGAAAATTCCTTCCAAGATCTTGTGCATGTGCTCTCATCTTCCAGTTGAAGCCTTCATTGAATTTTCATTCACCCGGAGTGCTTTCCAGAATTTTTAATTGCTCATATGCAATTAAAAATAAGGATGATGAGTTATCTACGGCAAACATTGCATTGATGCATGTACTGGAGAAGAACTGCAAAAGCTTCAAGGATAAAAGAGAAGACAATGCGAAGGCAAAATTCCAGCTTGCTTCCAATTCCAACTGCTTGCAATTCCAGCTTGTTTCCAGATCCAGCCGCTTCAAGATCCAACTAATTCCAGCTTGTTTCCAGATCCAGTTTGAATCAGCTGCATGCAGACATGAAAAAGGATAAAGTCAGCTTTCCTCTTCCTTCTTCTTTCATCCGACAAAGTCAGCTTTCCTCTTCCTTCTTTCCTACGACAAAGTAATTGAGCGATCAATTCAATTATACAACTTAAGTGATTGGTTTAAAAGCCATTACTTGAAGAAGTCAATTACTTGGAGATAGGTGGCGGACATGCAAAATAGAAGGTTCTATTTTCAGTTGCAAATCATACATGTCATGCAAAGAGGAATTCCAGGAAGGAGATTGCCAGTTGTTTCTTTTTCGACTTCCACATGTGCCAGTTCAACTAAAGCTTCCAGCTTGTAATTGCCCCTCTACATTCTATAAGTAGAGGAAGAACCTTCGGGTTAATGATCAATCAGAATTTGTAAGAAGCAATCTTGTGTTCTAGACTTTGTCTTGAACCCCGATAGCCACTTGAGAGGAATACAAAGAAGAGGTTTAGGAGAACTTTTTGTCACGGTGTCTTGTGTTTCTTGCTTTTAAATCTTAGATCTTTAAAGTAAACTTTGTGTTATTTTAGATCGGATCTAGAACCGCCTTTGCTTTAGAATTCTGTGTGTTCAAATCTATTAAGTTTCTTCTATGTGCATGCAATTAGCTCTGCTATCTACTAATTAGGATGCACATCTTCCTTATTTCTTCTCTCGTAATTCCTTACTTCCTTCTTCTATAATTTTCCTTTCTTAAACAAATTGCTTACTTCGCAGTAACTTCTTAGTTATGGTTCATGAACTAAGTGGTTAAAGTAAAACCCCAATATAGAGCTATAGAGCATTATATAGAATGTAATGCGGTTCTATGCAAAATGAAGAGGTTGTAACCAAACAACCAAATGTAACAAATGTAACTAAATGTAACTACCTCTTCCTATAATAAATTCACCCTGCTCGTATCATTTGAGAAAGTGCAGTTTGCCTTCTCTCTAATTCTTTCTTCTCTTTGCATATGCTAACATTGGTATCAGAGTGTCCAAGGTTGCAGTTCGAGGAAGCCTTCAAGAGGCACGAACTAAAAATTCGAGGAAGCCCTAACAAGGCACAAATTTGGTAAAACGTGAAGGTATTTGAGAAAAATACCAGACGCTAGGACAAAGAAGGAAGAAATCCCTCCATTCGTGGGCAGCAGAGTCAAATTTTGCAGAGAAAATGAAGGCAAAAAGCAAATCCAATCGCTAGAAGACAAAAAAACGTGGCTATTTACAGAATATGAAATACCCGTGGTTCCGAAATTGGCAAATCGTGTGAAGGAGAAATCGTGGAGGGCAGTTCGTGAGGCAAAGTCTGAGCAGTAGATTGTTGCAGAAGGCAAAACAAGAGCACAAAAATCGTGCAAATCCACAATCGAATGCTGAGTCGTTGGAGCAGAAAAAGTTCGAGGGCATCATATTTGTTTTATTTCATCTACAAAGGTATTCTCACATTAATAATATTTATTAATGCAAATATGGTTCGAGGGCAGTTTGAAGGTGCTTTAATTTAATATTACTTGGTGGAATAAGTAATAATTGTTTTATTAAGTGGGCACACTTTTTATTAAGTGGGCAAATACTTTATTTTCATATTTGCTGGAATAAAGTTATATTGTTTTATTTGGTGAGGGGCCAAAAATATATTTGCTGGAAAAAGTAATATTTTATTAAGTGTGGGGCAAAATTTTATTTTATTATTTCCGTTACTTTGGAATAATAAAATGGCAAATATATCACACTTGACTTTTATGAGACACAAAAATTAACGGGCACTAATTTTAATGTATGGAGTCATAAGATTTTAACGCTATGGAGTTTCGTGATTGTGATAAAATAATCAGGATAGTGAAATTCGACCATGACGATTTAACTTCGAGGATTATGACAAACGTCATAAGGAAGCGTTATTGCTTCTCAAGTTATCGGTGTCGGATGATATGATACCGAAGTGCGGAATGCCATGCGGCAAGCACGTTGTGGACCAACCATTAAGGATAAATATCAGACGTCAAAAAGAGTCGGGTTTTATACCTGAAGAATATGCTCTTTTTCCGTAAAGTTACAAGAAGGTGGATCGTTGTCTGAGCACCTACTTCGGATGAAAGACCTCCGAGACCAATTATCTTCCATCAACAAAAAGGTGGACGACGATGATATGGTGGCTCTGGTTTTGAACAACTTACCTTCTTCGTATGAGTCATTTGTGGAGGCACTCCATTTAATGGCTGAAAGTCAAACACTCACGTTTGACAAGGTGAGTTCCTACCTGTTGCAAAAGGAGCGGAGACAACTTCAGCAGTAATCTAATTGTGACCATTCAGAGAGTGCTCTTGTCACTCAATCAAAGGGAAAGTGGAAACATCAATCTGGTGAGTCTTCCACTCGGTATCAAGTCACATGTTATTACTGTCACAAGGTTGGGCACCTCAAGAAGGATTGTCGGAAGTGGAAGTATGATCTTTCGCAACAAAACAAAAAGCCATGTGATGAGAGGAACATGTGGCAAGCAAAGCAAAAGAACGGATTCGGATGACAGGCATGCTCTTTATTGTCTTACGACATCATGCTCGCATGACAGTGGTACTAGTTGTTGGATCATTGACTCTGGTGCATCTCGCACACTTTTCATGTCGCAAGGACTGGTATGTTTCATTTACTGCAAATATATGTTTTGAATCAATAGTACTAGCTGATGGAGAATCACTATAGAGAAGGGATAGGAGATATATGCATTGTATTGAATAATGCTCATAAATTGTTGGTATAAAATGTTAGATATGTACCTTCTTTACAAAAGAATCTTCTATCTATTCGTCAATTAACTAAAAATCCCAATATTTCTGTGGATTTTGTGGAAAGAAGTGTGTTGTCTCTGATGTGAAACAAAGACGGATAATTGCCCTTGGTATTGGGGAAGGTGGTCAATATTGGCTTGTTGATCCTGCTACGATCAACATGAATGCACGTGTGGAGGACAACTCCACCATTCAGATGTGCAGAGGTCTGCAATGCCTGGGAGGAAGCCATTCCTCACAAATCATTTGACTTGACTTGGATACAATCAACTACATGCACCTATGTGGAGGGAGTATCCACTATACCAGATGTGACATGCCTCTTGGGAGGATGGATTTCCTCATTCTAGAAGAACAATTTGTTGTGGATGGAGACTCCACTATTCCAAATGCATCGACGGTGCATGGTGAGATGGCATGCCCACCACTCACTCGAGGTCCTTGCTCAAGGACAAGAGAGCATGAACAATTTGCTCATTGTGTTGTGAAGGATCTTTCCCAACAGAGGGGGATAGATGAGCAAATAGATGAGGAGTTGATTCTCACTCCTACCACCGCTAAGATGGAGACCACTGCTAAGAAGAAGATGGTTATTTCTCCTACTATTGCGGAGTTGGTTCTAACTCCTACTACACAGATGGTCACATTTCTCTTATTGAGAAAGTTGGATGAGCACTACATGGTGTTGCAAGGACATGATCGAGGTGACTTCGATTGCAGGATAATTGAGTCTTTGTATAGACTCCAAGAGCTACACAAGCCTGGAACAAATTTTTCAATCCACTTCTCCAAGGTTCTGATTTCAGCACTCTGGAGATGGGGCTGACACTCTCAGCCATTGGTGATTCATCACTGGTCAATGAATCACATAACAAAGAACCAGTGGACCACTTGCCATATCCTTTGTTCATGGGACCAGATTTTTGTTTTGCGGTTCTTCATTCGACAACCGCAACACAATCATGGACTGCTGATTTTGAAGTACAACCTATGGCACAGTCTGTAGATGTAATGACTAAACATATGGGCTTTAGGAAATTTGTAAAATTTCGGGATAAACTTGGTATTGTTTCCGGTTTAGTCATTAAGAGGGGGTGTTAAAATATAGAGCTATAGAGCATTATATAGAATGTAATGCGGTTCTAGTAGTTGATTGAAGAGGTTGTAACCAAACAACCAAATGTAACTAAAGTAACTCCTCTTCCTATAATAAATTCACCTGCCTGTATCATTTGAGCAATGCAGTTTGCCTTCTTTGTATTCTTTCTTCTCTTTGCATATGCTAAGAGAGCTAAGGTGCAAACGCCTTTACATTTCCAGAATATGATGATATCAAACTCTCATAAATTAAACAAGAGTAATTATTCTACCGGAAACAATACATGAAAACACTACTTGTATAATAAGCTTGTAGGACCTTGTCATAAAAAAAGACAAAAACAAAACCTTACAACACATGACTGGTGTCAAAAGAAGAACACCAAGATACTCACATAGTGATTACCATAGTTTGCATACTCATACTCGGCAAATACTTGGCAGACCCAAAAACAATTGACTCAAAGAAAACTTTGAATATACAAGGAATACTAGAACTTTAAAAATATGCAAATTTCTTTATAAAACATAAATTTTAAGCAAAATATAGCTACAAAATGTATCAAATGAGTCCATAAAATGTTGGAGAAGTGTTTTCTATTAGATTTGAATACAAATACAATACAAAATCGCATCATCATGCAAAACAACTGACTGATAAGTAATATGAATTTATGATGATTGGCATTTTTTTAGAAAATAAAGAATGATAAAACAGGACGTAAAAGACTTTTTTTTTTCCAAAACTTATCCATTGTTGAACTTGAACCGAGTTTTATCCTTGTCGAACATGAACTAGAACTCAAACCTTGTGACTTATGTACATATTGTCATATAGTGATATACACATCTACATATATATGTATATACTATATACTATATAGTATAGATAGAGTCTCATGAAGATAAATGAGATATTGACAATCAGCTGATTTCCAAAATAAATGTGTGAATACACATATATGATATACGCATTAATATGTATGCATGTACGTTTCTGAGATAGATCATACACAGGAATCTAAGCAGATGCAAAAAGGCTATGCCAAATGACAACAAACCCACAAAAAGCATCAAAGAGTTAATGGCTCAAACTCACCAAGTTTTGGTGAGTACTCGCACTTGGAAGTTAACTCGGTGAGTCTTCAATGGCGAGTATTCATTTCAGCAAACGAGTGGCGAGTACTCGCCGACTCATGGCAAGTACTCTAAGTTTTCCATCACTTGATTACATTTGACATTTTGGAAAAAATCCTCAAGTTTAAACAAGTTCATGACCTTTGTAACCACACTCTGTGCGGCTCTAAAATTTGAGGTCATGCTGCATACGAAGAAGTGCTAGGAAGCTTCAAAAGGATGAATGGAGGATGGCTACGGGTCATAATCAACTGAAGACACATAGAGCATTTCAGTTTAGAAACGGAAATTGTGGCAAAAGAGGTGGTCATGCGATTACATACGCAGCGGTAATAATAAAAATTCATCCAATTTAATTGTACAGATCCAAATCTCATAATTGCAAAGGCTTCCACAAAAATTCATCCTCTTGTTTCTAACGCAGCCCATGTGAAAGTCAGTGCATGGAAAATTCCTTCCAGGATCTTGTGCATGTGCTCCCAATCTTCCAGTTGAAGCCTTCATTGAATTTACTTGTATTTGCATTCACCCAGAGTGCTTTCCAGAATTTAAAATTGCTCATATGCAATTAAAAATAAAAGATGATGAGTTTTGTCTGAATTGTTTATGGCAAACATTGCATTGGTACACGTACTGGAGAAGAACTACAAAAGTTTCAAGGATAAGAGGGAAGACATGTCAGAGGCAACACCTGTAAGCAAAATCACATTCAGCTGCTTCCAGATCCAGTTTGGTGAGAATCAAAGGCAAAAGAGTCAACCACATGCAGAATATGGAAGAAGAACAAGACTGGGAGGGTTGCAGCTTTCTTCTTATTTCTTTTCCTCTTTCTTTTATTTTCTCCAACAAAGTAATTGAGCAATCAATTAAATTATAAAACTTAAGTGATTGGTTTAAAAGTCGTTACTTGAAGAAGTCAATTACTTGGAAATAGGTGGCAAACATGCAAAATAAAAGGTTCTATTTTTCAGTTATAAATCATGCATGTCATGCAAAGAGGAATTCCAAGAGGAAGATTGTCAGCTTGTTTCCCTTTCATAGCTTCCGCATGCGGGAATTCATTTAAAGCTTCCTATTTGTAATTGCCCTTTATACACTATAAATAGAGGAAGAACCTACGGGTTAGGGAATCGAAATTTGTAATCAGCATTCTTGTGTTCCAAACTTTGAGCTGAAACCCCTGATAGCTTTCTACAAGCAAAGGAATAGAGAAGAGATTTCCAGAGAACTTTGTGTCAACGATGCATTCGTCTTTTATTTCTTTTAGATCTATGCATAAACTTTGTGTTGTCTTAGATCTAGATCTGGAACTTTCCCTTGCTTCAAATTCTGCGTTTTAAGATCTATTTGTTTCGTCCATGTGCATGTAATCAACTCTGTCAACTATTGGTTAGGTTGCACATTTCCTTTCCTTTCTTCTTGCATTTAATTATTTCCCTTTCCTGCACATATTGCTTACAGAATTGCTTACTTGTTGCAAAATTGTCTAGCTATGGTTCATGAGCTACATAGTTAAAGTAATACCAACAAATAGATATTAGGAAATACAATTGACAAAATCTTACATGGGAGCCTCACCGGTAAATGAGGGAGATTTATCTCATGACTGCCTAGGTTTTCAATTGTGCAGAAAATCTAGCCAAAAAAGAGGTGAAAAATGTTTTCAAAACATTGAGATTTGTTATGTTGACAACATTGACCTTGAAGATGAAAGAATAAGGAAAAGGTGGTGCCACTTAAATTGCCAAGTGGCGCTGCTGGAAAAATAAACAATGGTCTTAATGTCTATTGCATAAAGAATGTTACATTGTTTTAAGTTTGACTCAAAGGACTTTGATAAGTGGAGAGCTGTCATTGATGAAAAGAATCCACTCATTGCTTGTGGAGATCACTTTCTCCAATCATGTGCCCCCCTTCTTAATGGGGGCCCTAGTTGCCAAACTCTAGTAGATTATGTCCTTCATAGCAAGCCGTTGATTCCCCATATTTAGGACATTCATATTTCCCAGCGAATTCCCCATGCTAATCATGCATTTTTACTTTTATCTAGTTTTCTTTCATTGGCTCCATGTTTCTTTAAGAGGTCCTTCCCTTGCAAAGCTATTTATATTTATTAAATATCTTATGGCTAGCCACTTTAAGTTTACCTTCACTTGCTTTGTTCACCTTTCCTTTGTACTTTGCGCTTAGTTACCTTTCATAACATAGGGTCCTTTTAGCTGGAGTCCTCTTTTAAAATTGGTTGTACTTTTAAAACCCCATTTACCTATTATGGTTATTTGTGGACACTAAGTATAAATCTCTTTCTTTCTTTCTTTCTTTTCCCTTTCCCTGTCCCTCCAAGATACCCTATTACTCACCATAACATGATTCATATCAATGCTCTGTGATGCAAACAATTATGATGCTCATCTCTCTCAATTGATGTTGGGATATTATTCCCTTTGTGCAACTACACAGCCAAAGCCAAACACGACTTCTTGTCTCATATGTTGTTGAAGGCATTTCTTCGACTCCTTTCCACGAATATCCACCATTCAAAATTGACCTGCCCCAATGACTCTTGCACCATCAATTGCTATTATGACAAGGAATCTAAAATAAGAGATTCTATTTTGTCTCAGTCCTTGGTCCTTCCTCCATTTCATCCACTAGTAAATAGTATGTTTCTTGCTTATAGGCAATGGTGGGCCTATATGCCATCCATTTTTCTCCCAAGGCCTTTGACCTTACTTTTCTTTCAAGGAAACTCCACTTTTCTAATATCAATTATCAAGTTTGGGTCTTATATGACAATACTCTTTATGCCATTTCAAATCATCTTTGTGCCCACTTCTCCTCCTCTCTAGCTTCCAATCATTTATATTTTTTCTAGGAGCCATTCAAATTTATCCAATAGAAAAAAGGTTGATTGTGAATAGCTTCATATAGAGTTTATTAAATATGGTGTTCAATTGTTTTCCCGCTGCAGATCTATTTATCGAGATTGCTTACCTGTGCTTCCATCTCTTGGTTACAAGACATCATTTGCCCCATTCAGAAATTTCGAGATAGTTTAAGCTGGAATATTTACATAGCAATCATGATTGGGCACACATTTCTCAATTTTTAATCCACATGGTTGACATGAAGCTTGGGAAGCAATTAGAGCATGGTAGTTTTAAAACAAGAGCGCAAGAAAGCTCAAGAAAGTTCCAAAATGTTTTTGACATATTTTCTCCTCGAGCTATCATTGATGAAGCTTGGTGGCAGTTTTCTAAAGTCATTTGTTGCTTTGTATACTCTAGAAAGGTCTTCTATACTACACCTAGGTCATATAATATTGTCAACTCCGAGCACTTTATTGTTGCTATCATGAGGCTCTATGAGATAGACGATGCTTAGTTTCAGGAATCCCAAGGACTGTTTGACAATGTCAACTGTTACATAAACAAGGGTGTCCTCTCTTGTTATTTCTATTTGAAATTAACATAGTCGAGATTTAAGACTTTATTCAACAACAAACTCAAGCAAAGGATGGGTGTATCTTACATTAGTCTTGACAAGCTACACTACATTTTTCTCGATTATTAGGTCTTCCTCACTCATTCTCCCATGCTTGTAGAGATAAATGGATGTTACCGCTCAATTTTGTAAGCTTCAATAGCTAGTGGTTAACCTTAGGAAAACAAAGGTTATGATCCTCAATACCTCCAAAGGTGCTCTTCCCTAATTCCAATTTTTCAAAGAGGCAAGCTCGTAGATGTATTATCCCCTTTTTAAAATTAAAGGTAATGAAGACCCTTAGCCTATTTTATTGTTTCCCACAAGCTAATGGGATGAAGGAAAGGGGAACATGGTAAGATTAAAACTAAGTGAGCCAAAAAGTAGCTTTACGTCGGCCACTTATGCTTTAATTTTAAAAAGAATACTTTTCTAATTTAAGTGGGCCGACACTTAATTAGAAATTAAAAGAAAGGGAAGGATATAAAAGAAGATGGAGGGGTTCATTTGTGGACATCTATCATCTTGATTTTATGAAGTCGAGCACTTGTGCTTCTACTTTCAGCTATTGAGGATGGAAACCTCTAAGATCCATCACTTGAGGATGAAAACCCTCATTAAGATCAGATTTTGAGGACGAAAACCTTTAATATCTCCTTGTTGGTTTCATACAGGTAGATCACACTTGAGCTCATACAAGATTTTTAGAGGAAAATATCAGTTTTTCAGCTAGGTTTCAATACCCGATGCAAGAATTTTATGTGGTGAGTTGACAAGAATTACCCTCTTCGCTACATGGAAAAATCAAGAATGAGTAAAAGTATCATCAAGCAAGTCAAGATTGATCTTGAAGCTATTATGTCGATGATAGATTCTTTCACTCCAAGAAGCCCATCGTCATCTCTCGAAGTCAGAATCAACGAGTATGGACTTTGGTATGCCGACATAGCAATACCAATTGTTGGTAAGGACAAGAAGGAAATGACTATTGCTGATTTTGAAGTTTCCAGAGTAATGTTCAGCAAATCAACCATGGAAAATGATGTTGTCATGCTCGAGAATTAGTTGATATCATTTTGCGACAGCTTGAAAAGTACAAATCTCAGACCATCCAACTAAAGGAAGAAAATCGGCAGCTAATTGCATATGTACAACACCTTATCAACCGATTTCTTCTACTATTCAAATTCCTATCAAGCAGGGTGGCAGTTCGAGATCAAGAGATCATTGCACTATCCAAAGAAATAAACAATATGGGTCATGCAACCAAGGCATGGATTGAAAATATTTTGATACACGGTTTGTGGGTCATTGATGAAGTTATGAGAATCTATGATAAGGTTCACACTTATCTAGATTCAATCTTGCATTTCAAAGAGTCTCTCCGGGTCAAAATTACCACTCTTGACAAAATTTCTCACGATATCCGAGAACTTGCACAACTGAGCTTCTCATCTCTGTACTCGGTCAAGAATCCTAGCTTTCAATCACCGCAGACTTCACATCAATGGTTAAATTTTGCTAAGTTCGTAAAGATGGTGCCCGATGAAGTCGAGTACAATTTGATGATGTGAAAGATAAGAGAGGATCAATCATGTGTGCAATCCAGAATTCATCGAAGAGATCCTCGCAATTTCATCATGCAGCATGATCAAAGAAGTTTTGTGCAATATCTCAAAGAGCAATCGATCGACCTAGAATCGTATTCTTCCTCGGCAAATTTTGGTCTCGATTCCTTTGACAAACTCGTCAAACTCTCAAATCTATTCCCAACATGGAAGAGAGAACGGTGGAGTTTCATATAATTCTCGTTAGGATTCTCGAAATGCAAGTCTTCTATGAGACTTTCCCGGCACCTCACTACTTCCCCGAATATCTAGGATACGGTTCACACTTATCTAGATTCGATCTTACATTTCGAGAGTCTCTCCGGTCAAAATTACCACTCTTGACAAAAATTCTCCCAATATCTTAGAACTTGCACAAATGGGCTTCTCATCTCTTGTCAAAGAAATGAATCCTAGATTTTAATCACCGCGAACTTCACATCAATGGTTAAATTTTTCCATGTTCAGAAAGATGGTGCTAGATGATGTTAGATTACAATTTGATGATGTGAAAGATATGAGAGAATCAATCATGTGTGCAATCCAAGAATTCATCAAGAGATCCCTTGAAAATTCATCATGGCGAAGCGAGCACGATCAAAGAAGAAGAATCAGCATTCTTCCTCGACAAATTTTGGTCTTGATTCCTTCGACAAACTCATCAAACTCCGAAATCTATTCCCAAAGAGAGAATGGAGTTTCATATAATTCCCTGCAAGATTATGGAAATACAAGTCATCTCGTGAGACTTTCCCGGCACCTCACTACTTCCCGATGAGCCAAAAATGATGGAAATATCGAGAAATTCAGATAATCAAAATGGCGAGATGCTTCGACCCGAGATTTTCAAAATGATGTTTCAATGTTTTGTCGAGGTTCCCTCTGATCAATGAGTTCATTTCTCGTACGATTGGGATAAAGCGAACTCTTGGCCCAATGGATAAGAGAACTAATCCTAGGTGTCATGTTTGAATCCATGTGTCAATTTTTTTGGATGTGTTTTCCATGTCACTTTCTAAGTGGGGTTCACATGTACCCACTTATTTGAGATATTTGAAATACTTTATTTAAGTCACCCAAATCATAAATTTATTTTAATAAAGTGACTTTACTTTATTAAATAAAAGTTAATTATTTAAAGTGGCTTAATTAAGTCCTAATGTGATGTCATAAAAACCCTATCTACTTTGTAACCAACTTTTGGGTTATAAAATGAAGTTAGAGCTCATTTGTAAAGGGACTTTTAACGAAAGGAAAATATTGTCAGAGAGAGAACTAATGAGAAACTATGCTCTTGTGTAAAGAGAAATAAAGGAGCATTTATGGAGAACTTTGTGTCTTGCACTTGTTTCTTTTCTTAAGCATTTGTTACTCTTATGTTTAATGAATGTGAAAGCTCTTACTCTTATGTTGGGACTGCATCTTTGATTCAATTGTCATTCACTATGTTAGTTTCTAAAGTCTTTATGATTTGTGTTTGCGTAATCTTGCATGCACCCTTTCTTACTTCTTCATTCACTTTGTCTCACTTCTCTTTCCTTCTTCTCCTTTTCTCATCCATTTCCTTTTTTCCGTAAACCCAAACCCCCAAATACAATTTTGAATGTATATTTGTATATACCTTTTTGGTTTTCAATAAGGGCAACCTCACCCATCATTGAGGAGGGACTCTGTCCCCTTTACACTGTTGTCATATTTTGCATACGTGCAAAACAGCAGCCATATGGAAGAGGTTGTAAGTCTTCATCCTTTTTATATTCACGAGTGTAAAAACACATGGTACTGTCACTACTTGTAGAATGTGCACACCAAGGGCAGTGGAATATTTCAGCAATTTTTATTCGCAAATACAAATAAGCACATAGTATTTTCAAATAGCACTTCTAGAGTATTTAAATTTGAGAAGCAAAGCAAGAAAACAACACCACTTGCCCAAAGCAGTTAGCGGCAGCTAAAACCCATTTGGGGAGCAAGAAGGGGCAGTGAAAGATCACTGGTGAAAAATCAGCCAAGGGTGAACTTCACAAGCATTTAAAAGAGGAACTAAGAATGGGGAGAGATGCAAGAAGGTTTCGCAGTCAATGTGGCACTTGTGGCATGAGAAAATAGGTTGCAAGGATAACTGAACATGAAGAAACTTCTTGAGTGATGGAACAGCAATACATCAAGTGAGCAAAGAAAAGCAACTTCATGGTAGATGAGAGAGGCATTCATGAAGTAAGCAAAGCAAAAGAGGCACTCCAAGAGAGGAAGTACTCAAAGGAAGGAAGAAGAAGCACCTAAACAGTAGAGGCTCTCCAAGAGAGAGAGCACTCAAACATTTCACGGTAAAATGCATCACCATAAGTGAACAAAAATTATTTGCAGTTCATATTTGTCGCATGTATAGCTTCACATGAAACTATGTAGCATGCATTTAGAGCATGGGAAAGGGTTCTAGTATGTATACAGTCACATGGCAACTATTGTAGCATATATTTTTGGAATGGCTTGTGATACAAGAGAATCCTCCAACAGCAGTTCTAGTGATACCACCAAGCCCATTCTCGTAGCTTGCAGAAGTTGCAAGCCCTGTTCAACGGTCTGAGGTACTCCAAAACCACCCTCTCAAAGTTGATGGTACCTCCAAGATCACTGATCCATCTACAACTGATGTCCCACACACTTCTATAATGGGAGAACATTTTGGGTAGATCAAACATGATACCATCCATGTGCACACCGAAACTTAATGCACTCTTCACAAGTGACTCCCTCAAGCTCTCATATGCCTACATGCCACACCACCAAGGCCAACTCACACTGCACAGAACGCAAGGTGCCAAAAACATTGTTTCCTTCATTTTAATAGGGTCGAGGCTCCTAAAGTGAGTCAAGAACATAGCCCTTGCAAGGTTAAAGCACAACACCCCACAACAAATTTTTCAACTATTAAATTTCTAACATTGATCAACAAAACCAACATATTGAAGCCTAACCACTTCAACTTTCATAACGGTTCTTTATGCTTTAGTGATTTTGCAATATATGCATACACCTCTATAGCATTAAATAACAAGTAGATAGCAAAGATAGATAGTCATGCATCTCCCTCGAGAATGCACCATGTACAAAATGCACAACTTAGTATAGTTTTCTATTCTAGTTCTATTATTTCCTTTGTTTTGTTTCTCCTAATATTATTGCTTCGCATACACATATAACACATCTAAATCCTCATTTAGGGTGTTGTCTCGAACCTCCTGAAATCAAATCATTGATATCATAGTGGTTCACCTTAGATGTCCCATCGAGCAAGATCGAGTATCTCAAGCTCGATGTCAAACCACATGAACTCTCGGACTATCTACCGTGGTTGTTTTAGCAAAGTTCTTATCGCTGGGAAAAACAAAGGATGAGATGAGATCCACGAGATGATCAAGAATGAGATTGGAAAAGCTCTTCCAAACCAAAAGACATTTTTGTTCAACCAATTCATTTAAGTCCTTGAATGGGTGGTTCCATCAGCTTGCTCTAAAGGTAAAGCTTTTGGTGGTCAATTCCCCTCTAAATTTCAAGTAAATTTACACTCCTTTGTTTAAGTGAAAATAAATGCGGAGGCAGTATATAATTTGTTTGATCAATTAGAGTCATATCTTTCTATAAATGACTTTTTTAATGAAAAAGAGACCAAGATTGTACTTCTCAAAGTTTCGTCGCCTATCAAAAAGTGGTGGCAAGCCCATACTCTGTGGGAGAAACACCAGACAACAGAAAATTTTGAACTAATATGGGAAAAATTCCTCAAAGGCTTCAACGATGAACATTATCCTTAAGACGCCTACGATGACCACAATATTCAGCAGAAACAACTACGACTACGTACATGGTCCAAACCTACATCGATGCCTTCCAAAACTACATCAATGCCTTCCACGACATGTATGCAAAACTACGCTCATTCAAGTTAGAGGAGTATATAGTTCTCAAGTAATTCAGTGGCTTACCACTGTTCAGTCAATCCAAACTGAAGCAAAATAAGGTCAAGACGATGGGCTTAAGCCTATCGCTATGCAACAACAATTGAAGAAGGGTCAAAGATAAGGGCAAGCATGACCCATCGGCTACATCGGAAAACCACCTTCTCCAAATCAAAAGACACAACAATCTACAATAGTTAATTTGTGTGCCAAGCAAAAAAGCAGCAGCTACTCGAATTCAAAGTGACATGCTTAGAATAATTTGCTTGCATGGGCAGATACAAAGGCTTTTGAAGTTCAGCCCTTTAATGGAATCATTGACTGTGATCCAACTGCCATGATAGCCACCTCACAAACTACACCAATAATGTAAGATGTTAAAATCGAAACACACATTTCATTCCCAAACGTGGGTATAAGGCAGCCACAATACTTTCTAATCAATGGTGGTGGCATGAAGAATATGATCTTTGAAGAAACTATCAAACAACTGAATTTGCTAACCATGCATGATTTGTAGCCCGTACAAATTGGAATGGATCAGTTCCTACATCACCAATGGTCTGTGTGCCACTCACCAATGCCACTTCTCATATGCTATCTATCATTTCAAAGAAGAGATAGTTCATGTTGTAGCACCAATTAATGTTTTTGATGCAATCCTTGGCTAATGTGTATACATAGGCTATAGCCAATCCTCGAAGTGCCATTGTATCAATGGGTGGTAAGATACATTAGATTCCTAAAGTGATTCCACACTTTAACTATGTTGCATCTACTCCTAAGAAGATTACATCATACAACTATGCATATTCAACATTTAGAAGTCACCTTCTATAGAAGCACATCCACAATCGAAGGCAAATGAGATTTTGGAAATCATGTATACGCAAAACAATTAGATGTCAATATAAAAAAATTTCAAAGCAAGTCAACTTCCTTATCAAGGAAAATGGTACACCAAATTTTAACTAGAAGCCAAGGTTTCACGCTTGCTTCCCGAACTTAACACAATCAGAACCATTGCTTCTCAAAGTGAAGCACATAATCCGTGGGGATCCTCCAAAAGCAATTCGAGTGATACCGCTAAACCTATGCTCAAAAATTGAAGTAATTCGGATCTTGTTCAACGGTCTGCATAAAGACTCAAAACCACCTCCAAAGTTTGGAGTACCTCCACGATCACCAATCCATCTCCACCAAATGTTGCACACACTTCTACAATGGCATGTAATTTGGGTAGATCGAACATGGCTCTATCCATGCACACACCAAATCTTATGCAATCTTCACCGGTGACTTCCTTGAGCTCCCAAATGTCCACATGCCACACCACTAAGGCCAACTCATAATGCTTTGCACCACAAGGAGTCGGCAACATTGTTGCCTCCATTCTAATAGGGGTGACGCCCTAAAGTGAGTCAAGGCATAGCCCTTGAGGGGTAGAGGCATGTTTCCCTAAATGAATTTTTGACCGCTAACTTTTTGATGTTGTTCAGCTCAAGTGATGGAAGGCAACGAGTCACACTTGGAAGCTCAACTATTTCGACTTCCATAATTGTTCTTTATACCTTCATGACTTTGTAATTTATGTACACATCTATAGCATTAGATAGCAAAATAGATAGCCATACATCTCCTCGTGAGTATGCCATCCACACAATGCACATATTAATATAGTTTTATGTTCCAATTATGCTATTTTCTATTGTGTTTCTTCAAATATAATTGCTTTCACATACGCATTCAACTCTAGATCCTCATTTAGAGTGCCATCCCCTGGACCTCTCGGGAGCCAAATAAAATTGTCACGTGTATAATTCACTTTAACAAGATTTACAATAGGCAAATCCAAATCTAATTCAGGCAAGGCAGTTAACGTAGCAAAAATATTTTCGCCATGAGTTGTAGCTAGTTTCGTTTAGTTGTTGAATTCCTCGTCACATACTTTCCATTGTAGAAAATAAGTGTTTAATAATGACACTACTCTCACATTCCAAAGTGAGTGGATAGAGAAGGGTGCAAGAAAACCATCGCTCTCGTATTCAAATTTGGAGGATAGAGCAAGGCGTAAGAAGAACATCACTTCACCATCCCAAAAGGCAGGTTCAAGAATGAAGGCGGGAAGGTCATCCTTGTCTTCTACGTATGAAAGTAGTTTTGGGATTCAAAACCTCTCCACATGGTACGTATGATCCGAATGATTACTATGTGTGTACATATGTTGTAGATAATCACAAATTTTCAATGTACACAAACCTCCAAGTAGACATACAAGAAATAGTTAAGGCCTAATGAAGAGTCATTGAATTTTGTTTTTCTGCCATTCCTCTTGTCATTTGGGAACTAAGAATAAAATTTAGTCTTGTTGGTGTGTCTCTTCACTTCTTATTTTATGTTAAATCTCTAAATAAGAGGTCTAATTTCATGTGGCAACAATTCAAAGCAAAGAGGAATTGCAGCGCAACAAGCACAAAATATTGTATGAGGTATAAGGAGAAGTTTTAAGTGGATTGTACTTGTACTCACTCACATATGAGACATAGCCCAATTGTATCCATAAGGCTCCATTTCCATGTTGATCTTCCCCACAGTGGGTTTTTCAAGGTAAATAAGGTGTCATCATGTGTGAATTATGTGGTAATTTTAAAGTTCCTTTCATGTATCTTGAGCTATAGTTCATTGTTGTGATGTATCCTTCATTTTTGCAAAAGTTTTAATCTCGATTCTTGAAGTAGTTGTAAAGGTAATTAATCATGAATTGTAAATTGATGAATTGCTTTTATTAGAATGGGTTTCATTGATCACAATCAGCTACACAATTGGTGAGAGATCAATTTGATCACACCACCCTCCGTAAGCAGCTATTAAGGTGCCTCCATCTTCTTTCTTTTGTTGAACTAGACGTGGTACATCTGTCATTCTTTTGTGTAGAGCTACGGTGTGTAGAGGGGTATCTACCCTCCCCATCCAAATTCGAGAGATGCAAACAACATGCATTACCAACATCTTTCGTACTTCCTAAGGTTCATTGTCTACAAATGTTAGGAGAGTTTCTAGAAGATGATGTTTATACTAGTTTGGATTATAGTTTTGCATTATTTGGAGATTCAATTTGTCGCATAAAAATAGAGAAATATCAACTCTTGATGCCTAGTAATCTCTAGAGAGTATTGGTCGCCGAGTCATGTCACCCATCTTGGGGTCATAGAAGATGCCATCCAACAATTCATAGAACGACATTGTAGATAATGCCAACAGCTAGCTTCAATGAGCGATTTGAATCAACAAAGTTTACATATAGGTCTACTTTGTCACATTTTGGTGCCAAGTTCAATCATCAATTTGACACCACAAGAAAGTTTCTTTGATAATAGGTGCCTAAGCTAGAAGTTCTAGCACCAATAATGGACCTTGATCACTATGACAAAGGAAAACCTACTAGTGATAAGAATTAAGGAAAACCAAGTGGTGTTGATTTCGAATGAAGAATGTCAAGCTAGACAAGCATGATGACTTGACAACATTTGCGCGACCTAGAAAAAAAGTAAACAATGCATTTTTATGTGATATCATTTAAATGGGAATTAATTGTGTTGTTATCAAGCCATTCTTCATGACCCACCCTTAATAAGTGGTGGTTGAAAAGACCTCGTCTCTCATAAGTGATACTAGTATGGGGTACCTCCCAAGAGTAGACTGTCATGTTAGGATTGCCACCGTTAGTAGCATATTATTCATTACATGTTTTGGTGGCCAACATTATTAAGTTGTTAGTAATTGTATTGTCAACATGTAAGTTTCAACATTTGGTAAATCTTATGTAAAAACGTTGAAACTCACCAAATACCAATTATGGATAAACCAGGTTGTTAAAAATAATTGAAAATCATTACAATTTTGTTGAGATTTGTTCTTCCTTTTTTGAATATTTAATCTGAAAACAGGCATAACATTTTTTTTATCAAATTTTATAAAATAAATTATGGCTGATTTGTTTAGCAACAAAATATTTACGAATTATATCCTTTGCAAATTCAAATGCGGCAACCTAGGTCAGCATTATGTAGCATTGTAATGAATCTTATTAGAATGTTCGGTTATTGATGGTTGTGCCTAACACACCAGTTGAGTCTTGTCATATAAATAGAATGAGGTACATTAGATTACGGGTGTTGTGAATAAAGTCCTCCCTATATCAAACAACTTACACCGAGAACTACTTGAGGAATAAAGTTGTGATTACTTCCATATTCATGTGTTGTGCATTTATTCTTCGTAATTGATGTTCTTTCAATAGTATAGTTTGTATAACAAACATTCCGGCATTCATGACTTGCGTAGTCAATTCAAGCTATAACATTAGGTAGAAGTGAATGTCACCAACAATAGAATTTGACGAGGCACAATATTATCTTATAACATCTCCATGGCGAATGTAGCCATGAAGTAAAATAACAAATCTTACAATGATACAAAAAGGTGTCGCAAGGCAAAGAAGATTGACTTTGCACAAGAAATAATTAATGTCATTGACCCCAAACAAGGGGGATAAGACAACACAATCAAGAAGGGGACTAAGAAGTCAAATGATATACTCTATGGTGGAGCAACAAAATAGACGCATACAAAGGTTGCGACAAAAACCAATTCTAAATATCCATCAAGCAAAGTATGGAGCAGAAGCTAAAGCGAAACCCAAGGCCACGACATTTAATATAAGTTAGAGCTGAACCAAAGAAAGGGCCAAACAAAAGCGGTGGACCCTATACCACTGCAAGTAAAGAGTGAGTGTTGTCAAACAATTGCCCCTTCCAAAGAAAAGAAGTGTAAGCTTTGCAACTAGGTTGGGTCAAGGGTGTTGTCAAAAGAATCAAGTGAAGAATCTGGGCAATCTAAATGACAAGTAGGTGAGAGTAGCACGAATGGGGACCTAACGGCGAGCAAGATAGATTACGGATCACTACTAAAGGTAGGGTTGAGTAGAGAGATATGTTCGACATTGTTGAGAGCACAAAGGAATATCCAACATGGACCTTCCCAAGGAGAAGGATCATATTCGAAGAGCCATATCAAAAGTACTCAAAGGTCCACAACCACGAACAATCCAACTCAAAAATAGAAGCTATCAAGTTCATTGGTGACAAATCTAAAGATCCAATACAACATTGCAAGACATGTCACAATCTGAACTGCCAATGGGTTGTTAAATGAGTGTCACCTGATTGCGGTTTTTTCAACCACACTTCAAGGAGTGGTGACTGATTCGTTTAGAGACATATCAACCATTGATAAGATAACATGGGAGACACTAAGGAAAATATTTGAGAATGAATTTAAACTTCTCAAAGGCAAAAATGAGATTGTCATATAAATCTATAATGCCTCATTAGTTAAACATAAGAAAGTTCAAGCCTAAAATATAAGACTCAAAGAACTCGGGCAAAATTGAAAAAGAACCTATCCAACTTGAAGAAGCAAGTTTATTAAAGAGAATTGATACCCTCATCGTTAGTGAAGCTCATCTTACAAAGATGCATAGAATCAAGCAATGGATATTGAAAGTGAGAATAAGACATCCTTGCACTCAAGGAATGGAAAAATGACTTAGACTCAACAACAATGAATGAGGAGCGGTGAAAGCTTTTAGGAGGGACATGCCCAAAAATCTAAGGGAGCTCAAGGGAGACATTAAGAATGAAGGCAAGGATATTTGGTGTACTAATTACAAGGTAGAAAGTCACACCAAGGTGAATTGCCCAAATATAATATTCTATGAGATTTGACAAGTTACAAGGAATTCAATCAAGGATTGCCTGCATAATTTGTGGAATAAGAGGATCCAAGTGATGTTCACACAAGTACAACAAATCGACACCACCCATCACACCACCAAGAAATTACCAACATCATTTAATGGTGTTGGATTTCAGATTCAAAGTACGATTCGTAAGGACAACCAAATGAACGATGTCAGAAATGCAATGAGGACTTCTCTATAGATGGGGTGGGTCAGAGACCACAACAATGGCAATTGTCTAAAGCTAGCAAATGCCAATAAGATTAGCATAGCAAGAGCAAGGAAATTATGGAAATTACTTGAGCACAAACGAAGAAAGCTAATCACCTCAACCCACATGCACATAAGGAAAGATTAACCGAAGTAAGGGTGGAAGCTCAGAGGGCAAGTGTTGAAGAAGAACGTCAAGAGTGCAAGAACACATGGCAAGTACAATGATAAGAAATCGACTGACAAAGATTTTGCAAGACAAGTTTTCAAGACAACCATACTTGTGAAGACAGCTGACTTATCGCAAGGTGTTCCGTAACTCAAGAATGTTATAACTACTTCCATACGAGACATTGCTCTAGACATGGAGCAGATAATGACACACCTAACGTCAAATGGTGTAGCATCAAGTAAGAGGGAGAGCAAAAATCATAATAAAGAAGCTAGAGTCAAGCCCCATTGTGAGATGATCAAGTAATTGATCCCATGCTTCTAACCATGAATCTAGCCTAACGGGCAACAATCATTTATGTGGAAATTTTGCGTAAGAATTTGACAAATATTATTGTCGATGTTGGTTATGGCTCAAATGTTCTTCCAGATGTGACTTAGAAGAATCTTGGGAAACCAACTATGTGGCCTCCGTCACTCTATCTATTAGAGCAAATCATGACGGCATTACAATATCAAGTGTACTAATGGGACAACAAAAATGAAAAATGCATCATACATTACTCCAAGGAACAAATGCTTAAATCACTTTCATGTGCCTATGTAGGGACAAAAATATATGGAACCCAACCCTTTTTGTTATATTTTGGAGTCCATATGTCAAGAAGAAGCCCTACACCACATATAATGTGCCATTTTTAGAATTTAACTCTGGATACCCGAAGCCTATTCTTATTAATTTTTGTAGGCTAAGGGGAAATTAAAGAGGGAAATCCAAGGCTATTTTGATATTTTAATTAGAAAAATGACACTTTAATTATATGTTCAATCCAAAAGCAAAAATAAAATAAAATAATAATAGAATGATGAACTTCTATTATTGGGTGCAATGTTAGAAAAATAATTAAAGAAGAATGGTGGCGCTAAGGATAGATTTTTAGAATGGAGAGAGAATAAAGCATTTTAAAATTGTTTATTCCTATTCTTAGGATGGGACGCAAACATGTGGAGAGAATAAACTTTACAGCTTTTTATTGTTTGTGAAGCATACATGTAATTTCAAAGGGGGCGCCCACTTTAGAGAGGGCCTTGGAAGTTATAAAGGCAGATTTGTGGTTTATTTTTCAAGGATCTTGGAAATTTATCAACTACTTTGCCTACAAGTATCTTATGCTTTTGCATCAGCAATAGAGGACGAAATCCCTCATTTGTATATAGATCCGAGGACGGAATTCCCCATTTCCAAGCTTGGCAATTCTATTTAGGGGTCAGTGACTATTCAGAGTACAGTGTTCATCCAATTCAGCTAGAGCACACTTTTCAAAGTTGATTCTACATCTAGAACAACAAGCATGGATAGGGCTTCATTATCTCGGGGCGCTTTTAGTCAAACCCGTTTGCATGCTCTTATCTTTCATCTATCTTTCCATTTAGATCATCAATTGTGAGAAAACAAATGTATTCAAACACTTGTATTTTTTATCGTAGCTGATTTGAAATCAATAAATAAAGTCTATTTTTTGGCACATTGGGGCATGTTGTTTTTATTAAAAACAAATAGTCGATGATGTCATAAAAGTCAATTTTTATATTGCTGCCCTAGGATTTTGACAAAAACTATCCAGCTTTTATCTCAAGTGTTTTCCAAGGCTATTACATTACACTACTCGATCGGGAATGGTTGATAGAAATATCAAAGATTTGAAGAGTCGATCGCTCAATAAGAAAGAGGCCTCGCCGACTATTGATTCTTAATTCAAAGATCACTTGATGGATGGGAACAAGATATGATGAAATGAAATAATGAAGGGGTCTTGGATTTACAATCATGCTTTAAGATTAGACAATCTCCATGTATGGTTTGTTCAATGGCAAATGGAAGACCATGAACCATGAAATGTTCTACCTCAATTGCAATAAAGATCGAGATTATAGAGATTGAAGAAGGCCACAACTTATAGTGAGATGACCAAAGTAGACGTTGGTGATGCCAAGTCCTTTTGAACCATCAACATCACAGTTGGCCAACCACCTAAGTTCATAGAATACAACATCAAGGATGAAAAGTTCAATGATAAATTTGACCACCAATTTGTGGGGTAAATGACACAAAGTTCAAAGAACCAACTACAATGAGCATGCATGTGGGGTTTGAGGATAAAATTACATTGGAAGGCAAGATATGACCACCGAAGAACATCCTATTTCTCAAGTTCGTTCATATATGAATATGCTCATCTAAACAAATGGTCCTTACACGTTCGTTGACCGAGGCGATGTGAAGACAGATGAAGTATTGTCATGACTAATACTCGCACGACAAGAGTTTTTAATATATGGCATTTGTGTTAAAAGATGAAGGAAACATGAGCAACATATATGTTTAAGCTAGAGAATGTCATGTTTGTGGTGTTTATATTAAAAAGTAATGGTCAATGTAAAGGCAAAAAAATTGGAATGCATAATTGTGTCGAGCAATAGCAAATTTTGGCGGTAAAATGTAGAGGTGTAGTGCATGAATCCAAGTTAATATTATATCGCCAAGGAGAGAAAATATTAATTTAATTGATATTAAGATTTTAGGTCCAAAATATATAGTATCGTGGACCCATCAAGAAAATAAATAAAGGTACGGTTATTATTCGTAATAAGTATGGTTATTGAAGGAAAAATTTAAAAATATAAATGATCATTATAAAAAAGGAAGGCGGGGGTCTTCTAATGAACCATCCACTCATTCGACTATATGGCCAACCCAACCTTTCATCATATGCACATCAACAATAACATAAAACCATACTATACGGCTACTAGACACCCATACAGCTTGAAGTTGAGTGCCTACTATGAGCAAAGATAGGACCTGCCCAACAAGCTATAAACCCTTTGTTAAATGTACACTATAAAGAGCCCAGCCATACACCCTTATTACAAGCGCACACCCTTATTATGTTGTGTCTTTTATTTCAATGTGCATGTTTTTGCTTGCCTCTCCATGCCACACGCACCATGTAAGTGATATCGCAATGCATAATTTTTTTCGGCCCCTAATTTGTTTGACACTCGCTCCACCCCGCACATCCATCGGGCATTGTTGTTTCGATATACAACCCTCTCTACTCTTTCCCACACGTTCTTCCCTCTATCACCAAACGATACGACTATGTCGGCGCTTGTCACCATATGGTTTCAACTCCTCACCATCCAATTTTTCGCACTTTCATACACCCTCGCATCATCACGATACGGCTCTTTCAAATTGTGGTGGCAAGGCAATGACTTGCTTGACCATCAATTTACTAAAGATTCAATTCAAAATAAAAGGAATTCGACATCCTCTCGCTAGATAGTTATTTGTTAAACTTATGTTTGGTGAAGGTAGAAGACTTAATCTATCTATAAGGATCCTCTAAACTAAGAGAAGGTAGAAGACCACCTGCATCCCACACAAAAAATTGGTCCACAAAGCGCCCAAGGCTATAGAAAAGGGTCATGTGCATAGGAAGTCAGAAGAGATCTATAAGGGGAATCTACACACAATTTGCGAGGAGATACAAGTTGGATACCCTTTACTAATCCAGGTGTCATTAGACATCAAACAAGAGCTACAAATAACTAAACTACCATTAGGTGGTAAGCATGAGCTATCAAATCTAAAAATTGTAAAAGGTGTGACTAGGCAAGAACAAGAGCTATGTGTAACAAGAATGTAAAAGATAAAGAACAAACAAACCAGCATAAACTAATCTATCATATCTAATACATGAAGCATAAAACAATCACCATCTCATCATAACCATGCAATGGGTTCTCTTGCCCCAAAGCAGTGATCGAGGGATATTCATGTCAAAGAGGGTTTTCATAAGGCAATTATAGTGTTTGCATGGTGTTCTGCGTGAGCTCAAGGAAGGAAATTTTGCTTGGGAGATGAGGGAGCTCCGTAATAGGATCTCATTCCTCAAATATACACCGCATGAGGAGAAAAATACCGAAGCAATGTAGTCATTATGTGTAGTCACGAAATCGGGCACTTTCTATTTATATCACGCCTAAGTATGTCATTATATGCATGATTCCTAAGCAAAAAAACTCGACATTAACGACACTTGCTTTGTTTTTACATTGTTTTATCCTTGTGATACTTTGTCATTTGCTTTTCTCGAATGGCTACTTTACTTTGGACATTAGACAACATATGACACAACTCGTATTTTTTTCGTTATATCCTCCAAGATCCTGACAAGACCGCCATTAGGGACAGGAGCGCCCAAACGCTACCATCCCCTTTGGGCACTTCTATCATTTTCCCTCCTTTTCTCAAATTTGAAATGTCACATCATTTGTTATCTTTTCTAAATTACTACCCATCACTTTGGGTCAACCTTTTGGTTGTTAATGATGAAATTCAAACAAGGGAATCATATATATATATGACTTACTATTATTAGGGGCTAGACAACTGGGCTATTACTTACTATCTACTACTTGGATAAAGAACAAAATTCAAGGATTGCATTTGGGTTATATTATTCACTGCATAGGAGGGGTTATTTCTTAATTCCATCTCACACATTCATCTTGGGGGAAAAGTAGTTATAGCCCGCTATCTTGGTGTGACTAGCACAAGGGCAACCTAGCTTCAAGGGACACAATTTAATCACACACACACACATGCTAGAACTACATAGAACCTCCGAAATGTAGTGCGACGCTCGGTGATAATCACATTGGGGTGACCGTTGAGGTCAATCGACTTGAGCATATGCATTATTTAATTCATATAATGGTTGCTTGAGCCTTGTGCAAATAAGTGGGGTTTAATTTGTAGGTCAAGAGTGATAGTGAAATCCTACAAAGAAGTGGATGTGACGAAGAGTGAAAAGAAATGGATATCATTAGACGCTGAAAAGATCGGATCCAGAGTTGTTGTCAGACACTAGCGCTCGGGCGGTCCTATCTCAGATCCGCACGATGCTATCTAATGGAGTTTTAAGTTCCGCTTTTGCAGATGAAGCTTAATCAATCCAGATCCACTGCTCCTCTCGCTTCCATCCCAAAATCATCCCAAATCTCTGAATACAAGCTAAGACACTTTCATCTCACTATTGTTTACACTTGTTTGTTTCTTGCATGATAGATCTTACATGTTACCGTAATATTCATTTGCTCTCAATACTCTAATAAAAATTTAAATTTCTTTAAATAATTGTGATATCTAGGTTGGCTTAAAGAGGGTAAACCTCGGATTTTTATTTTTTGTTTATTTTTGATGTCATCAACCCTTGCCGATGGCCTTAGTGCACGCAGACAATTTCATTGGCCTAGTCAATGATGTCAGCAGGTAATGGGTCGGGTTTTCCCAAGCCATTGGTTTGGCCAATAACACATCATATTTTGGCAAATTTTATGATTTTGTTTTCTCGTGATAGGTTTCATAAGTTGTTTAGACTCCAACCTATATCATAGGTTTGGCCAATTTTATGTCATGTAATCGGGTTATAAGAGGTTAAGTGTTGTGACTCAAATCTATGCATGAAATGACATGTTTCATGTTATGCATGAGCACTAGGCTTTCCTCATGGTTGATGCATTATTGGATAAATCGTGGCTTCTACGACATTGGCTACTTGAGTAGGGTTTTGAGGTTTTGATTGTCGATATCATCTTGAGGAACTTGATTCGTGTTTTTGAAATGATCCAATAGAGGGCTTTGATAAATACCATTGTTGCAATGCAGACGCGTCCCCCACCACTGGGACACATACCGAGTACGGTACACGTACTGTGTACGAAAGACGCGCACGGAGACGCCTCGCGTGCACGGAAACCTTTGCTAACGCCTCCTCCCATCTCCCCCTACACACACACACGTACACACACGCACACACACACATGGATTGCATTTTTCTGTTACAATGTACTCTTCCCACAATATGTGAGATATCAAATATCAATAGAATTACTCATCTTTTGTCGACATTTGATTTCCTTCAAAAAGTATAGTTATTTTTAAATTTCAGTGCATTCGAATCCAAATAAATTAATAATGTACAATAGTATTTTTCTAGTTATTTCATATATATATATATATATATATATATATATATATATATATATATATTATCGCCTCCTACTTTTCTAAAAATGTCGTACCATTACTCATACCGGTCTCCACGCACTGCACTCCATCTCCCAAGTAACTATGATAGATACCTACTTGGGCATTGGCTAGATAAATGGTTTCATGCATGTTGTGGTTTTCAGTAACGTCCCCTTTTTAAAATTAATTGATTTAGAAACCCAAAGCCTATTCTTATTATTTTCCATAGGCTAAGGGGAATTTTAAAAGGGAAATAAATTAATTTAAATGGTCCAAGGGTATTTTTATATTTTAATTGAAAAACAACACTTAAATTATATCTTTAATCCAAAAACAAAAATGGAATAAAATAATAATAGAGTGATGAACTTTATTATTGGGCACCTAAGATAGAATAATAATTAAATAAAGAATAGGGTGCCAAAGATAGAGTGGGTCAATATGAGCATTAAGGTACTATTTTTAGAATGGAGAGAGGATAAAACAATTTTATATTGTTTATTTCTATTTTTTAGGATGGGGTGCCAGCATTGGATAAGGCCTTAGCAGTTATAAAGGCAGATTTGTGGTTTATTATTACATACATACTTGGAAATTAATCAATCACCGCTTTGTCTACAAGTAGCTTTTGCTTCTGCATCAGCAATAGAGGACAAAATCCCTCATTTGCATACAGATTTGAGGACGAAATCCCTCACATCTAAGCTTGGCAATTCCATTCAGGGGTTGTAGTGGTCATTCAAGGTACAAGTGTTCATCCAAAGGCAGCTAGGGCACGCTTTTCAAGCTTAATTCTACATCCAAAACAACAAGTACAGCTAGGGCTTCAATATCTAGGGGCAAATTTCAGTCAAATCAATTTGCATGCTCATCTTCCATCTATCTTTCCATTTAGATCATCAATTGTGAGAAAATAATTGTATTCAAACACTGGTATTTCTTTTATTGTAGTTGATTGAAATCAATAAATAAAAGTCTGTTTTGGCACCTTGAGGCTTGCTGTTTTTTAATAAAAATCAAATTGTCGATGCTATCAAAAAAGCAATTTTTATATAGATGTTCTAGGGTTTCGGGAGAAATATCCATATTTATCTAAAGTATTTTTAGGGATATTACAGGTTTTCATTATGTTTGGAAGTGTCATGGAACTCTTCATCTCTTTCTAGCCATCATGATGTGATCAAAGTTATTACAGAGGAAAGTGTGCGCTAAGCCTCGAAGGAAGTGACAGCTCGTGTGAATGACCCCGATTGACAAGGAAACAACAAAATTTGTGTCATACCATTGGGGGTTTGGTTTAGTAGGATCTAGTTCTTTAAGGTGTCTAGGTAGTTTTCTTAAGTTCTTTTCTTAGAGGTTGGTGATTAAATTCTCCTAATTGAGGGTGTGATTCAAATGGGATTCTCGAAGTTGGTTCTGGAAGGGGCTCCATTTTGAGAAGTATCGCACATAATCTGCGTGAACAACTATTTTCGATTCGGTTACGACCATGGGTGTCGGACACGGTATCATTGGTATAATATATGTTTTTGTTTGGTCTAATGAGCATTATGGTAGGTTGCTTAGGTTGAAAAATCTCAATTTGACACATGAGATGATCTTGTCTTTTAGATTGGTCAAAGGATTTCTAAAAAATTAGGAGATAAAGACCAATCTTTGTATTACAGCCAAGGTTCTAATGTAGTTTTGCTGACCTTGAAAAGGCACTCTTCAGCGATGTTATGCTCAACCTTAAGATCCATCTCTCGGATGAAGTAATGGGTCATCTCATGTTCTAATTGTTTGCAATAGATGAAGTTTCAGAAGTTGTTTTTGGATAAGTCATGGTATTGGAATTCTTGAACAAGAGCATTAACTATGCTTTCTAATTCGACAATAGAGCTAGGCTTAAATTGATTATACCATTCTAAAGCGTCACGCATAAGGGTTTTTGCTAGTAGTTTGGTTGCTGCATAGGTGTTGGTTTTGAGTCAATCTTTGTAGAGATTTCCAAAAGCTTTGAGATGTAAAGTGGTATCAGTACCTATCAATGGTGATGGTTGGGGTGATTCCCCCAATGTAAGGTGTTAAGGACTTGTTTAGCGGTTTTTGAAGTAATTTGTTATGAATGGGAGGTTATGGGATTAGGATCCCACAATTATTTATTAGGGGAGGGCAAGACATTGAATTGGCAATCCCCATTGAATTTGTTGTTCTCTATTGGATATTTAGACTAGTTATGCTTGCATTTGCATGAATTGATTGGCAACCGGATTTGCATACCAAGAATTGCATGATCATCTAGGCATGATCCATTGGGAGGATTTTCATGTGTTTGAGTATTCATGTTTAGATAAAGGGATGACAAAAGGTAGTATATGTGATGGTTTAAGCTATAGAGGGGTTTATGGATGAAGACCTGGATAGGGCATGTCATGCTTTGATTTGCCCCAATGTTTGAAAAGAGAATTATCTTAGAGGGGTTTGGAAGAGACTGGAAACATGAGATCATTTTGGATATTGAGGGTTATCGGCTAGAAATCCTTGTATTTCAAAGTGAATTTGACATAATCTTATTGTTATCCTCCATGCTCTAGATCCTCAATTAATGGAAGATATCTATTTGCATTAGATATAGTGTTGACCTTGTTAGGAGGAAGAATGGCTTTCTTAGTATCGCGTAAGCCATTATGCAATCTTTATTAAAGAAAGGTTGTGATTCAAAGAAGGGAGAGCCATGTGTGGCCTCTACCGGCTATCATGTAGATATTCCATCAGAGGAAGGAGTAGCCATTTGGGTCAAGTTAAAGGAGAAAGCAAACTGCAATCACGGTATGCTTAACAAACCGATTATGCTAAGAATCTAGGAAAAGAATAAAGCGAATATATCCTAATCGATGGTTGGGCAAAATTCAAGTCAGTTCACGAGAATCTATGTAAATGTGAAATAGTCTATAAGGATCCTCTAAAATAGGAAATGTAAGAAGACCATTCTAGATCCACAAACACACGATGTCGGTCCACAAAGCAGTCTAGGTTGCTGCATAAGGATCATGTACACCAAAGATTTTAACCGATCACTCTACACACAATTTTTAAGGAGATACAAGGTCAAGGACCTTACTAAAGTCGGGGTGTCATTCGAAGTCAAGTAAGAGCTATAAGCAACTCAACTACCATTAGGTGGTAAGCATGAGCTATCTAAGATTCTAATCTAAAGGTTGTACAAAGGGGTTCCTATTGGCAATAAGCAAGAGCTATGAATGACAAGAATGTAAAAGATAGCAATAAGATAACAAGTAAAAGCTAAACTATCATATCTAATACATGAGACGTAGAACAATCACCAACAAAAGTACACAAGAAAGATCTTAGGGTTAGAGATACCAAGGGTTGACTTGTCACCGCATTAATCTTCCCCTTGGTTTGTAGCATTTCAAGAGAAATTGTCCTAGTTGAAGACAAGATAGACATATGCAGCCCCAAGTAGTCCAAAGTTAGGACTCCAATAACTAAGGTAAACCTCCCTAGTACAGATCCTATTCTTGAAATATTTGAAAGTCAATATGCTTCAACTTGTCTTCCTTGGTGCAAGCTCTCTTCTAAACCCTAAGTCCTCTTCTTCTTCCTAAGGTAAATTTGTCAGAGCCAAGGCAGACTCAAAGTTCTATATTTCAAAATTAACAACTGGAACCTATGAATATGGATCTATACTAAAACAACCAAAATTCGCTTTGATGCTTTTGGGCAACGTCATCAACCAAGCCAATGGCATCAACCAAGTGGGGGCTAGAAAGTAGAAAAATAGGGTCAAAAGGGGGAACAAGAACTTAGGAGGACAATATAAACTTATTTCATGATGATTTGAAAATGGTAATATAAAGGATGCATGATGAATCTCTCACAAAGAGCCATTGTAACGCCACTCTTGGTCTACTCCTTAGGACATACATTTGGGAAGATTAGTGCACCAAAGAGTCCCGCAAAAGAAAGTGTCTTTAAGCAAAACTAAGGTATATACAAACCATGTTTGTGCCAAATAAAAATACCCATATTGGCTCCCAACGCCAAACATTACTTGAAATTGGTGCAAATAGGTTCCATGTCGCACCACCTCTCTGGGTAAGTGTCAAAAGAGAAACTCCTCCATCTTACATAATGTTCCTATATCTTTAGTATTTATACGTACCCACTTATTCAAGCTAGATATACAGTTGTCCATTCATTCTCAAAGATTGCTATGTATGTGCCTTTCAAATCAATAGAACTCTAAATGAATCTTAATTTTGCTTTCCGATTTATATTAATATATATTTCTTCCATTCTAACACATTAATATCCTGCCATTTAATGTGTTGTCTCCTGCATTTCTCATGGGATCTAGATCGCATATTGCTGCCCCCATCATTATACTAGTATTTCCACATACCTTCCTTACGTCCAATTCTCATGGCTCAAATCACTAAGTGCCTTGATTGAAAGGCATAGATGCATGAAACAGCAGAGGATCACCTGTTCCATTAGGTAATTAATATGTTGTTTTGTTAAATGTAAATCAATAGATGCTGCCAGCTTAATATCTGATTTCAAATGGTACCCATTCCATGTCTTTGTGGGGAATTTCGATTTCATGTCCCGTGATTGAGAGTTTCTCTAATTCTTCCATGTATTTAACTTCTGTTTCTTTGTCCATTGAATACTAATAACTAATAAGCAAGTTTTGATGGAGGAAGGAGCTGCCCCTCCCCACCTAGATTCAGTCATGGTTACTTCCACTACAGCCAATTTTCTAAATCAATTGGTTTCCATTCATATCTAGAACTTATACTTCAATAAGACATGCTGAACATTCATGGATCTGTCCCCGTGCTACAATGACTTCATCACAGTTACTGTCACAAAGTCACCACCTCACTTCTTGACAGTTCACACGCACTTTCCCGCCACCTACATCTGTTGGTATACATGACACCGTACTATGAAATTGGAAAAATGACCAGATATTTAATTGTATGAATCTGAACAAGGGATGGAAACCTGAACATTTTTACTTGTATATTGAATATATTACGGGAATATATTTTATGACAAATTTGTGAGTATGGTATAATATTGAAACTATTATAGATGTGTGTCATGAAGACTGACCTAGTTAATAGAAGAATGATACATTTAAATTCGCTTTACCAATTATCTGAAGAGGTAGTGTAGCTTTCCAATGCCAACAGCATTATAAAACATTTGATGCATCCCTACACTCTTTTATCTTTCTGAAAAAAAAGAAAAGTGAACTCTAATTCAATACGACAACAGTAAATAATTAAATGCCTCTAATAAATATTGATATCACCCTGCGTAATTCCACGAGTTGTGTTTATTCTCCAGTTTTCAGCTTGCATTTAAAATTCCTTAAGGCTGTTTCTGTGGTCCAAGAGAACACCAATTATCTTTCATCCCATACTTCAACAGTCATTCTTTGAGAGAATATTTAATAAATTTTCTACTGAAATATCGCTAACTTATGCCTAGTTACAAAGCTTATTCAAGAGACAGTAGCTTAAGTTTTTATATTGCTGCATATAATATCATGGAATCTGATAAAGTACATATCAGTAATGGACAGTTATCAAAAACTTGGGAAAACAAAATTGACATCATATATCTATAATCCAATATCTACATAAGCTTTAAATTTATACCCAGTTGTGGGAGTGACAATCACATCTGCCTCTTTAAAAATTTCCATATGCATGTACATTTGACGAAACCTGCAACCATAAAAAAGTAATAATATCAAGAATAATTATTCGCTTCTGAAGTCAAGTGACATGTACGGAAGTGAAAATGTAAACATAAATCCACAGATAACGAAGACCCAAAGGCAAATTAAGTATGTTTTGTTTCCTTAACGAAAACATTCAAAAATACAATCATTAGAAACAATTAACTGAAATCAACCTCTCCTTTCAAGGGATAACACCTATATATTAGTGGTTTGACTGCAATTATTGTGTCTTAGACATAGTAGGAAAACTCGCCAAAACCAAAAACTCGCCAGACCCCCAAAAAAAAAACTCGCCAAAAACTCGCCAATATTCGGCCAATACTCGGGAATACTCGGCAACTTAAAAAATACTCAAATTTCTTTAAAAAACATAAATTTTAAGCAACACAGCTACAAAATGTATTAAATGAGCCCATAAAATGTTGGAGAAGTGTTTTCTATTAGATTTGAATACAAATACAATACAAAATCGCATCATCATGCGAATACGACAACCGGCTGATACTAGTCCCCACACTGGCCGCGCCTCCACGCTCCTCCTAGAAGGCTACGAACTGGCTCGATCATGGAAGTAGATGATGGTGTTGGTAGCTCCTCGCTACATGTTGGAGATCACCTCCAAAGATGTCATCCAATCCAATATCTCCTGAGTCCCGCTAGTGCTTCTCCCTCCTTAGCCTCCCTCTCAAAAGAAGCAATCTCGTCCGCTATGAACACAGTGGTTTTCCTCTTCTTGCCCATCCACTCATTGTATGGATCTATCTCATCCAAATCAATGAGCTCCACCGATGTGGCCTCAACTTTTTTTTGTGCGAAGCCGAGATTATATTGCACAAAACCAAGTCGTTGAGCCTTTTTTGAGTCAACTTGAAGCGCTTCTTCGTGTGATTAGTCCGAGCACGGAGAATACTTTTCAAGTTTTGGGAGTACTCGCCGAAGTTTTGGAAAGCTACCCAATATTTTTAATTACTAATGCCTACAAGCGATCAAAGCTCATGATTCTTTCGTAAGATCGCAGTAAGAAGTTGCTTGGTCCGAAAAGGTGCAAAAATGGATTTTATGAAAATAAGAAAAATATTGCCATCATCACGTGGAGCTCGAGAAAATATGCACTTTTAGAGAAAACGACACCAAACGGAGCCAAAAATGAAAGTTATGGCACATGCAAGTTTTTTGCTACTACATCTTCCCGGACCCTTTCCAAAAATGGCAAATTTTTTCCTATACTTTGTGTTTTCTTCACCAAAATCCAAAAAGGAAAGAAATGTGTCTTTGGCTAGATTTTCAAGCAGTTTGTAGTTTTTGGTGAGCATTCCAACTATACTCAAGAAGTTTTTCTAAACTCGCCGAGTTTTTGGCGAGTATTCTATCTATGGTCTTAGACTTAACCATCTATCCGCGTAAGAGATAAAATTTGAACAGGTATTATTATGCATTTTGTCTTTTGGTATTAATTACTCAGCTTTAAGCAATGGCACAAATGGATCAACAAGAGAAGTTGTTGAATTTTAGCAAAGAGCCTTTTTCATAAAGAGCCCCCGATTTGAAGGTTTTTAATGCAAGAAATGTAAGCATGGGCAGATTCAAGAGGGGAATATTTTCTAAAAATATTTTTACTATATGCCCTCAAGGAGAAAGAACAAGGTTTATTCCATATCAAGGCATGAAAGAACAAATAGCAAAGCCATAGGCAATTGTGCATGAAAGCAAATAGGCAAACCTCATAGAAGGAAAACATAAATAAGCAACACAAGCAAAGATCCAAAAGGCATGAAATGCAATATAAGCCCTTTGTCCATGTCATTTTCCCTAGAAAAATGAGTAAATTTTTGTCCCATTTAACATCAAAAACAGAATTGTAATGTCCCCTCCTCAACGCTGGTTCTCTTTAAGGCCTTGAGCCCATTCCACTTCCCTATGAACTAAAAGGGAGTGAGCAAGGGAAGTTAATGTCATGGATTTTAGTTGTTTTTGTGAGCTTTGCATTATTTTTAAGTAATTTTCTAAGTATAGTCGTCGGCTGGAAAAAAAGGTGAAAAGCGAATTGAAAAATAAAAGAAGAGGAACTATTACATCCCCAAGAAGGTTGGTCCCCTTTAGGAGGATTCTATTTAATCTTTGTGCCATCTCTAGCTATTTAAAGGGGTCATTTGGCTTCGAAGATGCTTATGCATGCTTTTGGAATTTATTCTCTTGGAGTTGGAGCATGCTTTGCTTTCTCTCTCATCCATTGAGGATGTAAAACCTCCAAGGATGTCTATTGAGGCCGAAATCCCTCAATAGCACTTAGTTTGAGGACGAAAAGCCTCATTCCTTCATTGGTGGTCTCACACAGAGGTCACATTTGGTGACTACATTCAGGTTTTCCTTGGAACACACCATTTCTAGCCATTGTAAACCCTCTCCTAGAGTGGTGACTTGCATAGGTAAAGGATTTGGTGGTATCTAGGGCACAACACTTCTTGCTTTATGGATATTTTGATTGTTCCTAATTTATAAGGCTGATTTCATTTCTTGGATTGAATTTTGGGCCTTGAAATCATCATTTCCGGTCATTGTTGTAAGTGTGTGCACTACTATCATTAAATTAATTATTATACTTCAACCAAGGCTCTAAAAATTCATTTCTTGGTTTGTACTTGCTCTAAATAATTATTATTGTTTCCTAACAAGCTTGGATGGTGTAGAAGTGGTGTTGGAAGTGCATAATTGCAATTTCTTACTTGTCATAAGAAATGAGATCTGTTGTATGAAATATCCCTTGTTGGGATCTTACAAAAAATTGACAAAATACAGAAATTTGCAGCAAATACTAAATCTGATTTTTGTAGCAGAAATAGGGCAGCGAACAATAAAAATATGATATCTTGAAAAATACTTGCCCAAAACACTTCAAATTTCACAGGAAGCTGGCAAAAATAATAACTAACAATAATAAATTGTTTTTGTATTTTTTATAACATAGGAAACTGCCAGGAATTTTTTTATAAGCTCTGAAAATGATAGAATTCCGGAAAATTCATATCTTTTCGAATACCAAACATAAAAAGCTGAAATTCTGGAAATAACTTATGAAAAATATGAGAAAAACAGGCCAACCTTCAGATCTGGAAAATTCCACCCGAAACCCTAAATTTTAGGGCCTGCAATTCTCCAAACAGGTCGTTTTTGCTTAGGAATGGCTGAAACCCTCAACAAACCCTGTCGTTTCATCAAAGAACCTCTCCTTAGCTGCCACAACGAATTTCGCTTCAAACGGAGAAAAACCCAGAAAGTTATCGTGATTTTCCCGAAACTGCCCTTGGAAAACCCTGCCTGAAGATGACTGCAAATCAGATCTGAAAAGGTGCAAGAGCCTAGCAAACTAGGGTGGATCTTTCACCACCGAAGAGTGCCCTTCTAGCTAGGAGTGGATCTCTCACCACCGAAGCTAGGGATCTTGTGGGATTCACTCCACAAGCGGAACAAGCAAACAGCAGTTGCTCACTATCAAGTATCACCAAAGAAAATATGTATGCAAGAATGATTTCCAACTCCACCCTCCACCTCCCTATATAGCTTTTTATGAGCCCCAACGAAGAAATATAACATTTAATGCAATACATATCCCCCCAAGTCGCCAAAAAGGGACTTTAAGTGGCCCCAACAAAGAAACATAACATTAAATGCCAAAAGTGTACACTTAAGTGATCCCAACGACAAAATAGAGCACAAAGGGCCCATTAGACCCTCCCAACGCTCAAAATATAACAAAAACATAGTAGGAAATCGCACAACCATCCCCAATAACCTCCAAAGTCGTTAGCCCCTTGGGAATGACCTGTGGCTAAGACCAAAATATGGTTGTTAGGGCAATTGCTTCTCGGAATTAGGGACATTACATCAGAGCTTGCTGTTATAAATTTCAGTTCACTTTGATTTGGGTCCGTGCCATTTCCTCCTTTTGAGTTTCAACCTTAAAGGGGCATTACAAGAGTGCCCAAAATACGTGTACTTTATTCGTAAGATGGCATATATTACTTCAATAAAAGTAATAATTGCAGCTTATTACACACAAAAACAACAGTCAAAAGGGAAACAAACCCCGCAAAAGTATATTGAGTACACACCCCCGTAAAACTCGATACAATAATATTTACAAAATGCCACATCAAGTCTTATAGAACTATACTAATGAAAAAGGTAAGTCCCATGTCCCCAAGGGACCAAGAAACTATTAATTCAAAGCATCAACTAAACATCAAACATCAAATTATGTCATTAAGGCAACTAGGCCAGCATAAGGACTAGGATCATCTAGCTTCACCCCAACTACTCCCGCAGCAGGAAGGGATTGCATCATCCATTAAGGGGTCCCAACCCTTTGTTGCATCAATCCTCTTTGGCTCCTTACGTGGTTCTTGTGCATCTTCATTTTTATTTTGCTAGGAGGCATATTCAAGTGAAATAGCAAGGACAAGTTTGGGGAATTTATCATCCCTAAGAGGAAGAGACCACCCTCATCTCCCTCGAGGGAGAGATGGCCTCCCATATCAAGAAAAGCTCCCCTCTATCGCAGCCTTCAAGATCAAGCTAGAGCATCTTGTTAAGGGAGTGGGGTGGCAAACCCGCTCATGGTGAATGGAGCACCCCAATGCCCAATCAAAGTACAAAGGTGCTCCACCTCAAGAGCCACATGTTGTTCTTTCGCAAGAAGCTCCCCATCACGGCCTTCAACATCAAGCTAGAGTGTCTTGTTAAGGGAGTTGGGGTGGTAAACCCTACTTCCAACAAATGGTGCATACCCCAAAGCCCAATCAAAGTATGGAGGTGCTTCACTTCAAGAGCCACATGTCTTCCTTGACATGAATCAACATCACAATGTTAGCAAGAAAAAGAGTTTGATATCAACATCAAATTTTCTTTTTGTAGAAATACTATTAAATATAACTACATTTCTATCTATGAATGGGTGAAAGAAAATATCAATGCATAATTGAAAATATAAATTAAATCTTTGTGAATCTTGTATTAAACAAATCGAATCTCCAAGAAAAGAATTTTTCCTAGTCAAAATCTCAGCCAAGGAGGCTTCAAAAAGGGTGTATGCACTTCCATGTATCTTGAGCTCTAGGACAAAACCATAAGAGGTGTTTGATGGAATGAGTATGATTACACACCTGTGCACCTCGGCTTTGAGGGGCATACATGCTTGAATCCCAGTACAAGAAAACCTTGATAAGGCAAACACCAAGAAAATTGTGTTTTCTTAGGCCCAACAATGGCCTTCCAAATAGTCTAAAACCTCCTACTCCAAATCGGAGGAGCATAGGCAATATTCCATTTATGATTTAGTTTCTCATATATCACCAAACTTTGGGTGAGAATTAATGGTAACTAGCGGAGGCTTGTACCAAAACAAGTAGCATCAACATACAATCACCGATCTCATCATCATGGTTTTGATGAGTTGATTCCAATCTCTGTACAACATTTCATCTAGCGCTATCGTTTGAATTTGACTGTAAGCCTCAAAGCCTTCACGTGTGAATTTGTATTTGGTTTTGAATTTAAGATAGGGAACCCAAGTGTGATCAAACAAGACTAAACATATCTTTAATGGTGCAGATGCCCAACGTAAGAATCTTAAAGCGATCCAAGGGACCTCAACAAGAGGAACCGTCATCACCAACTGGCACTATGATAATTCTTCAAGGAACTCCTCGTCTTATGATTATTTTTATAATGCACAACCTTTAGTTTGGTGGATGTAATCTGGAAACAAAACAACATAACACAAAAATACCATCGACTATGATAAGACGGAATGATGACAAATCTGAAATATCAAAGTAAATTATAATATTAACATGAAATTGTTACAATCTCACCCATGAGGTACTTCAACAAGACTATGGGAGAAACTTTACAATTACACCTCTCGATAGCTTCTTCAACACACATTTAACTCGATGGCTTCCTTTGCACACTTCCTACAATATTTCTCACTACTTTTTTATGCTAAATGAGGGGGTGGCCTCTCTATTTATAGAACTTACGGAGCTTATCCATCTTATCTCTAAGATAGGATAAGAAATCCACTCGACGAATCATATTCCATACCTTAACTCTTATCTCGTACATGTAAGCTTATCTTTTAAGATAAGATAAACCTTATCATTTTACATGGGTTCCACATTTTTAGACTTTTACAAATAAAATACACAAAATATTTATGACCTCACTCCTTGTCCTTATTACCAATATAATATTTCTAATTCCTAATCATGTAGACCCTACTTCTCTAATTACCCAAACTTTGACATTTTCATATTACCTAGGACCACTTACGACAAATATTTACTTTTTACAACATTCCTATTGACTTTGATCATTCTACTGTACTCCACATTATCATGGCGTCAGATCTTGTGCGGCGCCGTTATCTTCTATCAAACGCTACTACTAATTACACTTAACAACATCCTATTCCTAATACATACATTAATGAAATAGAAATTATGGAGGAAAATTTTAGTGTCGACTAGAACCCCATGAAAATTGAGTGACCACCATAGGGATTGGTCATTACAAGAGAGACCAATATAAAAATGATTCACCATCCCAATAATGTCATGGTTTGACAAATGACCTCCCAAGATTCTAAAGAACTATCAACAAATGTGCCCACAATTTTGGCTATTACTGCCGACGCAAATATTAGACCAAGAGACCTCTAGTTTTTTCTATCAATGGGAATCCTAATGATGAGGACATTCCATGTTTCCTTGCCATCTCTTACAATCGACCTAGAACATAAGGTAAAGTCTTATTTTTATCATCAATCATTCCCATCCCCAAATCTCTTTTGACCATGCAACAAAGCTCCTAAGCCGTGTGGTGAAACCCTTTGCCCCCATTAGAATTGGCAACCTCTAGGCATCTTTTCCAACCTGTCAGACGCAGCAATAGAATCCATACAAGGCGAATAGTAAACATGGGTGGTAGTGAGGACTTTAGAACAAACACAAATCTTTCCTCCAAGGGAGAAGGTTTTGGCGATAGACAATGATATCAATTCAATTAATAACAATTCCATGAGTCTATAGTAGGGATCAAGGCAATGGGAATACCTAAAAAAGTGAACATTTCTCCATGACCAATCCATTTTCATCTAAAGAAACCATGCATTGATGGGAGTGAAGGATTTCTTGTAACCCGAGGCTTTCCCCATTGAATACATTAACCAAAAACTAGAAAAAATATTTCAAGGCATGTTGTGGCATTTAAAGTTGATTCTTCCTTCTCCACGAGCAATAAAGGAGTCATCAACAAAATGGTCATTGATTAGCCGGGCTCCTTAATCCCACGGTAGAGAGCTGTTTTTCACAAGGGCTCTAGAAGCATAATTAGCAAACAAATAGAAAACTCTTTTGTAGCAAGAATATATAAAGAAGAGGCATGAAGACAAACTTATTTTGGGCCAGATTGTTCAAATTAATGGCCATCGATGGTAAGGCAAGAAAAGGGATCAGCAAACAAAGTCCACATTGCATTAACAAACCCAAAGCCAAACCCTAAATCTTGCATCATGGTAATTATGAAAGGCTATTATATTCTATTGTAAGATTTTTGAAAATCAATCTTCAAAAATACGGCAGTTAATGGAGGACCTAACCCACTCCATGAACTCCCGCAACAAAGTGATATAGTCTAAAAAGATATTGGTTACGAATAAAAGTCATTTTTATCCAAAGTGGAACAATAAGTGGAAGTGAATTCTAGAGACTTAAATCCAAGATTTCACAATAATATTATATGGAGCATTCACCAAAGATCATGGACATCCAACTAGTGATAAACCTAGGGTCACCAATCTCGGAATAATTTTACATATTCCCTTGTTAATAAGCCTACCTCAAGTTTGAATTCTAACTAATTCCAAATCAACATAGTGAAGATCAAAGCCAATTGTATCTTGAAAGGCCTTGTAGATTCACAAAGAAATTCATCACCCCTTGAACTTTATCATTAGCCATTGACAACATCTTAAAGCTTATCAAGTGAAAGAATACTAACACAAGTCACTCTTTGAGCTTTGAGTGAGCTTGCAAGGCACCACATCTAAGCGAGTCTTTAGATCTTGGTCTCTAGCTAGGCTCGATTCTTGAGTAAGAAATACTTGTTTATAACGAGCCACCGTACCTTTTAAAATATCAAGAAGTTTGTCAACCATTGGGAAACAACCTTAATGGGTTTAATCTATTTTTAGGTATGGTTGGCCCCGAGGTGTTCAAAAATTCCTTAAGACAGCTTATCCACAATCTTTAGCCAATGTAATTTGACCATAATTTGAGCTCCACAAGTTGCATGGACCTCAAAACTTTTGATTTTATGCCATAGTCACATCCTAGACTTCAAGAATTTGTCAAATGGAGCTTGCGCTAAATCTTTGAAACTTTAAAAATCTTTTTAAAAATGCATTTTGAATTTTCAGCTCAATCAATTATATGGGCAAGCAATTTAGCAAAAACCCTCTAAAAGAAACGTATAGTAATGGTTGTCTATCACCAACTTCAACCACCAATCTCCCTCAAGGAGTGAGGAGCCAAACCACAAGCCCAAAGAATATGACCAACCATTTTTTCATGCTACAAATAGGAAGTAATCACGTAGAATTTATTCTTTACGAGATCGGGTAGACTCACCCCCAAATAATATAGTAGAATCTAACGTGATTACATTAGACAGATGGCCTTGGAAATAATATTTACTAGTCTATACAAAATAGTGATTAAAAAGTAAATATTTTGTTCCGCCAACATAGCTCTAACAAAGTGTTTCTTGACCCCCTCTCCACCATGTGAGACATTCGACCATGTAAATTAAAAATTTGGAGAATATTTTGAACATCGTGATTGGGGTCAAACAATCCTAACTCATTACACATATAGTACCATGCCTCATGTTCACCAACAAGCCAACACAACCACCATCAACTCATCCATATTCAACTCCTACACAACCTGGGCTCAAATCTAAGATCTCATCAAGAAGCCACCATAAAAGTGACATCACCGGAGGCATAGAGGTTGATGAGCCCCAAAGACCGGTTGTCAAAATAAATAAAAATCCAAATTGATCTCGGACCAACGCCATAATCCACCACATGCAAATGAAATTTAAGGAGATTAAAGTGGCAAAGATACTTGTGGTCATATTCATTTCATGTCACCTTTGATCGCAACATGCAATATAAAATTGATAATTTTAGCTTCATACATATATACTACATCAACCTTCTCAAACATCTAACAACCGACCCTAACCATGTATATATGAGCTAGGTCGCTTAAATTATCAACCTCGTAAATTATATGAATAAATATTCATGAATTATTATATATAGAAGCCCTCCGAGAAGAGGGGAAACTCCTCGCCCAAAGGGTGAAGCCGTTGACTCAAATTGAGGCTATAAATCTCCAAAGATCTCAAATGAGCCTTCACCTCCCACTTGTTAGGGAAGCTATAATTGTTGACAAAACTCCTTCAAAAGGGTACATCTACTATTCATCATCTTTCGACTTTTTTCCTCTCATGATTCTTATAGAACGCCGAAGGAGCTTACAAGCCTTCAGTAGGGTGAAAGGCATCCCACTCGTGACTTGGGATGTGTGTCCTTTGAAAGAAAGGATCAATGTGGATTGGGAATCCCCACGATAAGGGCTCAAGGAGCTTTCTTGTTGTGAAGTTGCTTGTATGATTAATGGGGAATGGGTCATGGGGATTTCAGTTTGCCGTGGAATCTCAGTTGGCTCAGCATATTCAAGATTCCAAGTGCTCGTTTAAGTTTTATGATATTTTGGGCAATGAAAAGGTGTTTTCCTTTTCAAGTTCAGCACCGCTGTAAAATGGGCGCTTGGTATATGGTGACTGATTTTCTCCATTAGCAATTTGAGGGGTCACGGAATGCATGGCATCTTACAATGTGCCCTATCTAGCCTCTTGGGGCCCACACAACTTAGTTTCCAAGGTTTTCTAGCAAAAGATTAACTGAAAAGAATTTGTTACTAAGGGTCTATGGAATTATAAGCAGCACTAATGATTCGATTGAGTGCAACTTTAGTTGAACCCAAAAGTTGAATATAGTGGACAAGCTTGCATATCAGTAACTTCATAGATTGATCCTGAATGTCATCCATTCAAATGCAACTCCAAAGCTGAGGGCCTATATGGAGAGACTGTAAATGGAATAATGTGAAGGGCTATTACAACTATGTGAATAAGGTTGATCTTGCATCATAGTAAAACAAAGGGTGGGGAGTCAAGGATGCTATAGTGTCCCGGCACAGAGATGTTAGACTATTTGGAAAGCATGTACAATGTTTTTCTATCACATGAAGTTCTAGGGTGGTTAATAATTAACCAAGTTTTAACGGTCAAGGCAAGTTTATGAAAAGTTAGCACCACTGACTATGTTGGCCAGTGGGCGGTTGCCAAATAGTTGGATTGGTACAATTAGGTGGTTTTCAAACAATTGTCCGACCAATACATCCCTCAACCGACTTCACCTATTTATGGTCCGATATGGATGGGGAGCCCTTTTTAGCCATTCTCCCTTGTGTCATTGCTATTGTTCTATGGAGAAGACTTGTACATTTCACATTGGTATATAAATAAAAGCCAACTATTATATATTGCCGTGAGTTCTTTGTAAATTTTATGCATACAATGTTTTCCTAGTGCATCATTATGTAATATCATTTTTTTGGAAATCCACTTGCATATTATGTAATATCCCTTCCCAATCGAAGACATTTGGCCTATTTTTTTCAACCCGATGGCCAAAGGGGGAACACAAGGGTGACTTAAGTCACAATAAATTATTATAAAGTGCCAAAAAGAAAAAGAAAAATAATAGAGCACTTATATTAATTTATTTGACTTAATTATAAAATGATTAGAGGAAAGCACTTATAAAAATGTGTAATCTCTAGAAAGTGTGATTTGCCTTGGGGCAAATATTTGTGATTAAAAAGGGGTCTAAATATGTTTTTATCCTTCCTAGGGGAAATGGCGACTTGCCTTGAGGAGGGATAATGGGAACTTAGAAAGGAAAAAGGCCACATTATTTTTGTATCCTCCTATGGGAAAATGGTGACTTGGCCTAGAAAGGATGGAGGGTGGAAAATGCATAGAAAAAATCATTGTATGCTGATTGGATGTTTAGGAGGTGGCTTTTGGGTCTTTATTAAAAGGAGAGGTCAACTTGTAGGAGACCATTCTATGTTTATTGATATTCTCCGAATTTGCATCTAGGCCTTGAGCTTTTGCAAAAATATTCCAAGGACGAAAACCCTTAGGATTTGGCTCTAGAGGACAAAAACCCTCTCGGAATATTGTGAGGAATTTCTACCCAAGGAGTTCCACTCAGCTTACACAGATTTTTAGTATTTTCCAGCAGTAGAATAAAGGGATTTTGCAGATTTTGGTCAAAGGGGTTTGAAGAGAAATTGTTATCAATTTTTATATGCCTTTGTCCAGCTTGAGCGACCACCTATGGAGATGATACTTCATGTTCTAGGGCAGATTCGGAGCTGTTTTTAGTGGCTGTTATTGCTCCATATTTTTATATATCAGATTCTCCATTTTCAGAATTTTTGGTGTGCAAAAAGGTACCATTTTTATTTAATTTCAGGGGCAGCCAGTCTGCAGATTTTATAATTTATTTCCAGCCATTTGTGCATCTGAAATTTGGGTTTTATTGCATAGTTGGGCTTTATAAATATATGGAATCAGATTTGTATGAGAACATGATGATATAAATGCTGATTTAGTTGGGTTTTTAACTTAACCCTAGTCACATTTTCTCAAGTATATTTCAGATTTGCATATAAATAAATTGTTGCATTTTGATTAAATTGGATTTGGGTATTTGGATTTGCCTAAAATCCAACTTGGGTAAAATATGTCCATTTGTGGATACTACATATTAATATTGAATTAATCTTTGTGAACCATTTTTCAGGAGTAGTGGTTCACAAGATCTTGTCTTTCATGAGCTTGAATGGTCCACTTAACATAAGGCTGAAGCAACAAGACTTCCCGATAAGTCACCAATCCCAGCATTACTTGGCTCAAGTGTGCTTAACAATGAAATTTCCCCACAATGAGGTCCACTTAGCTTGCTACCTCATTTGCAAAACCTCAACAAGTATTGTGCCTTATGAAAATTTCATTGTGGAAGCTCCTAGCTCTTTCAATTCAATATGAGAATCACCTAAGTCAATCTTCTTTGTGAGCTGTTCTTGTTTATATTTTAATGCTTATTCTTTGTTCTAATTCCTACAACACAAGAGCCACATCCAAGATATGTCCAAATGGTTTAATAACTACATCTTATTTTCAAATTTTGTATCGCACGGGAAGAGAATGGTTTTGAGAGCAGATTATTTGTTTAAGATCAATCAAGCAACAAATATCACAAATAGATTAGCTAACCGAACACACATCATCACTTCCAATATTTTCAGCCTCAACATGGTAGGAAAGTACATGCTTGAAATCAAATGGCATATTTCATAGACACTCGTATCCCTCAGAGATTGTACCATGGAACCTCTATTTTCTAGATTGAATTCCATCTTTAACTTTATCTGCATAATTGACCGCCCACTTCCAATTCTTTTTGTTCAACTCTTACTTGATACAGACATGCATTAGCCACCCCCTTTGTCTTATTATTTTGTTTGTACCTTTCTCAACTCCCATACATCACTTCCAGTTGTTCATAGAAATCAGTTTAAATTTCTTTTATAAACTCAATTACGTATAAACTTTCATTCCAAAGAGGCATTTTCTTTACTGTTGCGGCTGTAATTAGGAAGGTTAGGGGCAGGCATGCGTGGATCAGATGTTTACAAGAAAATGATGTGAGAGAATAGAACTATCGGCTGGCAGTCGAGACAAGACAAAAAGAACGTAAGATCACCTACAGCAAACTTGATAGGAGTCAGCAAGACTTGAACTGGAGACCTTGTTTGCTTCAATAATGTCTTGATGCCTCTTTCCAGGCCAATTAAATTTCAGAGTCACCAAATGACAAACATTTCATGTTGGGACAAATGGCAGATGAAACTGGAAGGAAGAAGAAACAGTTTCAAATCTAGAATTATTCTCTGTCAGGCGGAATAATCAAACCTCAATGCCCTGATATGGTCTTTTATCCAAGCAATTTAAGATCTCAGGAAAGAATTAGAATATTTCGAATGCAATTCTCAGGGATGGCCTTAATGATAAAATGATTACAAATGCCATAAATGTAGGTGACTATGGCAAAACCTTAATGGTGGATAATGGCATGCAAAAATCAAATATGGAGAAGAAGATACAATTTGCCCTCTACATATACTGGTGCAGGAACCTCAGAAGATTGCTTTGCTTAGTGTATGACATAGACATGACCAAGCATACCCTGAACACGTAAATTGTTGTGCAATCTCAAGTGCCTGGTCTTCCTTGCCTGCATCATTGATAGAGGCTTTTCAGATCAGGAGATGATATTCAACCTGTTGAGAGGGGAATAAGTAAAAGTTGCATTTGGGCAGGAAAAATCTAAGAAATTGAATGTCATTGTAATTATCACTAATCCTACTAACCATGCTAATACAGGTGGCTGAATGGAGGAGCAATGGGTAGTCTTTGTCAACTTGTTTTGACATGTTCTGATCTACTAGTCTCCTGTGTGATTTGGGTTTTGCAGAGACCAGCCTCCATTTCAATATTATTGGTTTTGTTTAGTCTTTCTTGGGCTTAGGGCCTTCTTTGTCATCCATTGTTATGCCTGTGAGCTCACTTATTATGTAACGCCTTTTAAAGGCTTTATTAACATAATTTTCTGTAATCAAATACAAAAGTGTTCAGGTTATAACAAGAATCAAAGAATCACAAATTGCTTTTCAAAAACTCCATGATTCATAAGAAAACTAATATCTCATATTTCCATCATAAACTTGAAGGAGTACACCATGTCAAGGGTATCACTGCTATAATTACTATAATTACTATGTTCTAAAGCACTGAATGCTAAAAGCAAAAAAACGAATTACAGTCTCTTCCCCAAATGTCATGTACATGGAAATATTGGCATGTAATTAGAAAGGAGCCTGTTAATGCAAAAACTTTGGAGGCATATTATTCTCGCTAGAAACTTAGGAATGATGTTGATAAAATTAGAATTTGTATAAGATACAATAAATAAAGTAAATGATGCTTGGTAGTATCAATTATTAGTACTGGTTCACTATAAAGAAAGTACAATCCAAATAAAATATCTTAAACTTACCTAATTCGTTGAGCATTAAGGAACTCGCGGCTAGTAAAGTTTTTGTACACATGGAATGCAATTGCTGTATCTCCACTTGAACTCGCCACACCCCTAACCAATAAATATTAAGTTAAACTTGTCCCTGATATTGTTAGAGCACATTTTCCTACGACTCAATCAAAGTGCATTCATGTTTGAAATCACTAAAAGGAGCAACAAATGCATCGAAAGAGAGAATTTCATACAATTTTTCAAAATCAAGTCCAAATGAAGCATCGCATTCACAACCAATTGTCACATAATGGGCAAGGCGCATTTCCTCCAACTCTGGCAAAGTTACCTCCAAAATCTTTCAACAAGCAATGAAATAAATTGTCAAAAATAATGATTTGCTAAGAAAATAACAAGTCCATCAAGTATTAATTTTTTTAAAAACTTCCAGCCTTATATTAAACAGAAATACTTATGTACAATCACCCATGCCAAGCATGGAAGCTACTAGCCATATCAGTAGCCTCATAAACAATACAATCAGTATTCCTATTCATTAAGCAGAATCTAAATTAACAATTGTCCTAATATCTTCTTGAATCTTATTAGACCACCATAAAGGAGGTGGTCCATAGCAAAGGATATCATTGTTGTCCAAGGCCCAATTCGCTTATCCATCAAGTATTAATTTTAATGCCCCTAATTAGTAAATATTCATTTTGCATAACGTATATGCAATCTAGAATACCTTCTATTTCAATATGGACACAAAATATAGTCATGAAGAATGTCTTTCATAACAACCAATAAAGGGACAAGTTAGCACAATATGGCAATAAAGTCTGCATTTGTAGGGATAACAAGTCTCTGTCAATACCTGGCATCTGTAATAAGATTTTAGAAGATTTAATGCTTGGTAACAAGTTTCCCTTATAGCATCGTCACAATGATCGAACCACTGCAAAACACCAAAAGAGCTAAAAGCAAATGAATCTGTACTGCTGTCTCCAATTTAGAAAAAACAATGTACATGTAAAATTGTTAGAAAACAACAATTTCAATCACCGTTTAAGTTTTTTGATTGCAATTCATGATCATCCATTTGCAATCCCAAGATGCTTTAAACCAAAACCTTGCAGGTTGCATAAAAGCTAGCATATAACTAAAACCTTGCAGGTTGCATAACCAAGACTCTTTAAATAATAAGCACAACTGGGAAAGGTGTCGCATATAGATGCTTTGATTATAATGATATCACACATTATCAAATTCTTACAAATACATGTTGTAGTGTCAACTTAATCCTAACGTTCAACATTAAACAAAAATTCAAATAGAACCTTCTAAAAGCATACCTTGGTGTACTTTGCAAGCTTGAGATTTGTAACACTCCCACTGTTCTGCAGCAATGGTAAATTTATGCAAGGCTGGCAAAGGTAAAATGGAATTAGCTCATACCATTAATATTTTACACTGAAAAAGGGGTAAAGACAAGTTCTTAAAATGCAATGATATTTGCAGACACTCTTCAGAAGCTTCAGTTCATCCTTGTCATTCAATTTTGTAAACATTCTGAATCCGAGACCGGAAGAATTCATAAGGTTTGAGGTACGCATTAATTTTATTTTGCAGAAGACTGTTATAAATGGTGAATGGAATTTAATAGAATACAACTCACCACAAAATTTCCCGCTATAGAAATACAGCTGTGTATGCCAATTGTAAAATTTAATATTTTTAGTTTTCATAGATGAAAAGATAGAATGCAATTAAATATAATGCAAAAGAATGTATGGGCTGAAAAGTGCGTTGAAATGAGCATAAACTAGCTACACCTGATAGATTATTAGAATGGAAATCTTGAAACATTATAGGACAAACTCCATTAACAGATATAGGATTGCAGACACAAAATAATACACGTTAGACATTAGCAAATCTGACAAAGATCTCAAATGAATTATTCAGCTGGACAATACAGAATATGAAGTTTACCCTGAAGCAACATGTTTTGGACAATAAACAGTCACTAGGAAGTTTGCCCCATATACAATAATATAGCTTGCATACTTAATCAGTTACCAACACAAAAGAAAAACATATGGGCACTGATGAGACATGAGAAGAAAATATACTCTTCTCGTAGAGAAAGGGATTAAAAACTTTTTTAGTATAAAAACCGAGTTACATATATTGAATTTTACAGTTAAGGCAGCTGATCTGCTCAAAGATAAAAAGAAAAAAAAGCAAGTAAAGGAAAAATAAAAATGGAGAAGGATGCACCAAGACAACAAAAATAGTAATTAGATAATGACAGCGGCAGAAGTGAGACAAAGCAGCATTTTGACAGGTCAAAGGACTCTATGAATGGGGACACCAAATGGCTGATTGATAGCTCAACATGCATGACTGCATAGGATATAGCAAGATTCGACATCTCTACCTAGACGACAGTAACCTCCTGGAGCATTGTCAACTTGGAAAGGTGTCCAGGTGAGTCTTAACGGTAGGATAGGACTCTCACACACACACACACACACACACACACAATGGCATGACTGGATTTAACTGGATGGAGCTTTGAAAGTGGTGCAAGTTCCAGAAGTGGGAAAGAAGACTTTATACTTCAAAACTTATTTCTATGTAAAATTTTGTCTTGAGGAGGGTAAATGCTGGCTAGGCATATTCACATGTTAAGGGTGGCAGGCAATAGGGGGATGTAACACTCTACAAAATGAAAGTGGTCACATGACCAATGTTACATTAGAGGTTTATGGTTGGTGACGTGGTTATGGTGTGGACTTCATATGTATAAGAAAAAGGTCATTTTGTCTCTCCAAAAACAACATTTTAGTTTTATTTCTAACATAAATTTATTTCACTAAAATAAAAAAATTGACTAAAATTTGATAATACTGACTAAGGAATTTGAATATTTAAGACCAAAAACACTTCCATACAATGGTTTTTGTCAAGTTCCTGAGGTAAGTGGCCTGATCTAGTAAAGATTCTGAGGCAGCATTGATGAAATCCTCAACCCCTTGAGGTAATTTCATGAACTCCCGCGACCCCAACAGACATTGATTAATGAAAGTCTCAATCCACAAGGCATTGAGATTAAGTCCTCAAACTCCAAGAGACATTGATTTAGTGAGTCATTGATTCAGTAATAATTTTGGGTCTCTCAAGGCATTGATTGAGTGAAGTCTTCAAGTCTCTCAATATATTGCGTTTGTTGCAAGATTTATTTAATATTATTTAGTCTAGACAGTGGACCCGAGTTGGTTGAAGTCACAAATAAGTGATGCTTTAACAGTGATGAACGTCAAGGGACACCCATCTTTGGACATGGTTTGTTTATGGACTCCCTCTTTACAAGACCAATTGGATTTTGGTTTACTCACATTTGATTTGTGAGTAGGTATACAAGTGGACAATCTATAACACTGTATTGTGTTTACTCACATTTCAGTTGCGACTATGTATACAAGTGGGAGGATCTGTACTGATTTCTCGTTCTTATTTGGTCATAGTGTGGGGCAGTCCATAACAGTTAAAATTTTTGGAAAAATCATAAGTGCAGATTCCTAAATTTTATCATTTAGTAAAATAATCATGATAAAGCTAATTAGATCTTATAATGGAAAAACTGAAAAGGTGTGAAAAAATATCACAGCCATCGTCAATAGGGACCATTTTACCTATAATGTTGACCAACTAACTTGCCCATATCCATTCCACCCATCACATATCATGGTTGCACTGCCAATTTGCTAGCATTTCCAAAGAGAGTATAAATAGATCGCTCTCAAATAAGCTCTTAATCACAAATGTTATAGCCACATTTTCTCCACATACCAATGAATAAGAGGTCAATGTTTGGAAATAGATTATCCATGATATTAATATTATATATTTGTAGTACCCAAAATTTGTTCATATGGCACTTGGCAATGTCACTTTGGCATTTACTCCAACAGTATTTCATTTACCTATTTATTGACCAACTTAAAGCCTCTTGCTCTATCCCGTACCTTAAGTCCACTAGGTCAAGGCTAATTCTCTAGCTCAACACTTCAGGAATAACTACACTCTTCACTGAATACATCTATAGACTATCTTCAGCCTACCTCCTGTCTCATTACTGATTCTAGTTTTATAGCTGGACAGGTTCATGGGCCCAAGACAGGGTCAGCTAACGAACTTGTCCACATGCTATGAACTTGTCCATTGTACTTGCATCGGTCATCTTTTCAAATGCACAAGTTAGCTTAGTCGGTCTAGGTGTTACTTTCGGGTTGGTTGAGCGGAAAAACATTTGAATGGTCACTTACATAAACACATCCACCCTAAGTTATAAGGGATATCTAGGGATCCCATAATACGTGCACACTCTAAGAAGGTCATTGAGAAAAGCATTGAAGCACCTTTCCCTTAGAGCACAACTACAACAAAGCTACTCAAATTTGAATACATCTCTATTGCTGCCCTAGATCACAAAATCCAAGCACTACAATCAAACCAAGTGTCAATTGCCAAGAGTAAGGACCAAATCAAGAGATCCATATTGTTTACATTCTTTATTACTCTCCATCTAATCAAAGGATTGGGAGACCTATGTGTGGTTTAATCTCTCTTCCAGGTGCATTGGTATGTATGCAGAATGCTCATCACATCAATCCAAGTGTGATTAGGTCAGTCTAGCGCAAATGATGACTAACCCCTTTTTAGGTTAATAAACGAGGAGAAGCAATATCCAATAAGGTGGAGGCTTGGGTCTCACAAGTGTCATAAGAGAAGAAGGGTGATCTTGTAGAAGTTGTGTCGAAACCATAGTATGTGTTGTAAGAGATTTAGGGCAAAATGATTCATGAGAAGTAGTATACGTAGATAGGGACCAAGCAATATGCCTAGGAGGGAGTGACCCACTACAAGTAGCATGTGAACTAGAAGACCTAGCAGAGGCTCAGGAAGGACTAGCCCACTAGAAGTAACATGTGAACAAAAAGACCTAGTAGGAGGCCTAAGAGGAAGTGACGCACTAGAAGTAACATGTGAACAAAACAACCTAGCAGAGGCCTACGAGGGAGTAACCCACTAGAAGTAACATGTGAACAAAACGACTCCAAAGGGGAGGCCTACGAGGGAGTAACCCACTAGAAGTAACATGTGAACAAAAAGACCTAAAGGGGAGGCCTAAGAGGGAGTGACACACTAGAAGTAACATGTGAACAAAATGACCTAAAGAAGAGGCCTATGAGGGAGTGACCCACTAGAAGTAACGTGTGAACAAATAGACCTAGCAGGAGGCCTAAGAGGGAGTGATCCACTAGAAGTAGCATGTGAACTAAAAGCCTAATGCCAAGATGTACTAGAGTAGGAGCACTAACAATAATATTTTTGCCCAAGTCCCTTAAGTATAGGAGTCTCAAATGGTATACCCCTAATTATAACCACTTGTTGATTATGAATAAACTTAACACATTGATGCAATATAGATGAGATAGCCCGAACAGCACATAACCAAGGGCAACCTACACACAAGCTACATGAACTAATGAAGATGTAACCAAAAATGGATTAGCAATAGTAGTAGTAGAGCCAATCGTGAATATGCCCAAGTTTTATTTTAGTATCAAATGTTACTTGTTTTTTAGCATACCCAAGAGAATAAAGCAACTTGAAAATCCATACATTATGTTTAGCATGACTCTCAACCAAAACACTATGTACAGATGTTGATCAACAAAAGCACAAATGTAAAGCATATCCGAACCCGATTGTGAACCTTATCAATATCATCAAAGTTAGTAAATCGTTGAGAAGGTGTCATAGTAGTAATAGTACCAATCATAGCATCCAAAGGGTGACCATAGGAAGGTGGAGGATCTTCCTAGTCCAACCATCCCAAGACATTGTGGTATCGAGCACGACAACTCTTGGAAAGACGTTGAGTGAGGAGTGCGAACAATGGTAGGATACCAAACATGAGGCAACCGGGTCGAAAGCAAAGATGTCGCCGATAAGAGTTGTCAATAGACGCGTAACGAACACAAAGAATCATGGGTGTGATTGAACAAGTCGTGAATGAACTAAGGGTCGTGAAGAATAGGTTTGATGTTGTCGAAGAAGATCGATAGAAAGGTTTTGTGGCTCAAGATGCTCGGAGTGATGATGGAGCAGCGGGAGGTGAAGGAAATGAAGAAGAAGCCATAGATGTTGATGAAGCACGACTCTTGAGAACTATCTCAAAAAGGGTTGAGGGCAAGAATGGATATTCCATCTTTCTAAGGAAGACTACAACCAAAAGAGTTGGTAATTGGATCACAAGCATGGAGGAATTCTTCGAGTCCGAGGAGATCAATGAACCGCAAGGAGTCCATGCGGTGCGAGACTAAGTTGTCAAAGAGCACGCGACCCTATGGTGGAAAGAGATCCAAAATGAGCGCAGAAGGAGAGGAAAGGATAAGATAGTACGTTGGGATAGAATGGTAGCAAAGATGATAGCTAAGTTCCTACCTTCTAATTATCAAATGATTTTGCTTAAGAGGTTGTAAAATCAAAGGCAAAAGGAGATGTCAATCAAGAACTATAGGAGGAAATCTACCGGATCATGATACGATCTAGCATCGCCGAGGTCGACAAGAGAAGGTCGCGATATACATAAATGGCTTGAGATTTGCAATCAAGAGGAACCAAGTCTTATGCCCCTTCACAAAGTGGACGAGGCTTATCACTGGCCATGAAAGTTGAAGGGAAGTTCATGCACAAAATTTAGAGCGCACTCAAGAGGAAGCCGCTAATGTGCATGGGGAAGAGGTGGAAGCAATCATGGATATAGAAAGCCACAAGAAGAGAGCAAGAGCAAGAGTGCACAAACACATACGCAAAGGTACGTGCATGAGGAAGGATCGTCATGCTCGCCAAGAGGGCACGAGAAGGTTTAGTCGAGGCAAATGATTACCTCACAATCAAGCTAGCAGATCACAAGCTTTAACAAAGTCCTCAAGTTGATTATGATGAAAGTGTCGAGCATAGGCATGGTACTAATTCGGGAAGTGAAACCCATAGCCTACTTCAGGAGAAGTTGAGCAACGCAAAGAGGAGATATACATAAATCTATGACCAAGAGTTTATCCTATGTGAAAGTATCAAGAAGTGGAGGCATTACTTGTTTCCAAGTGAATTTTTCTTGTACACAAATAAGCATCAGTAGTTCATCAATAGCCAAGCGAAGCTGAACCAAAGGCACATGAAATGGGTAGAGTTTCTACAAAGTTACTCTTTTGTGTTGAAGCATCAAGTAGGAAGTCAAACAAGGTCTCAGATGCCTTGAGTAGAAGAGTATTGTTGTTGAATGAAATGTGCAATGAAGTCATGGGGTTTTCTAACATGAAAGAATTATACAAGTTAGATGAGAAATTCACAGATGCATGGGAAGCATGCACGGAACCAGCGCACACAAATAGGACGCCATGTTTAGACTATTTTGTACAAAAAGGTAGGTTGTTTAGAGGGTCGCAACAACAGTGTATACCCCAGAGGGTCAATGCACGAGAATTTGATCAAAGAGAAGCATAACAGAGGCTTAGGAGGTCACTTTGGAGGTGACCAAACTTTAGCGCAATTGGAGTGTTACTCTTGGCCAAGGATGAGTGTCGATGTCCACATGTACAAAGATGCAAAATTTATCGGTTAGCATAAATTCGTGCTTAGGATTGCGAGAACACAAAGAGGGAACGACTCCATATTTGTGGTAGTCGATAGGTTCTCGAAGATGGCACATTTTATCGCATGCAAGAAGCCTAGGGATGCATAGGGCATAACAAATTTGTTCTTCAACGAGATAGTGCAAATACATGGGTCGCCATTGAGCATAATATCGATAAGCAATACAAAATTCTTAGGTCATTTCCGGAGGACCTTATGGAAGAAAAGGGAAACAAGGCTGAATTATAGTTCAACATATCATCCACAAACAAATGGACAAACAGAAGTAGTGAACAAGAGTTTTGGCAATTTATCGTGCAGCTTGGTTAGAGACAAGACAAAGCAATGGGATATGGTGTTAAGCGAAACAGAATTTGTCTATAATGACTTAGCCAATAACATCATAGGAGAGACTCCATTCCAAATTGTCTATGGAATAAGTCCATGGGAGTCACCGAAATCAGCAAGAAGCAATTCATAATCAAAGTGCGAGAGGCAGTAAGACTATGCAAAGTATATGCACAAGTTGCATGAAGATGTGTGCAGTTCAAGAAAAGTAATCAATAGATTCAAGGAGCATGCGGATGAGAAGCGCAAAACTGAAAAAATTGAGGTTGAAGATCAAGTGTTGGCGCATTTGCGCAAGAAGAGATTTCCAAAGGGTACGTTTGATAAGCTTAAGTTAAAGAAGATTGTTCCATGCAAAGTATTGCGAAAGAAGGGGATGAACACCTATAAGATTGAGTTACTAGAGGAGTTGGATATCTCACCAATATTCAATGGTGCTTCTTTGTAAGAGTGCAAAGAAGAAGAGGATGAGTGGACGGAAGAACCAGAGGATGGTGCGCAAGAAATGCAACGAACAGGTTGATTGGAGAAAGCAAATACAGAGAAAGGGAAGGAAGATATTCGTAGCGCCCACCCATGTGGAACCCAAACACAAGACCAAACATAACAAAATAATATTTTTTGACTTTCATATTACATGATACAACCATGCGACACCAAAAGACTCACAAGGGTTTTCACGACACCAACATGTAGAACACGCAAACGTCAACATGACAAAAAGTGCAACCAACGTCACACCTAGATAAATGAACAAGTATGAGACTACGACACAATCATGACATGAACAACACAAATTGGCACCCTCCACACTATCACATTTTCAGGGTTCAATCTTTGTCGTGTTTAAAATCTAATTTCAGCCTTAAAGGTTTGAAGAGCATATAGCATGGCAAACATACATTTTCCTTTTTCTCTAGATTGCATTTCCCTTACTTTGTTTAACACTTCATTTAAGATGATTTCCACTTCACTACCATTTACATTTCCTTATTTAACCTTATAGGTCTTGAATCCATTAATCATGAGAGCATGTAATTTCATTCACAATGATACACATTATTTATTTCGTTTCGGGTTTAATTTATAACAAGTACACTTAATCACATGAAAGTGTTAACATTGGTTTGAAGAGCATTAACATGCAAGGTGAAAATCCCCTCTTCTCAAAACTTCAAAACTCTATTACACATCGTGAATATCTTAAAAATAAGTGTACACTAATTGGTTCACATTTCAATTGCCATTAATTTGCAAAAACACATAAACACCACCCAACACACGTTCTTGGACTATGGGTTTGTTTCTTAAGGAGCATGGTTACTCATCATTTTACATAGTTTTCATTGTGAGGGAAAAGATCTCATGACGGTAATAAGAGGAGAATCTTAAGCTAATCTTATGCTTGCGATACATCTAGAAGATAGAGATGATTGGGAGCATTTATAAGATACAAAAGAGTGGCATGTGGTTTGTGTTCTAGAATGTCATGTTCTCGAAGGAGATATCTCATAATATCTTTACTGTTAGAAAATGGAGACTTAGCAAGGAGTGAGGAACAAGTCACAATTCTCACCTTTCTAATGGGTCAACATCCTACGGCTTAACAAACACATCCGCTAAGGTTCGAGACAAGAATATGTCCACATATTAACCTCAAAAGGTCCTAGAATTAGTTTTATATTTTTTTCCAAATACCCCAAGGGATATCTACGCCCTACCACAGCCAAGACTAGCGTCAACAAATTAATCCCCAAGACCTTCAAAACTCAAAGGTCTTCCTATAATCAAAGGCTAGGGAAAATACTTCCATTCCCAAGGCGTTGAGGTGTTCGGTTACACTATAGAAACAAGGAACGAGGTTAAGCTCAAGGGACCATTCCATACCACAAGGGTTGATATTTCAAACTATAAGTTTGGTTGACGCTTTCCGCCCAAAATGGAAACACACACATGCAAGTTATATTTTTTTCTTGAAGGCTAAGAGATTTCCTAGGTCGATACATCACTAGTAGATAGATGAATTACGCCATTACCAAATATTTTACCAGACAATCTGATCACATCCAAGATTATGATGGTACAAACAGTTTTAAATAACAAGATTTCAATTTCATTCTCTTGATGATGATTTGGATATAATCAAAAGGGATCCTCTTACATCGTTTTCCAATGCAACATGATACAATCAACTTCATTTACCTAACCAAATATATTGAAATATGACTAAGTGTGGAATTAGTCAAACATGCAAAAGTACAACTACGTAAGAAATAGTACATTTCATCAATATGCAACAATATGGTATACATCATAAAAGACACAAGTGTTGTAGTACTTCTCCTATTGTCCTGGGTACCTATAACCATCACAAGGTCGGTCCTAAAAGCCAGGTATGGAAATCCCCTACACTCAAGCATAAATCCACACATTCATCATTTCAAACAAATTCAATTAAAGAGTAGAGAGAGGTAGAGGTAGGGAGAGAGGAGAGAGAGTTTGTTTCTTACACATTCAAACTTTCACATTCATTTGCACTTTACATTTTGGTTAGAGAGAGAAAGGATGAGAGAGAAGGTTAAGAGACATTTTATTTTCCATTCACAATGTCATAACCATTTGCATTTCATGTCCATTTTCATTTCATTTCAAACCAATTTACAGTTTCCAATTCACTTACGTTTTCAAATACAACCAAAGTATCATAGTCATTTCTGGAGAGAGAAGAGGGAGGAGAGAGAAAAACACCATACATTTCAAAATCCATTCATACAAGATAAAAGATCGAATAATACTCTACATAGCATTGAGACGATATGAGAAAGGTCTCACGCGTGGTTAGAGGTCAAACGGGACCCTCAGAAGGAGTTTCTAGCTAAAGTAGCAAGTTGAGAAAACTGACCAAAACAGCAAAAGTGCCTAAAAATTTGGTCCTAAAAACACTCATCTTGAGTTCAAGCACAAATTTGGATGATTCCCACTTATTCCCCTATATACAGAGACTTCATCGCATTCGACGGAAGTCGAATACGACGAACAATGCTCAAGTTACAAGGGTATCTCCGAGGCTAATAATCGTAAACGCAACTAAAATATCCTGTCACACAACAGTCGGAAGGCCTCAAAACCCACTTGCAAAACTAATCCCCGATAGTGTTTTTGCATAACTGAGAGTTAGTTCCAATTCTCTTATTGGCAATCTAGAGGTAGGTAGCGGTAGTTTTCAGTTTCGCTTAAACGGAGAGGCATCAAGAAGTCAGAACCGATCGTATTTTATTAAATTGAACACATCACCACAAGTGGTTGATATACTAAAATGGGCTTTGAGACTCGACTCGAAAAGGCATTAAAAGAGTTCAAACAATAGAGCTAAGTTTCCCCACGATGTTCCACATTGTGGGTCAAATTAGAAGTTACGGAATAACAAGTACATTTGGGTGTGGCACTCCATGCGCACGATTTCCAAGGCTAATTTTTCTATGTTTTGAAGGTTTTGGGTAGGGTAAAAGTTGTAACATTCGTTCTAGATGTATTTTCTATGATCCAAATTCTTGAAACCCAACCACATAGGAACGATAGAATGCGTAATTTAAATGCAAGAAGGGAAAATCCATACCTATTTCGCGCAATTCACCGTCACCGCATTCGATGAGACCAAAATCTCTTGGAGCATTTCATCAAACAAATTCTTGCCCCTTCCGTCCAACCCGCATTTGACAAAAAACACATCAAACAAGAATCTTCTTTAAACGAACATTTGGCGGTCCCCATACTCTGCTCACGATGCCTTACAACAAGCCAATTTTGTGCGCATCCAGCAAACATTTATGGCACGAGAGGCCACAATTCAAAAAGGCATTTTGTCAAATGTCACTTTGCCTTGCACGCAAGCTTACTTAGCTTCTCAACAGCACGTGTTGGGCATATCTTGTGCAAAGGTTATGTGAGTCTCGGCTTCCCGCGCCAATAGCATTTGCTTAAAATTTTCTAGAACCTTTTCACAAAAAAATCATGTGCACATCCTATACTCGTTGATGTCCATGAGCATACGTTTTTCTCGGGCAATTTTGTCAAACAGGCATGAGACTTGAGAATGCTTCCATCCCTTTTTTATATCCTTTTTTAAAATCGCTACAAAATTGGGAGGCTATCGCAAAGATTAAAACAATGCAAGCTTACACACGACAAATCGCAATTGCTTGAAGGAATACAGTGTCTGTTTAACCATTCTTTTTGGCACATTTACAACTCAACATTCAAAATCTAGTACGCCACGGAACATTCAAAATCTGCACAACAAAGAAACCCGCGGAAGCCTAAAAGTTGCGAAATAAAGCATAATTGCAAATTACGAAGGCATGTTTGTTGTAATATCCATTTTTCCCACTTGAGAGCTATTATTTGGTCTTTTGTCATTCCTTCTTCATGGCAAAGAAGATGGAGGAGAATATTGAGCTTCCATTTGATATGTTTATACTAATTTTTAAAATGTTCTTTTAGTGTTTCCTTTCTTATAACAAATCGGTTGGGTGTTAATTAATTAATGGAAGCTAATGAAGGAAAAGAACATCTTTAAGAGGTCGGTCTTGCTATTCCAAGCCTTGGCGCCAAAAGGAGGATATAAAAGAAGATTAGAGGCATCATTTGCATCTAGACTTGGTGCATTTTATTCTACTTGGGCATTGTGAGCTTGTTGCTCCTTGTTCATCCACTTGAGGACGAAAACCCTCTTGTGAGGCTTCATAGAAGGATGAAAACCCTTCTAGTGGCTTGGGTGAAGGACGAAAACCCTTCATCATTGTTTGGTTTTGAAGTAAAGAGCTGATTTGAAGAGATATTTGTAATTTCCAGCTAGTATTTGATTTATTTAGGGTGGAGTGACCTACCTTGGGTAGGGTTTGGAACATTTGGTGAAGTATTTGAGAAATCTGGTTTGATAATCTGATTTGTAATATTTTTAAAGATGGAATCTAAAGTTTGCTGAATTTTGACGGTTTTATGCCCTAGTTTTATAATTTTCTTGTGGCTGCAATTTCCAGTTTATAACTAATTTCCAGCAAAGTGAGATCTTCAACATTGTGTTTTTCGCTCTTAATATTCCATAAAATACATGCATAATTGTGGTGATTTTTGGCATAATTGGTGATAGTTCAAGTGGCTGATTTTATACTTTCATCCTATTGCAGTTTAATTTTCAAATCTGCATTTGGTGTGTTTGGTCAAACCCTTGAAACGGTCATTACAAAGGGTATCAAAGCTCGATCTTCAAAGACTTAGGGTTTTGGTGAAAGAAGACAATATGGCGAGTCAAAACTCTCAAGGAGCCAAAGTTGACAAATTAATTGCCCACCAAAAAGACTTGCAGACTCCATGGATTCTCTTTCCTTATCTCTCCAAAGGATGATTGAACTTAGGGGTCTCTGTCATCACCAATCCGCACTATGATAATTCTTCATGGGAACTCTCGTACTATGATTATTTATTAATGCATGACCTTTAGTTTGGTGGATATAATCTAGAAACAAAACAATGTAACACAAGAATACCATCGACTATGATAAGACAGTAATGATGACAAATCAAATACCAAAGTAAATTATAATATTAACATAAAATTGTTACAATCTCACCCATGAGGCACTTTCGGTGTTATTGACTTCACTTGCCTTTCACCAAGACTATGGGAGAAACTTTACAATTACACCTCTTAGTGGCTTCTTCAACACACCTTTAACTAATGGCTTCCTTCGCACACTTCCTACAATATTTCTCACTACTTCCTTCTATGCTAAATGAGGGGGGTGGCTCTCTATTTATAGAACTTACAAAGCTTATCCATCTTATCTCTAAGATAGAATAAGAAATCCACTCTGACGAATCATATTCCATACCTTAACTCTTATCTGTACATATAAGCTTATCTTTTAAGATAAGATAAACCTTATCATTTTACATGGGTTCCACATTTTTAGACTTTTTACAAATAAAATACACAAAATATTTATGACCTCACTCCTTGTCCTTATTACCAATATAATATTTCTAATTCCTAATCATGTAGACCCTACTTCTCTAATTACCCAAACTTTGACATTTTAACATTACCGGACCACTTACGACAAATATTTACTTTTAAAACATTCCTATTGACTTTGATCATACTGTACTCTACATTTATTGCGGCACCGTATTGACTGGCGCCATTATCTTCTATATCGACGCTACTACTAATTATACTAAACATCCTATTCCTAATACATACATTAATAAAATAGAAATTAAGGAGGAAAATTTTAGTGTCGACATCTTCCCCTTTCCTAGCCTTCTACTCCGTCCCTGAGTAGACTATTCTCGGTGCTTGGAAAATCTTCAACTTGTCGTGTTTGACCCATTTCGTAATGGGAGTGCCATCCAATTCCTCCTCCAATTGGTCACATTACCATTTTCATGCACACAACTGCTATTTTGTAGGGCCCCATCTATTTTGGAAGAAATTTTCTCTGTCTTCTTTTTTTGTATCTCGAAATCATATACTAGAACCAAGTCATTCACATGAAATGGAGACCAAAGGATCTTTTGATCAAAGTATTCCTTCTCGCTTCATTTTCTTCTTATGGCTTGTATCCTTTGCTATTTCCCTCATTTCCTCTAGCAAATGAAGATGTACCAATCTTTCTTTTATCAATCACTTTCATCCATCCTTTCATTTTTCATAACTCTCACAAAGTGGGAATATCAAACTCAATAGGAAGAATCTGGATCAATGCCATAAAGCAACCGAAATGGAGAGTATCATGTCTTGACTTTAATGTTGCCCTATATGCCCACAATGCTACATGAATCCTTTTATCCCATTTATGTACTCCGCAAAGTCGCATCTTTTGCTAGAATTTGACACAACACAAAATTTGTTGCTCCACTCCGTCCATTTGTGCTTGGCTTGTATGTTGCCTTCCCGTGCTTAATAGAAAACTTATTGACTAGGCTTCTACCACCTCATTAATGAAGTGGCTTCCTTGATCTGTTCAATTTCTAATGGACAACCAAATCAGTGACAATGCGTTCATATATGAACCTTGCCACTTCATCCATGGAAGTCAATGGCCTAGCTTCAACCCACTTGGTTAAATAATCTGTGGGCAACTACAATATACTTATTTTGGCATGGCGTGAGGTAGTTGGAAGTGGATCTACATAATGTCTATTCCCACTTTTCAAAGGGACCAAGTGGAAGAATAGGGCATAATGGAGTGATGAAGTCTTACGGTTACCATGTGTTTGACAAATATCACATGTCTTACAATAATTATAACAATCTTTAAAAAAGTGGGCCGGTGATAACCTCGCATCCAAGATCCTTCTTCGTAAGTTGTCCAGAGAAGTGCCTCCACATGTACCATTGTGGAGTTCTTCTAGCAGCCTCCTTCCTTGATCACGTCCAATCGCCTCTTGATCGGCTCCATCGTGTCCTATTCGAAATAATACTCCACGCAGAATAGAATATGGACGACCGTTTGAGTAATCCTTCCTTAGTCTTTGATCGGGCACCATCAGAAACTTGAATTCATTCAAATAATTCCAAATATCTATGTATTCACTAGGGATTGTGTCAAGGGATAACAATGTTGCATCGGGAAATCATCATCATCACAAGATGATCCTAAACCATCATAGGCTCGAGAGAGTGCATCCGCATTGACATGCTTCTTTCCCCGCCTATCTATAATATCAAATTCAAATTCTTGTAGCAAAATTATCCATCTCGCTATCCTCCCGATGGGTTAGGCTTATTCACAATATATTTTAGAGCCTCGATGATCTTCTACAACTAGAAATTTTTGCCCTAACAAATAATTTCTAAACTTCTTACAAAAAAATGATAGCAGAGCCTCTTTTTCAAGATTACAGATAATTTACCTCAAAGACTACTCATTTGTCTGCTCCCAAAGTAAATTGGATGTTCATTCCCATTTTCATCCTTTTGGCTCAACGTACTTCCTAGTGCCGTGATCTCGAGGCATCGTGTACACAATGAATGACTTGCTCGGTCTGGATTCTTTAAAACAGTGAAGACACCGTGGCTTCCTTTAGTTGCCCAAAAGCTTCATGCGCCTTATTTCCCGGTTCATAAGTAACATCCTTCTTCAAGCTGGGTTAGTGGGTCGTGGTAATCTTTGAAAATTCTTGATGAACCTTCTATAGAACCCACATGACCTAAAAATGATCTCAACTTACTTCTATTCATAGGAAATGGTAAATCTTTGATTTTGAAACTTTATCGTGATCGCACCAATACCATCTCTCGGATACAACATGCCCTAACAAGACGCCTTTAACATCCAAAGACACACTTTGTCAGAGGGTTTGAGGCTTGTGCTTCATCTAACCTTTGAAATGTTGTTCCATTTGGTGCAGGTGGTCCAACTTGCTCCCATAGATACAAAAATCATCCGAAATACTCGATGAAGGTCCCAATGTAGGGTTCGAACACCCTATTCATCAAACGCTAGAATGTTGCTTTGGAGCATTACACAACCCAAAAGGCATAACTCTATAAGCAAACGTTCCCCAAGGAGTGGTGAACGTGGTCTTTAGCCGAGCAGATTTTTCGCTATATGAACTTAGTCAGTTTCGCTATAGCCATCAAAGAAACTATAGCACTCGGCCGCCTACTTCGCCCAAGATCCGATCCGAAAATGGAAGAGGGTAATGATCCTTTTTGTTGCCTTATTGAGCTTCCCGTAATCAACACAAATGCGTAGCTTCCCATTCTTTTTATTGAGATCACAATGGGAGAATCCCATTTTGAATTCTCCACAAGAAATATGAATCCTCAAGGCATCAAGAACTTATCTATTTCTTCTTTTACGCCTTGGAAAAATTAGGATTCATTCTATATGGCATTTGCTTTATGGGCTTAAGCACCATCTACCAAATTTCAATAGAATATTCTACCCAACTTACTTGACGGAGTTCCTGTAATCAAAAGTGAATAGGTGTATGTACCTTGAAAGAGCCGGAGGTAGGATTCCTTCTCACTCTCCATCACAAAGATCACCAATCTTTACTGTTGGAGACGATCATCAACTTCTACTTCAGATAATTTTATGGGGTCATGAGTTGGTGTGACTCGAAGGATATCCATGATCAAACATCAACCTCACTTTCTTCATCTTCGTGTCCACTTCACCGGTACTCAGAGTAATCGAGGATGTCCAATCATCTGGCCATCACTAATCACTGTGTTCTCGCTTTATGATGCCGAGGGATCACATTTATCTTCACCCTCTCTCTACCACGTCCAAGTGTCATGAAACCTTCATTCCAAAGAGTTCCTCGCATGAACTCTCCTTAGCCATGGTCTTCCCAAAGAAACATTGGGTACGCAATAAGCATTCATTTTTCATCACCCGAAAGTCTACCACACATACAACACCCATAACAGATATTGCCACATTTGAAACTACACCTTCTCGGTTTAGTTTTTCCTTTATTTAATGACCTTAACATAAGTGTTGAAGAACGATCAATTTTTAAACTCAACATATTCATTACAGCACTTGGCCATTACATTAATCAGCAAAGCACCTCCATCAACTAAGACATCATGAATTGAAATACCATTACATAATACCTCAACTTGGGAGCATAGGGATCTCGCCCGCCTCCAAAACAGGGGACCTCAACCTCCTTTCTTCGTCGAGCATTGAGTCCACTTCGCAGCCTCCCGCCTCTTTCTCTCAAGACATAGCCAAGAGTTGACCATATTTAATATTTTGCAGCCTTTTGGACAGATCTTCCAAGATGGAGTATGGTCCTTCGCCCGTGAAATCGTAAAATCCCGCACACCCAACTTTCTTCCTATGTTTCTTACTAATTTCTCCTTTCATCTTCTTAAGATCATTTCCATCTTGATTATCTTTTTCTTTCTTTCTTTTTTTGTTACAAACACATCTACTTCATTATTTTCGCTCTTATCTACTACATCAAAAGAATTCACAGTGCTTTTCCTTTATCATTATCTTTTGTACTGCATGATGTAGAAGCTCTATCTCTGACAATTATACTTATAATGACCCTTTTTATAACAACCATAACAACTTCAGAAATATTTCTTTTCGACCTCTATCTCCTCCCCGAGAACTAAATTCTTTTCCTCAAGAAGATTAATAGTTAACCGACCCATCTTTTTGAGCAGATCTTCATACTCGGTAGATGTACTAGGAAAATATTTGTGCTCACCGGGAGTGGTTGGATTATGGACCAAAGGTGCCTGTGTAGGCTCTACTTTAGCAACAATTTCTTTCGGGGCTCCTCTTCCATGCTTTCTTCTTGCGCTTCTTCGCAATCTCCTTTCGCTTGTTCAATGGTAGTTGGGCGGTCATACTTCACTCGTTGTCGATCTCTCCGGCTTCATCCCAAGAATGAAGTGCTTACACAGGAGATTATCCACGCCATTCATCAACCCATCCGCTAATCCTTCCTTCCGGATCTAGGCATCGAACTTCCTCCTTAGCTCTAACACGAGCATGATAATCCTTTATCTTTTTCTTCTCTCCTTGGGCTAGCTTTGTGATCTCGATCATGAGATTTGCATATTTATGTTGCTTCACCAAATTCTTCAAGAAAACTTTCAGCTTAATAAATCCCATGAATTTTTCACATTATCACCTAGTGTTTCAAACCACCTAAGTGCTTAACCATCCAAAAAGGTAGGAAAAATTCAGTCCATTGTTCCTCTTCTTATGAGGCCATTACAAATACAAGATCGTTTAAACTTGAATGAAAGAAGAAGCATCTTCATTAGATTGAGCTGAAAAACAGAATCTTTCCCATTTTCAAAAGTAACCACCGTGAAATACCAACCTACAATTACAATTAACAAGACTTATGTGCAAAAATAATTGGAATCACCTGTAATAGAAAGTGACTTTACACCTTTCTACAAAGAAAATAGAAATGACCACGGTGAACTATGGTAAAACTTGACTTATGCGGTAAAACCGACTTTATCTTGTGGTAAACACTATTCACAAAGAAAAAGCGAAATTATCGCGGTAAATACTATTCACGGTAAAAGTGAAGTTATGCGGTAAATATTATTCACGGTAAAAAGTGACTTTATGCGATAAATACTATTCCCAAAGCAAGAATGACTTTATCATGGTAACTACTATTCATGGCAAAAATGACTTTACCATGGTAACTACTATACGCACAGTAAAAACAAAGTTACCCTCCAATTGATTTTTGACTAAGTGGGAATATCTCTCCGTAAAATCCACTAATCGAGGAATGGTCCCTAAGAACGGAACCAAAATGTCATCACCTATCCTAAGACTATGATAATTCTTCACCGGGAACTCCTCGTGTTATGATTATTTATTAATGCATGACCTTTAGTTTGGTGGATATAATCAAAACAAAACAACAGAACACAAGAATACCATCGACTATGATAAGACGAATGATGACAAATCACGAAATACCAAAGTAAATTATAATATTAACATAAAATTGTTACAATCTCACCCATGAGGCACTTTCGGTGTTATTGACTTCACTTGCCTTTCACCAAGACTATGGGAGAAACTTTACAATTACACCTCTTAGTGGCTTCTTCAACACACCTTTAACTAATGGCTTCCTTCGCACACTTCCTACAATATTTCTCACTACTTCCTTCTATGCTAAATGAGGGGGTGGCCTCTCATTTATAGAACTTACAAAGCTTATCCATCTTATCTCTAAGATAGGATAAGAAATCCACTCGACGAATCATATTCCATACCTTAACTCTTATCTCGTACATATAAGCTTATCTTTTAAGATAAGATAAACCTTATCATTTTACATGGGTTCCACATTTTTAGACTTTTTACAAATAAAATACACAAAATATTACATTACCGGACCCTTACTTACGACAAATATTTACTTTTAAACACTATTGTACTTTGACTGCTACCGTACTCCACATTATCGGGCAAGACTGCATCGACTTGGGGCCGTTATCTTCTATCGACGCTACTACTAATTATACTTAACATCCTATTCCTAATACATACATTAATGAAATAGAAATTACGGAGGAAAATTTTAGTGTCGGCAGTTCAAAATGTTGTCAAGGTAAGAATACATGGCCTTACCATTGGGAAGATCGAGTTTGAAGCCTACTTTCCTTCTAAATAAGTGGCCATTCATAAGAAGCAAGACAAAGGGTGGAAGAATAGGCAGCGACTTATGAAGAATACATGGCCTTACCAAGGTTGATCCGTGAGGCTATTTCTTCAACTATGTTCATAGGGTTGAAGAGAAGAAGATCTAGGCCCATTAGACCAAATGCCACAAAGGGAGGAAGAGAAGAAGAAGAAATCGGAGAAAAAGAACAAGAACAAGGGAAGATCGATATCCAGCATGAAGGTAAAGATTCTTTGAAAATAAATGATGTTTTTGTGGTTTCTAATGATTGCATGTGGCGGCAAGTTGGTGAAAGAAAATCAGATCTACAAGAGGTTCTTGAGGCTAAGAATCAGGATGTTCCGGTTGAGAGGCATGCCCTTCAAAAGGAGGTCTCACCTGATACTCATGAGGGTTTTCAGTCTGCTGGAATTTACAAATCAGCAGACAAATGGTAAGCAATTTAATTTATTGCATCACCCTCACAATATGTGTTTGCAAGGGTTTGATCATCATAAGCATTATTCTAACAAAGATGAGAGGATGAAGGGTACTAAAGGAAAAATAATCTTTTCCAAGAAGCCCCCATCCATCTTGAGCATTCCAAAGATTGGATCAAGGAAGGAAGAATTCTATTTGCATAATTATGGTAATGAAGAGCTTGCTGGAATTTTCAGAACAGCAGTCAATAAAGGGCCATTTATTGGTGTACATGACTCGGCAAGTACCATGAAGGTGTCCCATGCAAGTATCAACAAAATATTGTTGAAGACAAAGCGGAAAGAGCTTCATTTGTTGAATCTGAGGTGAAGAAGAAGGTTGATTCCAACTTAGAAATTCTGAGTCACAAGTTTGGGAGTATAGAGGATGTTTTGATCACCCCTCATCCGGCATGGGAAGATGGACATGTGGAGAGTAACTCAAGGTATGATCAGATTTCATATTTATTAACTTCCCCTATATCGCTACAATATATCCCTTATCTTGAGCAGCATGATGAAACTAATGGGAAGATGAGTGGTAAGCAAGCTAGGCATTATTTTTATAATCAAGATTGTATGAATCAGCTTGCTATGGTTTCATGGGATCCAAGTTACTCTCAAGATTGCCACTTTTGGATATATGTGGAGGTTAGGGATAATTCATCCAATAAACATACAAATTCAGCCTCATGGAATACAAATCCAACTTGCTACAAGGTATGCAATAATTCAGTTTTCATAAACCAAGGTGAAGTAATGTGTCATGCCTTTGTTTGGGATTGGTTCTCAAAAGAATGCCTAATGAGACACGGATTCTATGGAAGTTTTGTGGTATAAGTCTTCCTTGTAACATGGTTAAGAGTGGCTTGGAAAATGAGAACCGAATCATTATGGGAGTTGTCTCAAATTGAGTGATTGTTATGATCAACACTTTCAGTTGGTTTCACATTCTTTTTGCAGCCTTCAAGAGGTTTTTGATCACAAGGAAGGGGTGCCCTTCTCCTAGCAACATGGACAAGGTAAGAGTAACTTTCATAAGATATTTGTTGGCCACTACGATTTTGAATCTAAGCAATAAAATGCAATGCTACAACCATGATGAAATGTCTTTCCCAATTTTATTTGGGTTGTGCTTATCTTCTCGGGACAGCAATAGAGGGGCAGGTTTGGAGACATTCTTTTCAATTGAAATTGTGTGTAAGAGGATTCACTCATTGAGAACAAGTATGGCTAATGTTCCAACCTATTTGGGATTGTTTGGGATTAAATTTTGGCCAAAGTATGGCTGTTATAATTGCATATCAGCACTCATAAATTCTGATCCGAGCTACAAATTGAAGAAATCAGTTTGGGGCAGCTTGGAAGCATCTTTTGGGTGCCAAGGTAATCAGTATTACAGCTGTTGTAATTTGTGTTTCATTCGCTGTCCGCAACAATTTCAACTCCTTGTCCATTCTTTTGACAACCGGAGATAGGTCTCTCACCATGAGGTTAAAAGGTTTGCAATCTATGATCACTATTGAGTGTTTTCAGATGCTATACTTTTGCTTTTGAGAAGTAAATTACATGGTTGTAGAAGTGTTTGGGGAAGCCTGGATGAATCTTCAAATACTCATCACTTGAGAGGAGAAAATGAGCTAATTGCAACCATTGAAAGAGTGCTTGTCACCATACCCATAAGGCATGAAGAAGCAATGATGGAAGCAACTTTTGTTTTCATTAATAAGTTCATTCCATGTGTAGATAAAGGTGTTGAACAAGAAGAGCAGCTGAGTTTGTTTCTCACCCAATCACATGGGAGAGCCTATGGGGTTTCAGCTGAAGATAGTGAGTTTGTGGTACTTGTTTGGGTACCTAATACTTCTACATCTATCATATTACTAAAGCTCACATGGGTTTGTCATATTTGCATCATTTTTATGCTGCTGATCACAATAATTTCAGTCATGAACAGCGGTGTCCATGTGCAATTTAAGAAGGTTTCCTTGCATGACAAGGATAGTGGTGAAGCTCCACTAGTGAAGACACTTCCCCAAGCCACCATTGCGCTAAATCGGATGGAATCTCAGGTGACTTACTACTGTTATGGTTTATTTTCAGTTATGGTTTATTTTCAGCCTACATGCAAGCTATGTTGAATGATGTTCTCATGATCCGGATAGAAGGCTCCATTGAGGGAGAACATGTAGGTATAGGTGATGGAATGAGTAGACTCCAAGCATTTGATTTTGATATTGAGTATGTGAAGGGAAAGCATAATGTGGTTGTGGATGCTCTATCAAGGATGCCACCTTCATCATTAGAGGATGTGGGACTTCATAATGACGGGAAAGAAGAAGATGGAACAGTAGGTACATTGGCTTTGTAATTGCATGGGGACAAGCAATTTTGGGAAGGGAGGACTGTAATGTCCATTTTTCCCACTTGAGAGCTATTATTTGGTCTTCTTGTCATTCCTTCTCTCGTGGCAAAGAAGAGATAAAGATGGAGGAGAACGTTGAGCTTCCATTTGATATGTTTTTGCTAATTTTTAATATGTTCTTTTAGTGTTTTCTTTCTTATAACAGGTCGGTTGGGTTTTAATTAATAAATGGAAACTAATGAAGGAAAACATCTATAAGAGGTTGGTTTTGCTATTCCAAGCCTTTAAGCCAAATGGAGGATTTAAAAGAAGATTAGAGGCATCATTTGCATCTAGACTTGGCACATTTTATTCTACTTGGGCATTATGAACTTGTTGCTCCATGTTCATCCACTAGAGAACGAAAACCCTCTTGTGAGGCTTCATATAAGGACGAAAACCCTTCCGGTGGCTTGGGTAAAAACGATAACCCTTCATCATTGTTTGGTTTTGAAGTAAAGCGCTGATTTGAAGAAATATTTGTAATTTCCAATTAGTATTTGATTTATTTAGGGTGGAGCAACCTAGCTTGGGAAGGGTTTGGAACATTTGGTGAAGTATTTGAGAAATCTGATCTGTAATATTTTGAAAGGCCGGAATTTGAAGTTGGGTTAATTTTGAGGGTTTTGTCCCGAGTTCTATAGTTTTCTTATGGCTGCAATTTCCAGTTTATAATTAATTTCTAACAAAGTGAGATCTTCAACATTTCTTTGTGTTTATGGCTCTTAATATTCCATAAAATATACACATAATTGTGGCGAGTTGATCTGTCATGTTTTGTGGTGATTTTTCACATAATTAGTGATCGTTCAAGTGGCTGATGTTATACTTTCAGTCTGCTGCAATTTAATTTTCAGATCTCCATTTGGTGTGTTTGGTCAAACCCTGAAAGGGTCATTACATTTGGCCCCGATTGCGAAGTGGTTTCTTAGCCGCAATCGCCGATCGGGAGCTCCAAATTGCATGGGAATTTTGTGTTCTCTTTGTCTCTCCAAAGGCTACATCTTGCACCATAGAGACAAAAAAAAAGATGTTTTGATGGAGAGCCATGAAAACACGGGATGGCGGAAGAAAAACACATCTGTTTGTTTCAAGCGCCCAACCACCTCACCGCCCGCAATAAATGTTTGACAACGCCATTCTCTCGCCCATGAACTTTGATGGCATATATCAAAAGCAATGGCGTCCTATCTGCAGGAGTAATGGCGCGATTTGGTGGGTGGCAGATTTCATTTTACTCATTACCATTGTAGATTCGAAATTCCCACTTTCTCTCTCTCCCTCTTGGATATTCTATAAATGTAAGTGCTAGGCACATTTTAAGGGTTATTTTTGTTGATTTGGAAGCTCTACCTGAATCTCTCGCATTTCTTACCTTCGGACCTCTCAGAACTCGCATTTCGCATGAATCCCAAATCTCGCTTCCGTTAATGCAAATGGATACTTTCTAAGTGCAATGCAAATGTGGTTTCCCCTTTGAATGCATTTGTATTTGATGTGGATGTTTTAACCTCTTGTTCTCCATGATTTTTATTCATTTATCTCCTTGAACTCGGTGTCTTCCTTAAATTCTTGCATGTACGGTTATCTTTGTCTCTCTTCAAGGTTAGAATTGATCCTTGTTCTAGTTTTGGTGCATCACCTCCTTCATTTGGAGCATTTACTCTCTCTCTCTCCCATGGATTCTCGTAAAGTTTAGATTAGATTTAGGTAGTTGTGTTTTGAAGTTGTTTAGGTTAGTTTTGTATTGAGCTAGGATAAAAGGAATCAACCTTTTTCGGAGGTATGTCTCAAGGAGCAAGGTCCCACATCTTGGAGACATTCCCATGTTAGCCAAGAGTACTAATCGTCATGATCAAATTCTAAGGGTAACTCTTGCTCGTTAACAAGAATATTAGTGGTCATAAGAGTAGCCATGACAACACCGTGAGGTGGACTAATAGGTGCCCCCGATGAAATAAGCATTGTAGATGTAGGAATAGTAGATGTATGCATAGTCAATGATGTGAGAATAGCATATATCATTGAGGATACTATAGTATGCTTAAGTTGGTCCCAAGCAGCATAAAGAAGAACATCAATATTATTAATATTTGCTTGCAAAAATGTGCAAAATGTTGTGCCTCATCTTTGTGCAAGCCACGATTATCATATTAGTTATGGGAATTTGCGCCTTGTACATGGTCAAAGTGAAAACAATGAAGACAAAATGAGCAAAGATATCGACAAAGTGGAATATGTGCGCTTACAAATATTAGAGACCATAGTGTCGATTGTATATCAACACAAGTAGAATCAGCATAGGGGTTCCCTCTCTTACACCAAGTGGGAGCATGGACGGGCATGGAGCTGGTTAAAGGGATAGTAGTCAGTAGTAGAGCAAGGGTAGGAACCCTTAGGCTTGAGATAAAAATTATAAAAGAGTTGAGGATTAATTTCGATGACACACAAAGAGACAAAGCCGAGAGCCAATAAGAGGATCACGCACCAAGAAGAGAAGGAGAAACCCTAGGTCAACTAGGGTTTGAACAAAGTGCTAGATTAGATCAAGAGTCGGGTCACCAAATGTTTACACCCTAGAAATAGATATGAGAGATACGATGGACAAATATATAGGATGTAAAGGTTCGTTACAAGGGTTATTCCAAATAAATTAATTTACAATTAACCATGCATAATCAGAATAACACATTAATACTGCAACAATGATAAACAATACAACAATAGTTTAAAAACTCAAGAGGAGACCTTGGTAAGACTTAGCTCTACAGAGCGGAAAAAAAGAGATCTGGATTTGCAGATTGAGTGAATAAACTATTTTGAACTTGAAGATGCTTCATTTTTATATTGTAGTTGGAAACTACTCTAGTGCAGACCATACAACTATTATACAAATAGTCTTGACAAGTTCTATACATTCCAGTTTCTTTTGTGCGGTCTAGGACCCGTCAGAAGTGAGTGATTGTAACTTTATGTGCCCTTCCTTTGTTTGAAAATCTTTGTCGTCAGTATGTCACTCTAGCTTACACAATTTCAGCACATCTGTAATGACATGCAACAAGTGGATACCCTAGATACATGCAATACCCTTCATCAAAACATTAGATAGCAAAAGGAGAAATCAAAGTGTGGGTGAGGTGGACCACCTTGCGCAATCAACCCTTGTTGAGCCAATCCAAGTGATAAACTACATCTCCTCGAGCGAGTAAGCCTCATGTAGTTATCATAATGTTTTGTGTGGATGTGAATGCAATCTAAGCCAAACCCCTATGTGTTTCCCTTGTATCTCTTGACACAAAGATAGCCAAACTAACTATAGAATAGAGAATGTTCCCAACACGGTAGTAGTGTGATGTGGTGTGCTTCAACTCCCTTAGAGACTTTTGACAATGCTTGGAGTGACTTTACTCTTGCTATGATGTGGCTCTAGTGCCCTTTGCATTTTTGGAAATGGAGGAAGCTAGACTCTTTGACCTGGTTGAGTGCTTTAGACATGATGTAGTGGCTGCTCTAAATAATGTGCGACTGTTTTAGGAAGATTTAGGAGAGCCTTGAATGTTTTTGCGTTGATATTTTCAACAGAGCTTATGAAAGTGCAAGGTGAGTTATGAAGATATATGGCTTGCTTATATAAGCTTCCGTAGGTGAAATGGCATGCTAAGGCTGACCCTAGAAAGATGAAACGACACATATATGATAATCAAATTGAAAACACGGTTGTCGATATAAAAGGGCAAGACCGTATAGGTCGGACAGATCAGAGCCCACTATGGACCTTAAATTGTACGCTTTTGCCTAGGCAGAAATAGCGAGATGAAAGTCAAGCTCGGGAATGATGCCCGGGGTCAATTACTAGTTTGTTTAATTACTATTTCCTAGATGAATGATAGAGCAGAGTGTACGGATGAGCAAGTCAAGAAAAAGATAGAAAGATGTGTTTATTGAGTTTAAAATGTAAGCATCTGTCTAAGCAAGAAACAGAGCAAAACTTGGCATTGCCCAATGGATAAGTTACCAAATTTGAGTTTCTACATAACTACAAAAACATGGGGAAAACGAATAGACATCTTTTGTAAGTCTTATGGTCTTCAAAATCACTTTGAACACTACTAAGCAACAAATATTAGAAATAATTGAAGAACCGTATATAACAATATTACAAAATAGTTGTCATTATATACAAGTTGGAAAAATGAAAACTAAAGGATATGCCAAATACATTAATGTAAATTTTATCATTAGAAAAGAATGTTCTCTATCTCCAACTCTTTTCAAGTTCTGCAGTGATTAATTAGACTACTGCTTGAAAGAAGGATGATTTGGCTATGGTGTTAGCAAACCTAACAATAGCACAACTTTTCAAATACATACAGCAAAGTCCTTTTAGCCAAAAGCATTCAGAATCCAAACAAAAACACTAGCATCCAAGATCAGAAATCACAACATAAAGGATCTAGGAAGATGAATAGCTAAAATTGTATACTATACATAGCTAGAAACCTTTTCTATGTTGTCTTACATATGTGGCTTTTTAAAACTATTAAACAATCAACATTTCCAATCTTGATCAATGTTCGCAAATGTTAGTATGTTATTAATCAACTTATCCCTGCCATGTTATCATTCTAGAATACAATGATATACCATACCATATAGAAATTTTCATAAACCCTTTATTCATTGGATTCTAGCAAGAGAGCATTTTCTTAATAGGTTTGCGATTAACATAGTAAATTCAGATCTAATCAAAGAAGACAAGTCCCTTCCTTTTCAATTAAGGTGTTTCTAATATCAGTTGTTTCTCTTATTATGACATCTCTCATCTCCTTATGCAGATTATAAAAATAAGACTCACATGTGTCAGCCTCACTTGTTCATAAACCTAGCACACATGCGCATTATAAATCACATTTATTAACGTAGACCACATTAGTTTTTCAAACTTGAAAGGCTTCATGAATTGTCGAGCAAAGGAGCATCAAAGGTACCAAATAATATTGCACATGCAATATTACTATTGCACACTTTTGCTTTAATTGTTACTTCATTGTTGTTCACAAATCCCTTGATGTGCATTCTTATAAATAGTTTAGGAAGATAATTTTAGAGGCATCTACAGTATTCCATACAAAGAATGCACTCAATAAAAAAATGAATTCACAAGTATTCAACTTCTATACTTTGCAACATTGTTTTGCATAAAAGTTTAATTGAGAGGTTCAAGCCATACTCCATTAGAATTTGAACCATCTAAATAGCTCATCGACACGCAACAATCTAGGAAGATGGGCACAACAACCTTTGAAAGAAAAGCCTAAATAAGCTTCATCCATAACCTTCAAACAATAGCAAAACAAATATTTATCTAAGCCAAATATAACACCGTGTTATACGTTTCACATTAGCAAATTATTCTAACACCCTCTCTTAATGACTAAACCGAAACAACTCAAAGATTATCTCTAAATTTTACAATTTTATCTTTACTAAGAGGTTTAGTCATTATATCAGCCTATTGCTTAGATGTAGGACAATAATAAAGACATGTCTTCCTACTAACCAAACCTGTCAAATGTAATGGTGATGAACCTCAATGTGCTTTGTTCGTGAGTGAAAATTTGGATTCTTCACCATTTTTAAAACATTGTGGTTGTCGCAGAACATAGGTGTGGGTCCTGATGATTCAAGCTAGTTATATTTCAATACTGATTGAATCCACATCAACTATGTGCCTGCACTAACAACTACTTTGTATTCAGCTTCAGTGGAAGACAATGCAATTGTACTTTGAAGCTTGCTCTACCATAAGAATGCTCTTGAACCAAGAGTGAAAATATAACATGTTGTAGACTTACTTTCAATCAATCGATCCCGCCAATCAATCAATATACCATGTTAGCTCAAACTCAACAAATTGTTTATATAGAATGTTAAAGTAAAGAGTTCCTTTGACATCCGAGAAACCGCTTTTGTAGCTTGTCAATGTTCTTCATGTAATTTTGACCTAAAGCATGAAAGATACTTACCGTGAAAATACAACTTTGGTCTAGTAGTAGTAAGATAAATCAAACTACATACTAATTGCCAATACATTGTTTCATCGACTAGTGATGAATCAATGTTGGTTAAGAGGTTTGTCCCAACTTCCATAGGTGTGGCTACTAAATTACAATCGACATTCGAGTTTTATACCAAAGATTTGGCATATTTTGTCTAAGATATGAAAATAGTATAGCCAAAATTATAACACTACAAAGAATCCGCATCTAGGCAATATTAAAGAATTCCTAAGTCGGTCATTTCAAATGCGTAATAGATGTCGGCTTTAACCTATTTAATCAAATCAATACCACTTTCAATGATGACAAAATCATCAACATAAACAACCTGGAACCGCAATGTCATCACCAATCAATTTGACATAGAGAGCGATTCTACATCACTTATTTTAAAACCAAACTCTAAGATATTTATCAATTTTAAAATACCGTGCTCGAGGAGACTCGCTTGAGTCTATACACGGACTTTACTAACCTATAACCAGATGCTCTTTTCCAAGAATGTTAAATCCATGTGGTTGTGTCATGTATACTTCCTCCTCTCTGTCTCCATTTAAAGAAGCACTTTGACATTCATCCGATATATTTGTCAGCCAAATTGAGCAAATGATACCAATAACCATCCTAAATGTTACCATTTTTGTAGGAGCAAAAGTTTCTTCATAATCCACTCCTTCCTATGCATATCCCTTAAGAACAAGACGGGCTTTATAATTGTCTAAGGAACCATCCGACTTAGTTTTCACTTTGTAAATCCCTTTACAACCAATAAATTTCTTAACTCGGGGGTAATTCCGACAAAACCCAAGTTTCATTTCTCATTAAAGCATCACACTCTACCTACATTGGCAAATTCCCATTTTGGCTTGCCTTTCCTTTCTACATAAGTATGTGGCTCAAATATGTGTGAAACAACTTAATTTAAAGCAAAATTCACTTGTTCATTGTTTTGCATTGCTTGTTTACCTGATCTCATGGATCTTCCTTCCAATGATGTTGGAAGCTTGTCTTGTCGGACATCTTGCGGTTGTTCTATAGTAACACTTTGATCTTTTTAGCTGACTAGTTAAATCATTGTTTGTTTCACTATATCCTTCCATTGAGATAGACTTTTCGGTGTGGGTCTTTTTAAGTCCTATTCCATTTAAGGACTAGCACTTGATTCTAATCATCGGTAGGAATCCAATATTACTAATATCGAAGTGTACCATCTTTTGACAAATATTTAACTTTCTCATCTATTTCATGTCTCTACTTACAACAACCTTATTTGTAGAGATATCTAGAAATCTATATGCTTTAGTTTGCTCATTGTATCCCACGTGACATGTTTTTTACTTTTAGCGTCTAAACCACTCCTTTTTCCTTTAGGAATTAATGTTAGAGCAATACAACCAAAAATGCGGAAATCACTTACATCAGGCTTTCTACCTAACCATGCTTCTTCAGGGGTGATGTCTTGCACAACTTTACATGGACTTCTATTCAATTATTCACATTTTAGAACAGCAATAAGCAAATCCAACCTGAATGCCACGTTCTCCTCCAATATGCTACGCATTTACAAGGCAATGGAGCTGAAGGTAAACAATAAACAGCAAAAACAAATGAAGCTCTTCTTCTTAAATTGCTGTTTGGTATATGGCTGCCTCAATGCAGTCTTGGCAGACCAGAGCACTACTTTCCTTCATACACACAATGTATGCCACAAAATAAAACTAATTTTACTATTTGATCTTCACGGGTGCGCCTATTCACCACGCTTCCTCCCTTACCAGACCTCCTCACAAGCTTGCTCCCAAGCTACAAAACAATAACTTTGATACCATAGAAGTTTAATTGAGAGCTTCAAGCCATACTCCTTCATTAGAAATTGAGCCATATAAAGAGCTCATACATACGGTACAATCTAGGAAGATAGGCATAACAACCTTTGAACGGAAAGCCTGAATAAGCTTCATCCGTAACCTTCAAAGTTCAAACAATAGCAAAACAAACTATTATCTAAGCCAAAAATAACACTACGTGTTATATGTTTCATATTAGCATATTATTCTAACATTGCAATTGCATTATGAAACTTTATCTATTTGTTTTATTTCTTTTTTCAGAGAATTGATGAACACAATCATAAAACTGACAAATATAGTAAACGTTGATTAGATGTACAAAAAAAGTGCACTTCTTTCTATTTGAGGTAGACTTACTGGCAATGAAACCAACCAATTAGTTGGAAGATTTCCGAGGATTGCTGCATATCTGGAAAGATATTAAAATCACCCTTAGTTACACTTAGACAAAATACAATGTGTTTAATGTGAGTAAAAGAGACAGTATATGCATAGAACAGTTGAGTACTAACGTAATGAGTGCATCTTCCAATGTTCCAGCCAGCACACCAATCATTCCAACAGTCCAATTTAATGGAAGCACTCTATGGCATAAAAATAAAATTAGCATGTTCAAGCACTTGATGGCATTTCCATCATATGATTTTCTTCTTAATAATAAACTGCAAAGTAAACCTAGAATTTAAAGGTAGCTTATCAACAAATTAACTTACCCTGAGTGAGGTATGCGTCCATAAGTGGGCTTAAAACCAACTACACCACACAATGCTGCCGGCATTCGCACAGATCCTGAAAGTGGGCCAGTTATATATGATTTAGGTATCCTCTTATATTAGGATAGAATCAAATTAAAAACACAACCACATTACTAAAATGGCCAACTAGAAAACTAAAAACATTGTGTGCTATACACAATGTTTTTATTTCTGTCAGAGAGATATACAACATTTGCCAAAACGGAACTTGGAAAGCAATATACTGGCTTGCAAAATTTTACTTTAGAGTTGTTGATTTTTTTCCAAAACCAAGAAACTGACAAAAGACAACATTTTTCTCTTTGCAAAATCCAATTTTTCCTTTATCCATTGTCTAAATTATTTCTTAGTATCATACTCATGTCAATTATGTCAAATTCTAGTGTTTTATTTGAAATATTTTCTCCTTTCAGTGTCATTGGATGTGATTGTTTATCCTCTCTTGTTGTACTACTCATAAACGAAACAAATTATTTTAATAACTTAAAAAATTGTATTAGAAGGGAGAAAAAATGTACTACATCCCTTTCCTTGGCCTGGACTAGGCACACATTAGGTTAGCTTGCTTCTTGTGATATTGTTTGATCAGCAGATTTATCTTTTAGAAAGATTAGCTTATGTAGATGCTTTAGGCACTTCCCCACTAACTGCATCTTACATTTTGATTAATGTTCCGGTGAGGTTAGCCTTTTTGGCAATGTAGGAATACCAATACAGCTTTCATTTAGATTTCTACTAATCGTGATAATATCTTGACATAACTATACCATGGCAGTTTTTGTTTTGTACCCATAAACACAGCAGGTGATCACTGGTATCATATTTGCTGTTATTTCAAGATTGTCATTTTAATTGACAAATTGTCCAAGCAGCTTAATCTGTATTTTAAGAGAAAGATCGCTTTCAAGCAACCTGCATTATGTACCACAAAGGTTATCATTACAAAGATCTTAAGTAGATCAATTAGGAGTTGGTATTACATCAAAACTTAAAACCAAACAAAAAAGTAAAACTTAGCACCAAACAAAAACTTTCTTGACTTGTATATTAATAATTTAATTTTAAGTGCATAGTAATTTTTATTATAAGCACTTTAAATATTTTATCAACAATAAAATAATAAAGTAAATAAACACTTTATTTTTATTTTATTCCCAAGGAGAAAAAGCGAACCATATGAAGGATAAAAAGGGGGAAATAAAATATTAAATATAAAGTAATTCCTTCCAAAGTGGGACGAACCATTTGGGCCTCTTGTGTTGATATTTGTGCCCCTCCAAGCATAAAAACATGTCGCCACACTTGGGAGATCATCTATTAGCTATTTTTGATATCAATTGCTTGGTTTTGGGTTGTTTGCTCTTCCATTCCTCCACTAAAGGACAAAAACCCTTTGGGTGGTTGCATTAGAGGACGGAAACCCTCTCTTGCTAAGGTGAAGAACGAAAACTCTTCATCCTTTGTGAAGATCCTCCATTTCAAGGTTTTATTGAGCTTTAAAGAGTGTTTTCAGATTTCCAGCAGTGATTTGAGTCTCAGTATTGCAGAATTACAGCACTTGCAGCAGGGTTTGAAGGCAAGGTTGTTGGTGAGGATTTCTACCTCCATTTTAGCCCTTTTGGGTGGTGACCCCTTTGTGGGTGAAGTTTTGTGCATTCTAGGGCACGGTTGTTCCGAATCTCAACACCATTTGCTTTATCATAATTTTGGAGGCAATAATCAACTTTGCTTGAGAATTTGGGCTTGGGATCACTTCTTTCCGGCCATTTTTGTAAGTTGTCCTTCTTGCATAGACAAAATAAATTTCCAGCTCTTGTTTTGGTCCCTAAAATTCAGTATTTTGGTGTTTTTGCATTCATAAATTACTATAAATATTTTTTGGCATAAGATTTGGACATTTTGAGATCAGATTTGAGTTATTTTGTGGCTCTTTTTCTCCATAACAGTTCGCTCTACCTAGGGTTTATTTCAGATCTCTGTTTTGTGGAAGAAAATATACATTGTTGTCCTAATATCTTCATTTCCAATGCTCTAATAAATCAGAATTTTCCAGTGTTCCCTTTTGGTTAGAATATCTTCCATTGGGGACATTACATTGGTATCAGAACGGTGATTTTTGCTAGCCTATGAAAGGAAATTAGATCTCGATGCACAAGAAGAAACAAGCTCAAGTTTATCAGAGAAGAAATCAGACTCCAAGGAAAGAAACCATGGAAGATCAAGAGCAAAGAGCTCCTCCTACAGATGACATGAGTTTTCTGCAAGAAGTAATCACATGGAGTCAGAAAGATTTGCAGCAGTCCTTGCAACAAGCTTTCTAGCATGCTTTGAGGGAATCTCAAAGGGAAATGTGTCATGCATTGAGGGACCTATCATGGACTTGGCTAAGGCTTTCCATGGTTCCAATGCAAACAGACCAGCCAACCAAGAAGCAACAAATAATGGTGAAGGAAGATCTTCGTGGTCAAGCAAGGATCTCCTCAAACATTCAGAGCCAAATTCCTTCAAAGAGAAGAATCTCTAGTTGAGTTGGAACCACCAAGTGACAAGGACCTAGAGGCAGCAGCCCTTAGCCACATGGTGCAGAATGTTGTCTTTCGGAGATTTCTCACACCCCGTAATTTCAGCATGAAGGAACCTCAAAGGAAATGTGTGATCATTACGGGATCTATCATGGAAGGCTAAGGCTTTCCATGGTCCCAATGCAAACATGATCAACCAACCAAGGAAGCAAATAATGGTGAAGCTCCTCCGGTCAAGCAAGGACCTCCTCCAACATTGAGCCAAATTCCTTCAAAGAGAAGAACATCTAGTTGAGTTAGATCCACCAAGTGACACGGAGGACCTAGAGGCATGGGGTGAAAATATATGCCCTCAGCTACAAGGTGCGAGATATGTTGTCCTTCAGAGATTTATGCCAGTTGAAGAATAGTAAGGGCACTAGAAAAGAATAGAAGATTTCAACAAGAGCAACCACGAAGAGACATACAACAAAGATTGGGAAAGGTAACTCTTCCTTCTTATGACGATCTCGATAAGTGTTCAACAAGATCATGGTTGCAGAAGTTAGACACATACTTGTCTTTGAATCCATGTATGAGGAAGAAGCCCTCAAATTTGCCACTTTGCATTTGGAAGGGTAGCACATGAATGGTGGTACCATGGGTTGATCACCCAAGGGCACGGATCTATCACAACAATTGAAGAATTCAACCAATGTCTAACAGAGAGGTTTGATAGAATAGATCAAAGATCCACTTTAGAGAGTTGGCTCAACTCAAACAAGAAGGATTATTGGATAAATATATTTCTGAATTTAAAGGCTTGCAATGATGGTTCCGGATGTGAGTGAACAAAGGCTTGTGGTGTTGTTCATTGAAGGCCTAGCGGAACCACTTAGAGGCCTAGTGAAGGCTTTCAGCCCTTCCTCTCTACAAGAAGCTATCAAAAAATCTTTGGATCTTGAAACTTCAGTCCCTAAAAACAAAATTTTGCCTTTTGGACAGCATAGGACTGTGCCTTTTGGACAGCATAGGACTGCACCTTTTGGGCAGCAAAAGGGGTCATTTGGACAGCCAAAGACAACTCAAAGTGGGAGCAAAAGACAACAACTTTTGGACAGCAGGTAAGTCAACTCAAGGGAAATTTGATCCAAGAGGGTTGCAGAGAAAAACAAGGAAATAGAGGCAAAAATGAGCTAAGAAGGAAAAAAATTATGCTTCAGCTGCAAGGATCCATGGACAAGGACATCGTTGCCTTGGCAAAGGGGCAGCCCATTACATTGAGGTGATTTCAGACGAGGAAGAAGAAGAAGAAAGTGCTGATCCGGAAGAAGCCGAAGAACAAGCAAAGGAAGAGGAGTGGTTCTCATGGATGGCACACTTGCTACCTTATCTGGAGCTCCTAGATACTATGCATTTCGAGTTAGAGGTGTCCTACATGGTCAAAGAGTCACCATATTGATAGATAGTGGGGCTACCCACAACTTCATTGATGAAAGCTTGGTCACTAGGATGGGATTGATGATGGAAGACTTCCAAGGTTTCAACGTGACCGTAGCGGATGGATTCTCACTCTCATGCACGAAGAAGATTCCACAACTTGAGCTCACTTTAGGGAGACACAAGGTAAGAGATGATTTTTATGTCATTGGCATTGGTGAAACGGATGTAGTACTTGGAGTACAATGGCTGCAATCTTTGGGTGAATTCACTCAAAACTACCAAACCATGGAGTTAAAATTCAAGGTGCAAGACAAGGAAGTTGTACTACAAGGCATGAGGAATGGTGCTCCCCAAGTTGTGACAGCCAAGAGTATGGAAAGATCTTTCAAAAGAGGGCAGATTGCATGGGCTGCGCATTGTTTGGTAAGAAATACATCCTCTTTTCATCACAACAGTCCTATCATGTTGATATTCAACCTATTTTGGACAAGCATGCTAAGGTGTTCAATGATTTACCTCATGGGCTGCCACCGGATAGAGGTTTCCAGCATATTATTGAGTTAGAACCGGGTTCCACTCCGGTAATATCTTCTCCTTACCGCCATCCAAGGGCCTTCAAGGAAGAAATAGAAAGAGTAATCAAGGAGTTGTTGGAAATGGGGCTCATAAGGCCAAGTTCTAGTCCTTTCGCTTCTTTGGTTGTTCTTGAAGAAGAAGGATGGGACCTTGAGGATGTGTGTTGACTACCGGTTGTTGAACAAGAAGACAATCAAAAATAGGTACCCCATACGAGGATTGATGAGTACTTGATGATGGAGCAATGTTCTTCTCCAAGATTGATTTGAGATCTAGGTACCATCAAATCCGGGTAAGAGAAGAGGATGTCCACAAGACAGCCTTTAGGTGTCATTTTGGTCATTTTGAATTCCTTGTAATGCCTTTTGGGTTAACCAATGCCCGACTACATTTCAATCATGTATGAATCATATTTTTAGGGAGCATTTGAGGAAATTTGTGTTGGTATTCTTTGATGACATTTGATTTATAGCAAATCATGGGAGGAGCACTTGAAGCATTTGGATATAGTGCTTGGGAATTTTGGAACAACAATCTCTTTTTGCAAAATTATCCAAATGTGAGTTTGGAATGAAGGAAATTTTGTACCTTGGACATGTCATCAATGCCCAAGGAGTACAAGTGGATCAACAAAAGATCCAAGCCATCTTGGATTGGCCTCCTCCTACCACTTTGACTCAATTAAGGGGATTCTTGGGTCTTTGTAGCTACTACCGGAGGTTTGTGAAAGGGTTTTCACAACTTGCAGCCCCCTTGAAGATTTAACAAAGAATGGAGCTTTCAGCTGGTCACCTTCAGCCCAACTAGCATTTGACAAACTCAAAAAGGTAATGAGTTCGTGCCTCGGTACTTGTTGTTCCAGATTTCTCTATTCCTTTTGTTGTTGAATGTGATGCATCCGGAGATGGTATTGGGGTTGTTTTGATGCAAAATAAGCATCCAATTGCATATGAGAGTAGGAAACTCAAAGATGTTGAGCGTAGGTACTCCATTTATGACAAGGAAATGTTGGCAATCATGCATGCCTTGGTGAAGTTCCGGCAATACTTAGTTTGTGGCAGATTTGTGGTGAAGACGGATCACAATAGTTTGAGGTACTTCCTCAACCAAACTGATTTGAATGAAAGGCAGCAGAAATGGGTAAGCAAAATCCAAGCATTTGACTTTGATATTGAGTATGTTAAAGGAAAAATAACATAGTAGTAATGGATGCATTGTCAAGGAAACCATATTGTTGTTCTATGACAGAAATTACAGCAGATTGGAGGGCTGTCATAACAGCTGAATATGCAAAAATCAGTTTGCTAGTGTTGTCCTAGAAGGGAAATTGAAGATGAAAGATACAAGGTAGTTGATGGCATCATACTCTACAAAAATAGAGTCTATTTGATTCCGGAATCCAAGGTAAAACATAAGATTTTGGAAGCTATGCATGACTCTCCTTTGGCTGGTCATCCGGATACTTCAAAACATACAAACAAATTAGGGAGAAATTTGTTTGGAAAGGGCTCAAAGGGAAGTTCTTCAACACATCCGAGAGTGCCTCACGTGCCAACAAAGTAAAGGGGAACATGAATTTCCAGCAGGTCTTTTGCAGCCTTTGCCTATCCCAAATCAAAAATGGGAGAGTATTTCTATGGATTTCATTACGGACTTCCCACGGTGCAAGGTAAGAGTTGTATTTATGTTGTGGTGGATAGACTCACTAAGTATGCCCATTTTTTCCTCTTCCCACTAAGTATGATGGACCACTAGTGGCTGGAATTTTTTAAGGAAGTTTCAGACTTCATGGGCTGCCAAAGAACATTGTGAGTGATAGGACAACAGATTTTGAGTTCCTTTTGGCAAGAACTCTTTCATCTCTTAGGTACAAAGTTGACTCCTAGCACGAGCTACCATCCCAAACGGATGGGCAAACTGAAATTGTCAACAAGTGGATAAAAGGGTACCTAAGGAGCTTCGTAACAGGGCAGCAATCAGCTTGGATCAGGTGGTTATATTTGGGGAGTTTTGTTACAATACTTCCTATCACATGTCTATTGTATGACACCTTTCAAAGCCTTGTATGGTTATGATGCTTTTTCTTTTGTTGATATGGTTATTCCCGATAGTAGAGTTCCAGGAGCTAAGGATTTGGTGCAGCAAAGCCAAGATATCATGAAGGCACTCAAAGATAACCTACAACATGCACAAAATCAACAAAAGTTGTATGCAGATCAGCGTAGAGTTGAGAGGACATTTGAGGTAGGAGATATGGTCTTTTTGAGGCTGCACCCTATAGACAATCTCTCTCAAAAAGAATGGAGCTGAAAAGCTAAAACCAAGGTTTTATGGTCCCTACAAAGTCACAAGGAAGGTGGGAGAAGTTGCTTATGAGCTAGAGCTACGGCACATAGTAAAATTCACAATGTCTTTCATGTTTCATGCCTCAAAAAGGCATTAGGTCAGCACATCACTCCTATTGAGCTGCCCCCTTTGGATGATGAGGGCAAGTTGATTTTGGAACCGGAAGCCATAGTGGATGTTTGTGAAAAGAAGTTGAGGAACAAGATCATAAGGGAATACTTGGTTCGTTGGAAAGATTTACCCCTTGAGGATGCTACGTGGGAAGGTGCAGAAATTTTGGAGCATCAAGTTTGCAATTGCTTGAGGGCAAACAATTTTGGGAAGGGAGGATTGTAATATCCCTTCTCAAAACTAACAAGTTTGAAGACCCTTAGCCTATTCTTGGTTTCCCGATGGCTAAGGGGTAGAAAATAAGGGAAACTAATCCTAATAATCTAATTTTAGTGCATAGTAATTTTTATTATAAGCACTTTAATTATTTTATTAGCGATAAAATAATAAAGTAAAAAAACACTTTATTTTTATTTTATTCCCCAAGGAGAAAAGCGAACCATATGAGGAGGAAAAAAGGGGAAATAAAATATTAAATTAAAAGCAATTCCTTCCAAAGTGGGGCGAACCATTTGGGCCTCTTGTGTTGAGTTTTGTGCCCCTTCCAAGCATAAAAGCAGGTCGCCACACTTGGGAGATCATCATTTTTGCTATTTTGATATCAATTGCTTGGTTTTGGGTTGTTTGCTCTTCCATTCCTCCACTAAAGGACGAAACCCTTTGGTGTGGTTGCATTAGAGGACGGAAACCCTCTCTTGCTAAGGTTGAAGAACGAAAACTCTTCATCCTTTGTGAAGATCCTCCATTTCAAGAGTTTCTATTGAGCTTTAAAGAGTGTTTTCAGATTTCCAGCAGTGATTTGAGTCTCAATATTGCAGAATTGCGGCACTTTCAGCTAGGGTTTGAAGGCAAGGTTGTTGGTGAGGATTTCTACCTCCATTTCCAGCCCTTTCCTAGGGTAGTGACCCCTTGTGGGTGAAGTTTGGTGCATTCTAGGGCACGATTGTTCCGGATCTCAACACCATTTGCTTTATCATAATTTTGGAGGCCATATTCAGCTTTGTTTCAGAGAATTTGGGCTTGGGATCACTTCTTTTCCGGCCATTTTTGTAAGTTGTCCTTCTGCAGACATAAAATAAATTTCCAGCTCTTGTTTTGGTCCTAAAATTCAGTATTTTGGTGTTTTTGCATTCATAAATTATTATAAATATTTTGGCATAAGATTTGGACATTTTGAGATCAGATTTGAGGTATTTTGTGGCTCTTTTTCCATAACAGTTTTCTCTACCTAGGGTTTATTACTGAAACTACGTCTTAAAGTAGAGAGGCGATACAAAATATACTTAATTCTGGTTCAAAAATGACAACTTTTTATGTACAAAATTAAAATTGAATAAAGCACTTGATACATCAGTTGATTTCTATAGAACTATCTTTTACCTCCACCATCGACACCAAGTGCAGCAGGGCATAGTCCTGCAGACACAGCCGCAGCAGATCCACTAGAAGAGCCCCAGAAATCTTTTCAGCATCATATGGATTTCTGTGGTGTGTTGCCCTGTAGATTTAAAGTAATGAACGCTCCTGTTTATTTTCTAAAATCAATGAGAATAACAACATATCGAATTTCTCACAATTTCGAATTGTTCAAAACTGGCAAAAAAATTAATTTTAGAATCAATGTCCAAGTCCTATCCAACAGAGATAAGATATAAAAACTTCTAATCGGCTTAATGAACCAACTAATTTACTCATTAATGCACACCCATAATGAGGATTGATTCCACTGGTTCCAACTCCCAGCTCATGCATGTTTGTCTTCCCCACAAGCACTGCCCCACATTCACGTAATCGCTTGACGCAGGTCGCATCGCCTGTCACTTTGCGCTTCATGTGCAACCACTTGGTACCTCCTTCACATATACACATTATTCATGTTTTAAATGTCAGATGAGCAAGTTAAAAATGGAATTTGTATTGCAAAGAATATAACCCTGAGGGAGAGGATGATAGCAAATACCTGTGGTGGGGTAAGGTAAACAATCTATCTCATCTTTCACTGCAATTGGTACTCCATCAAGAACTGAAAGTTGTTCACCTGTACATGGACTTACAAAAGTGAGATGTAGATTAAATGTTACTTTTGGATATGGACAACTTACATTGGTTCTCTGCAAATAAGTATGTTCCTAATTGCTTGATATATACCTCATGTTGGGATTTCAGCTCAAAAGGTACATAATTTGCAAATTTTCAGTAATTTCTCAACACTGATATGCTTCATTATGCTTTAATCAAAAACTTAAGTCACCAAAGACAACTTTCTACTCCACTAAACTTCAACCATAAGCTTATGAAACTATATTGCATCTACAAGATACCTTTTGTCCCAGGCTAGTAACATTGAAAACTATTAACTAGCTAGTTTTAATCGTATTATAACTATCATTGGTAAAGGTGGCTTGCCAAATGACAGGTTCAAATTGCAATAATAATGATATTGTGGTGAAGTTAATAAGGAGTAGGGTGTAAAGAGAGGTCAGATGGGACAAACACCCATTGACTATTATGAGAAGGAATTTCCTAAGCTTGTGCTCCTCAGTTTGGAACTTTGGCCTCATCAAGATTCAATGAAAGTAGTTGGGCTACATGTTTTAGTGGTATAGTCATGGTGCCGAGATAGCTGAAATTTGACATTGGTTGTAGGCTGTGAATCTAAATGTTCGTTGAGTTCAAGATGTTGGAATTTTAGAATCAAGGGGAGTGCATTATTTGCAATACTATTCTTTGGCTCTTCCCCTATGCTTTCCTTGTTCCTTTTGCTGTGCTTAGTTCAGAGATGTAAGGAAAGGGGTTCTGAAGATGCGTGTACATGCAAAAGGGAGGAAGGGGAGGAGTTTGGATAGTGGAAGCAATAGGTTTTGAGAATGAAATGTTTCTTCTACTACCTAGAGGCAATTTCTGAATGAATTGGAGTATGGGGAAACATGGAGTAGATTGAAAGATTACAAGGAATTCACCTGTGGATCCTGCACACACCGGTGTAATTGGCCCCCAACACATCTCACTGGAAGAGCGGATATAAGATTCAAACATGAGATTGACATCCTTGCAGAAAGAATAAAGAATATTTGAGATAATATCCATGCAAATAAAGGACAAACTAGAATTTGTTCTAATTTAATTAGGTGCGTGGTTAAGAGAGAAGGTTTAATTTGACTACAAATAGATTTGTTATAAGTATTGTTAGATCGCTTTGTGATTACTGATTAAGCAAATATTACATACTTTTAGATTGCCTTGTGATAAAAAAAAGGCTAGTTATTTTTAGATTGATACGTGATGAAGTAAAGGTTAGTTATATTTTAAACAAAGGTAAGACATACTGAAATGATGAGATGATTATCTGGAATGAAATTATTATGCGATTTCACACTTGCTTGAAGATTGATTGTCTTTGAAATTGGGAATGCTCGCCTGCAAGCTTGGGCTGCATTGATTATTAGTTTTAATCAGAGCCATAAAGCAGATATTATTCAGGACTCACAAAAATAGTATTTCAGTTTTTAAGGCAAATTTTCATTTCCAAAATTGTTTTGGATTTTAGTTTTGCTCATAAGAGATGAGCGGAGCCTCTTCAGCTACTACAGTTGAAGTGAATATCAAGAAGCCCGCCAGAAGATTTGATGATGGCAGGGTGCCTGGTCACAGTGAGCTTTTGTTTGGAAAATGTTGAGGCACCTTTAACTAATGCAGCTGCTGCTCTAGTCATGGGTGTGCATGCTACTCTTGCTACAGAACTTTGTCAATGCGGTAGCTGGAAAGCCACAAAAATCAGCAGGGAATAGATGCTTCTATTGTGTCGTCTTTTCATATTACTTCAAGGAAGAATTTTAGAGCCTGGTAAAGTTTGCAAGAAAATTTTCCACTCTGGTAAATAAGATCATAAGGTTGAAAAGGACCGTGAGGAAATCAGAGTGCAGTTCTCAAAAAGGAACTCATGGTGGAGAGGATGGAAGTCGAAGAATTTATCAAAGTGGGTCAGGTTGTTGATGTACTCACCATTAACAAGAGCTTCAAAAAAAAATTGGTCTCCTACTATTTAGAAGTTGAAGGCATTGAATTTGTCTTCAAATTTCAATGGAGATCCAATGTAGGACACCGGTAGGTAAATCTCGTCATAAAAGTTTGTCTTGGCAGTTCTGCATTACAATTATGTCACTGCCCAAGTACGTATGAGTATCCACTCCACTGTCTGTCTAAAATTTTATTGAGACAAACAATAATTTTGGAATTTTTCTGGCATAGTTCATTTTTGTAGAGGGTAAGATATCTCATATTAACCAGAATAATAATAGTATTAAATTTGTTCTGGGGGCAAAATCTACCACTTATCTATTTTGGAATCTGATTTCATAGATATCACAATTACTTTGATCAGAGATAAATAGGATGTATTATAAGTAAACATTATAGTTACGGGGTGTGTGTACCAAGCAAAGTCATGGGTGCACCAACACTAGATATGTGCACCATGAAATGCCCCACTCCCTAAAATAATCAGTCGAACACCTTTAGGCCAATTCTATTTCTGACATATAAAGGGTGATAGAAAGGGAAGCTTATCATAATGAATTAATTATAAAAGTGCAATATAAAATAATATTATAAGCACTTTATATTAATGTATTAATGATAAAGTCAAATAAAAAATAGAAAAGAAAAATATAAAGTGATAAAGTAAAAATAGGAAAAGAGAGTCACTTTATATTTATTATTTTCCTCGAGGAGAAAATGTGACCCCTTTGGTGGATGAAATAAGGTGGAAAAAACATTAAATGAGAGAGGTGAAAGATGATTGGAAGTTAAGGGTGGTTATTTAGCCAAGTCCATCTATAAAAGCAAGTCAACTTGCTTGTAGAAGGCATCCTTTTCTATTTTATAAAATTCTGATTATTGTCTAAGCTTGAAGGCTTTACAAAATATGTTTTAAGGATGAAAACCCTTAGAGATATTTTCTTGAGGAGGAAAACCCTCTAAGAGATCTAGAAGAGGAACGAAAAACTCTTCTTCTAGTGGGAGGATTTTCCATACGGGGTTTCCATTGCGGATCAAGGGTTTACCTTGGTGTTTTCCAATTAATTTCCGGGGTATTGAGGGCTGAAGTCACAGATTTCAATCAAGGGTTTGAAAGAGGAAGGTGGTTGTTGTATTTACCCTCCATTTCCAACCATTTCTATGTGGGGCGACCATGTAAGGAACTGATATATAGTATTTTGGAGCTGTTTTTGGAGCTGATTTAGTTGTTGGTCTTTTTTCTGATTTTTAGAAATCAAATCAGCTATTTTGTATAATTTTTGGAGCTGAAAAGGTTGTATTTTCAGTTGGGTGTCTAAGGATCATCTTGCAGATTTGGAATAAATAAATTAGCCTTTTATTTTGACCCAAATTGGTGTTTTTCTCGTATTCGTCTTTATAAAAAGTATTGATCAAATTGGGAAAGGAATTGAGTTGAATTACTTCAGTTTTGGTTCATTTCAATCCTTCATACAAGTTGCCATTCTCTTTAAAAATTCAGATCTGAATTGAAAAAATTTGTACATTATCTAGAACTTGCTCTTTGGATTGGGATTTGCCTAAAATCCATCTAGGGTTAAAAAGTGTCCATTTGGGGACATTACACACCATTACCATGAGATGCACCTATACATCTCGTAATGCGGGATGTATTTCCCATGTGCAGGGGTGCACCTAACCCACACAACCCTTGCAAGTATTGAAAACTAAAAACAAAGCAACCGGGAGGGGCCAACTTGTTCATGAGGTGTTGGTGTAGTGGTGGGGTGCTTTTTGGTGAGGAAGACATGGGTTCAAATCTCACTCCATGATAACACAACCTACCCTCGATGTACACACCCCTTAGGGGCGTAATACTAAAGTCATTAAATCCTTGGGTAAAATTAAATGTGTTTAAATCCCCATCCTTGGTATGGTGCCACAACCGGACTAGAGCCAATGATGTCCCAAATTACCGAACAAAAAAATAGGAGGGGCAAACTTGTTATGAGCTCAATCACACAGGAGAAAATAAGATGGGAATAATTTCATTCTAGATAATAGGATGAGAGTAATGCATAATACCATTCGGAGAAAATAGAAAGATAATAAAGAATAAGCCTATTCTAAGAAAATGGGATAAAGTAAATAAAGTCATCAAACTCTTCATGTAAATATTTTCATGAAATTGGTTTCATCATATTATAGACCATAAGAACTTTATTATTGTAGTACTCGAAATCTGGTCCAAGCGGTTAGCAATATAATATTTGGCACTTATTTTGACATAAATCCCATTTATACACAAATGACCAATTAAAGCACCCTTCTACTCTTTCGTGTCCTAAGTCCACTACACCTCTACTATTTTCCAGCTCATATCATCAAGAATCACTGCACATTCTCTAGAACACATCTACATATTTCCATTTGTCTTAAAATTGATTCATTAAACACCTTGGGTGGGTTCATGGGTCTAGGATAGGTTCAACCATGAACCTATCCCACCTCGCTACAAACCCGTCCCTTGTAGTTCTAATGGATATTTTTTCAAATACACACTTAGCTTAGTCGACCTAGGTGGTACTTTTGGGTAGGTTGACCATTTTAAAATCATTCAAATGATCACATATATAAACACATCTCTACCCTAAGATATTAGGGACATCTAAGGATTCTCTATTTCACCGACTCTAAGAACGACAAGAGCCAAAGCATTAAAGCATCCAATTCCTTAGATCATTATCATGCAACAAGCTACTAAAATGCTAAATAAATTTATTGCTGCCCTAGATCAACCATGAGCCAAAACTGAAGTATCAAGTGAGGGTTACCAAGTGTGAGGGCCGGATCAAGGACTCCATCTTCTATTGTTTTATTCTATATCACAAGTCTCATTATAGGGTGGGGAGAACTACATGTGGTTTGATTCTTCTTTAGACTAGAGGCACGCAAAGACATCGCTCATCACATCATGTGTGGTGGTGTTGTCCAACCCAATCAATACTAACCCCTTTCTAGGGAGACAAACAAGGAGAAGCTATATCTCAATGCAGTAACGGAGAATGCATGGAAGCGACATAAACATCAAACCTCCAAACGAGTAAACCGGATCCCAAAATTGAGATCCAACGTGCAAATGCAAAAGACAAATTTCTAGCCCTATGTGACACGTTCAACAACGAATGTGTCCAACCACCAACAAACCTATCATGTGCTGAATTTCAGTTCCTAATATTTCACAGACAACTTGACAACACCTTGATTTGCTCCTATGCACATTTTGTGTGCTCTACCACACCACATGAGATTGGTAGAAAGGTCCTCTCCTAAACCCTAAACCCTAATTGTACTTTCATCGATTACTTTTGGCAAAACTATAGCATAATTTAGGACTATTTGGATTTATAATGCTAGTTTTGAATTATCATTATTGCATTGTATATTAAATTAGGAACACAAACCTAAATTTGTATCATATTTGGGTGAAACCACTTATTTAACAAGATACGCTAACCTAGGATTTCATTCTCCACCCTTAGGTTTTTGCATTCATAGCCTATCTCTCTATTTTTTCATCTATTTGGGGTTTTATCAAAACCTTCCTTCCATAAGGTCCCCTTTACGTTACGAAATGTCTAATATTAATGCTTCTTCTTCCATGGATCCTAATGCAAATGTTAAAATTGTTTATAATCATACCTCTAATGTTGATAAAGATATAATAAATGCTTACTGAACAATGTATTTTTACAAACCTTGATCAAATCCCCAAGTTATTGTATGTTGTTGAAAAAGTATAATGCAGACGCTTACGAAAAAAACCAAGCCTAGGGATGCCACCTTTGAACCATTGATTGATACAAAGCCCCTTTGAGGATTTCTTCTAGGGGCTCATGCCTATGTGCCTACACCTAGTGTTACTACTATGGGGGCATTTGTAATATCCCCTTTTGGGATATTAATTAATTATTATTAATCTACTTGCAAAAGAAGCAAACTTAGAAGAGAAACCCTTCTAGGTTCACCTCAACTAACCCAGTGTCGGCTTCAATACAACCCAAATAGGGTTGGAGTGAGCCAAGGTAAGGGTTCAGATGGGCTATCTAGTTGGAATTTACACTCCTTTAACCAATAAACTTTGCAGAAGTAGAATAATAAATTAAAACTGCTGAAAATGATTGTAAACTTTGAAAATTAATAACTCCCACAATATTAACTCTTTTAGCTTGAAACAAAGTGCAGTAGGAAGATAAAATTATGATTTTTTAAATGCAACCAACATCAGAATTTTCCACCCACTGAAACCCACTCAAAACAGCCCCCGAATCTGTAGTTCAAGTCGCTAGGGTTAGGGCAAAATATGCAAAATAATTCCAGCACTTTTCCTTCACTCTAAAACTCAATAAATGCAATTTTCAGATCTGCAATCAATAGATCTGTAACAACAGATTTAATAACACTTCAAACCCTTCCAAAACACTGTTAATACATGCCCAGGTAAGTCGACTTGTATTAAATAAATTCCAGCAATGTAAGTAAACCAAACTAGCATGAAAATGGCCACAATATGCCCCATTAGAAAGCATTAATAAATCAGAATGTAACCTCCATATGCAACCTCATAAAATCATACCAAAATGTTTCATACCAAGTCGATTTGAGCTTACTAAAATTCTGAAATGAACAGCAAGTATTTGAGCACATAAAACACCTCCAAACCAGCTTTAAAATTACCCAGGCAAGTCGATTTCATCAAAGGAAAACCAACAACATATAATAAATGATATTCACCATGAATCACACTCCAAATAGCCTCACAACTCTCTCAACAATGGCGCCTTTACTTAAATTGAAGGAGACATGCAAATAACTTATTAATTCAAGCTCAAATGGGCACACACACTTCACAAATAGGTGGTGTTGATGAACACCTTTTATTTTTTATCATAAGTGGGCATACATCCCTTCTTCAAGCATGAAGATAAGTTTAATAAACCGTCAACATGCGAAAAAGGAGTGTCCACATCTTCTTTTATATCTTTTGCCTTGCACATCCTCCAAAGCTCTTCTCCATCTTTGGCGCCATAATCTAGGAGGGAATCTTATTTAAAAAATGCCTGAAAGTCACACTCAACAACAAATATTAAATGCATAGGGATTTTAAATCAAAAAGGGGCCCATATGGATCGACCCATGCCTAAAAGAAATCATTTTATTTTAAATATCCAACATTAAATAATCCCCCAGAAAAATGCGACTTGCTTAGTCACTTAATTCACCTTTAAAATATGAATTTATTATCCCAAGGTGAAATCGATTTTCTCCTTTATTTTTGATTTGCACATTAAAAATATATTTTATTTTAATTTTACTTGTGCAAATCGATTTTCTCTTCTTTTTAATTTTTAATTAAAAGAGGGACATTAAAAGGACTACAAGCACCTCTCCAAGTCATCATGCCTATTCCTACACAACCTACTACTTTTATGGTCGCACCTAACACTTCTAAGTTCTATCAGAGCTATGAATCCCTCAAATGGTGTCGATGATTAACAAATTCAAGCTATTCAAGCGTAGTTAACTTTCTTGAGACAAGAAAAGTTACAAGATACTACAACTTCGTTGGTTTATTAAATAATCCATTAGACCACAATTCTTAGTTACGCCTTACCCACAAGGTTTGTTTCACCCAAGATCTCCTTATATGATGCCAAGATTAATCCTATGTAGCATCTCCAGAGCCTTTATCATCTCATGCATGGACTATACAGGATGACACATCGTTAACCAAACTCCTTCCAAGTAGTCTCAATGAGTATGCACTAGATTGGTTATACACTCCCCCAAGGTTTGGTACTTGTGTTCACCGGCATTGGCCAATAGTTTCCTCGCTCATTTTGCTATTAACATTAGCCAATGAGTGTCCACACAAATTGCCCAACTCAATCACCAACCTAATGAGGAAGTCATAGATTATGTCTTTAAATAAAACACTATGTTGTCTCAAGGACCCAAACACATTTATGAGAAAGAATTACATGTATTCATGCTATCATAGTTCCACAACTCAAGAAAAAGGTGATGTTTGATACCTTCGCATCCTTTGAAGACCTATGCCAAACAATCAATATCTATGAGACCAAGCTCCTCACAGCCAACATGCTAAAATCTGGCACTAACACTCCTACATCCAACGGAGCTAAGTTTAACAGAAAATCATCGATACGGCAAAGACTAATGACACAAAAATTGATGATAAAGTCATTAATGCAACTCAATATAGCGCAACCCTCGTTCTTTTACTACTCCGCGAAGGGAATGGACACATTTTGACAAAACAACATTATCAAGTGTTACAAAGGTTACTTAAATGCTATCTTATAACTCTACCTCCACCTTCTAATATGTAATGTCCCCAAAAGGACACTTTTGAACCCCACTTGGATTTTTGGCAAATCCAAACCCGTGCACTTTATAAAATATATATCAAATTAATTTCTGCAGATCTGAATTCTATACTAAAAATACGACTAGGGCAGTAAAGAAAATACGAATACAAATCAGCAAGTAAAATATGATATTTCCACTCCAATCTGATCCGTTGAATTTATATAGCCAATATATGGAAAAAAATCCATATTTTTGAGACACAACAAGGCTGAAATAATTTATAAAATATGCAGACAGGCTGCCCTTAGGAATAGATGAAAATGGTACCTTTTTAACACCAAAAATTCTGAAATTAGGCTGATTTGATTTATAAAAATCAGATTTATTAGCAGCAACACAAAACAGATCTAGAACACCTCCAAACACTTCAGATTTCCCTAGAAGTAGGTCGTTCCACATGAGAGATGACTGGAAAATAATTGAAACACAGATGCAACGCTTCACTTCAAAACCCTTGGAGAAATTCTGCACTTTTACTCCTTCAACTGCTGAAAAGAACACTGAAAAATATTGCTAACTCAATGATGCACAATGGAAACCCCAAGGTGGAGAATCCTCACAACTAGAGGAAGGGTTTTCGTCCTTCTCTAGAACTCTTGGAGGGTTTTCGTCCTCAAGAGAATATTGCAAAGCTATAAGCTTCAGAAAAAAATCAGATTTATGAGAAAATAGATAAGCATGCCCTCCTCAAGCAAGTCGACTTGCTTTTATAGAGCTTAGGGCCCAAATAGCCACCCTTGATGCCCAATCAGATTTTCCCTTATTAAATGTTTTTCCCACTTACTTTTCCCTCCCTAGGCAAGTCACATTTTCCCTTGGGTAATTCATTTTTACTAAATGTTTTTGCCTTTTGTTTGCCTTTTTCTATTTTTAAGTTTATAATATTTTATTATAAGTGCTTATAATATTTTCTTTTAATTTTGCACTTTATAATAAACTATCATAACTTAAGTCTCCCTTTTAGTTTATTCCTTAGCCGTCAAGAAGACAAAATGGGCTAAGGGTCTTTGACTTGGGAAGGAATATTACACAATATCGACACTAACAGAGATCCAAAGGTCAATAGTAAAATATATTGTGACTACCAATATCAATACTTATATGTTGGACATATAGCCAACAAATGTTTGAAGTTACAACACAAGATTCAGTGGCCTCATTGACAACAATACCATTTCCATGGAAGATTTCAAAAAAACTAACAAATATCGTGGTATTGACCCAATTAAGTCCTCAAGTGTTTACCGATTCATTATGTAATCATGATGACACACACATGTGCAATGTGGTACATGGCTTACCACATTGTGCCTCCTCTCCAATCTTATAACACCAATCCTCGAGCTTAGAGATGGCATTATTGGTATGACTACAATATATACAACCCACCATCAACCATGATCACTTTCAATGATTCATAGATTCTACATGATGATAGGTTTCTAATAACTTGTTTTTCACTTGAGCTGTGTTGATGGCATGTCAATTGTGTTGTCAAATGCCTTGTGGTAGGCTCACCATGTCATGTCTTATCATGTTAAGTCACGAGTCCCAAAAGGTCATTTGATGTCAAGTCGTGTGTATGCTAACAAACGTCTCTAATTTATATCATTACACTATAGCTATTGATTTGTACAAATTTCTAATGATGTTCATTGTATGCTTACTCTTGACATCACACATATCATGCTTGCTCTATAATGATCATATCCAATGCAAGCTGATTTATGCTACCATGTTTAGTACACATACTTTATATGGTTTATCTCTATATGCCTTTTACACATGCTACAACTAGCCACTTTTCTATTTTGGGTTGAGTGACACATAGTAGAATTTCATCTCGAGGTGGGTATTTTATTGGCTTATTCAGAATCTTATACAGATTCAAAAAAATTGAGACCATCTCACATGGTTCAAATCACAATTATTCACAATTTAAAACAGAGTTATATATTTGGCACATAAATGCATATCACAGTTATTATTTATCACAAAGTTTCAATGATCTCACCACACACATAGAATCAATATATGGCTCCCTCGGTAATTCAAGACTGATCTGTGGTCCTCTCGTAGCCCATCAAGAGACTACAACTGGCCTCAACAACCCACAAAGTTTAATAAAATATAAAGCAGCACTAAGGGTATTAAGTTAGCACACAAACTATGGACAAGGCTATTAAGTTAGCACAGAAGCTACAGGCAAGGCTATTTAGTTGGCAAAAAATATTTCAAGCTACAGGCAAGGCTATTAAGTTAGCAAATGATAGCACTCACTTATATGGGCAAAAGTCCCATGGATTTTAGTCACATTCATTCAACAATATCATCTTATGTATAAATAATTAAATACGAGAAGAAAGGAAAGGAGATGTGCAACCTAACCAATAGTTGACAAGAGTTGATCACATGCACATAGATGAAACAAATAGATCTTAAAATGCAGAATTTGAAGCAAAGGAAAGTTTCAGATCTAGATCTAAGACAACACAAAGTTTATGCAGAGATCTAAAAAGAAATAAGAAACAAATGCACCGTTGACACAAAGTTTCTAGAAAATCTCTCCTCTCTATTCCTCCACTTTCAGAAAGCTATCAAGGGTTTCAACTCAAAGTCTAGAACACAAGAATGTTGATTACAAATTGATCCTTTAACCCGTAGGTTCTTCCTCTACTTATAGTGTGTAGAGGGGAAATTACAAATGGGAAACTACAACTGAACTAGAACATGAAGAAGTAGTAAAGGGAACATTTGGCAATCATCTTCCTAGAATTCCTCTCTTAGTGACATGCATCAGGAGTTTAAGCCAAAATTGTGCACATCTGTCACTTATCTTAAAGAATCTTTCCAAATAACTTAAAGTAATGGTTTTTAAACCAATAACTTTAATCTTACATTTTCATCTGGGAACATAAGAAATAAGAAAAAAGAGAGAAGAAAGAAGATCTACTATTGTAACACCTACACTTTCTTTTTGTTCTGATATTGAATATACTTGTCAAACATGTAATTCAACATTTTCCCATCTGTTTTAACAATAGCCTCTCTCTCGGTTTTGAACTGCAGCAACCCTCTAGACAAAGCAAGTAGTGTTAGCCTTTACCTTCTCTAAACCAAGCCCATATCCCTCAACATCTGCCTGAAGCTTTATGAGTCTGCCAATTGAATCCATCGTGAAAGGTATGGTGGCTTCATCAATTTTTTCGCACAACCAGAATAAATTCCTCATGGGAAGGTAATTCATCTGGAATGCTCTCGACACTTCTCCCATCTCATTTTCCAACAATTGCATCCTTTTCAACATAAGCTTGAGGATCTCTACATGGAAGGAAACTGAAATTTCTAATTGCTTCCCCCTTTTCCATCAATCCACCAGGTACAATTTCTCTACAATTAGCACATCCTCTGGTAATGAATGTATCTTAGCTAAAGTATCCAGATGACTTTCAACAACTATGTTCTCATCTTCTATCTATGTCATTAGTTCCTTTAGCTGAGATATTGCCTGTGCATATTCTCCAATTCAGTTGGTATTCTTTGAACTATGCTTTGAAGCTTGGTGAATGATTTGCTCTTTCCATTGAGCAATAGCTTTGACCTGGTCCCCTGCATCTTCCACCTCTTTAATCAGATGATTACTCACCTGCTCATGTGCTAGAATGGGCTGAGAGGAAGGTTTGGCAACCTTAGCAATGATCTCACATAGCTGGGAAACTTGCTTTTGAAGCTTGGTTTTCTCAGCCTTCTCTTTGTCAAGCTTGAGGAATAAAGCGTTCATTAGTGTCTGTGTATCTGCTTTAATCCTTCTGTGGTAGTTTGACCTATTGGCACTTTGGTCACTGCTATATCACCTTGCCGTGAGCTCTCCCTTGTGCTTTCCTTCTGCTGGAACTGATAACTCAACGAAACTTTTGTCTGATTCTTCAATAATCAACCTAGAAGTTATTTTGGCAACTTTAGGTCTTCTATCTTTTCACCCAAACTCAGGAGCAGCTGAAAGTCGTGTTCCTCTAGGTTGATCTCCTCTCTGGCTTCTGGGATTGTCTGCAAAGCCAACCATGATGAAAAATTACTTCTCGGGAATGAGAAGTCACCGAGTGCACCACCATCTCATGCTCTAATTCTGCTCTATCGAATTTGCCACAGTGTTGTGACTGCCACCCTCTGAATTGTCCAAAGACAATGCTTTTTCAAACTCCGCCATCTGTGCTTTCAACTTCTCCATGGAGAGGTGAAGATCTGAGTGGTTGAGGAGAAAATACAAATGACGTTGGATTCAATGGAGGAACAACAAGATCTCTCTGGGGTTTCGGGGCTGTTGAAGTGCTATGAGTTGATGTTGGAGAAGTTGGAACTAGCACGATAGTTGTAGATTTGGCCTTCTCTTGTATGTGAGACTTCTTGTGAACTTTAAGTTTTCTCGGCCTTCTGCTACTTTCACCTTCGTGCTTTCTTTTGTTGGAGTCTCATGGTAAAGTTACCTATGATCTGATTCATCAAAGCTTCATCCAGGCAATACCCCTTTGTCAACAACCAGTTTGAGGTGTTAACCAGAACCGTGGAAGATCTTTCCTCAATCATCTGCAACCACCAATGTTTTCTTGAAGAGCAGCTCTATCCCCTCCCATCTGATGATATGAGTCAAGTATCACATGCCCATCATCTGCGAGATCTGCAGGTATCCGTGCTAAACCATAATCAGACACTTTGTTGCGTCGATAACTGCTTGAAGTCTTTCTTCCGACTTCATACTCGTTTTTGCACTTCATCCAGAAGTCTTCCAATGAAGGTACATGTGAGTATTCCTGGGAGATTGTCTTCTTCGCTACCCCATATGGATCAAAGTTCAGTTGTTTGGGAAGAACTCATGCTCATATTCAGAAAACATTTCAGCTTCGATTCCTCTAGCTTTGTGGATGCTCTGGCAGCTATAATAACCCACTGTGACCGGAAAGAAACCCGTAGACTTGTGTCGCTTTGATTGTAAGTCATGCATCTCCACGAGCTCTCGCACAACTCCATGATGACCCACTTGTCGCTTGGATACCTCGGCAACTTAACTGGTTCTCCCAAAAATCCGGTTACCCTGAGATACGTGAAGTCTGCAAACTGGATGAAAATACAACCATGTTGGGATACAACTTCCCAAGCTTCTTTGCTCACCCTGTTGGTCTTTAGATCACTATTTAATTTGCAAGATGAATCCATAGAAGAACCCATCGTTGACCACCTTGTAATCTTTGTGGCATTTAAGAACTATCAACTGTGGGAAGCACTCAAAAATAGGATCTTTCGATAGTATGCCCCATCTATCCAGCTTGGAAAATATACCCTATGAGGCTGTTGCATATACCAGGTATGAAGTCATTTTGAAGTTGTACATCCGCCTCACACTCCAGAGTTGCTCACCGATGTTGTCACTGATGATCTCCGCCCAATTGATTATTGAATCAGCTCTGTTGATCTCAATGGTTCTCACGAAAGCATACATCCATGAGCGGAAGTTGTGAGTATTGGCTTCTCCACTTAACCTGCAAAGCAATTTAGTAATATCATCCACTCTCCGCACCAAATTGGATCGTGGAAGAGTCCTCGAGAACTTTGATGGAGACCTGGGCTTCTTCATATATATTATTCATTATGCCCACACAATCTGCTTTGTGTTTCTCCCATCTGTTGCCAGCATCCAACATGCTAATTGCAATCACCACCGGTCGTGTCGGAATCTTCAGACAATAATTAATAAATTGTGCATCCAGCCTGATTATTGTCTTTCCCGCAACATCCCAAATTGTTTTGGAAAGAGGATGATATGACCTTGCACACTCCATAACAAATTCAGGCAACTGAGTTGTGACTGGAAATGTTGATGCTTGAATAATTCCACTGCTTTTTATTGCCCGCATGAGAGATGTCCTTTCGGCCCTGGATTTGTCAATTAATTTCGGAGATGGGTTCAGGGCCTATGTCCGTGTCATTGATATCAAGCAAATCTAGAAGCTATGCATGATTCTGTTGATCCTTCTCTTTCATCACGCTTCATCATGATGGAGCAATTTTGGAGCAATCTTTGTCTAAGTTCTTTTTCTTTTAATCGTTGGAATTCCTTGCAATTGGATCAATTTGTGCAGATCTAGCAATTTCTTCAGATTCGGAAGATATATTCAATGTACCTGACATTGATTTGAACTCCCTTTCACTTTATATGTAATGAATACTGTAATTATTTAGACAAAGATGGAGTCCAAGGCATGAATACTTGATTTCTATCACCAAAATCTGCATATAAAGCTCTGCTGCCCTAAAATTTGAGGCTTTGCTTGCATGCAAAGCAAGCATAAATATTTTTAAATTCACTGGGCACTTATACCAACATGCAGATAATTATCATAGCAAAAATCAAGCTATTCCAACCCTAGGCGCCAAACCTTGAAGCTTCCTGGCAATGAAAAACACTTTTAATGCACAAAACCTCCTTCCCTTGGCGCCAAAACTGTCTGGGCTGCAATCCTTAGCAAAAAGAATTAATTGCTTCTTCATTATGGCATCCCATGCTTATATAGCCCTCTGCATACTATTTTTAATAATTTCCTTCCTATTTCTAGCAATTTAATTAATAAATAATCATGTCTATTCACCCAAATTGGGCGCCCAATTATGCATGTTGTTGGTTGCTTTTAAATAAATTTATTTTATTTATTTTTAGCATGCATCCTTCAGTTCTCTTTGGCTTGTCTTCTTGCATTGACTTTTCTTCCATACATGGCGCCAAAATTGGGTGAAAAAGCCATAAATAAATATCATTAAATACATTGTTTAATGCCAAGGTGGGTCGCACTTTTTGGCAAGGGTAATTTCTAAAAATAAGAAGTCAACTTTGATGGGAATTTCTACCCTGCACTGCAGCTCCAAAAATCCCCTCTTCCACTTAAGTTATTTGACTTCCATAATGGGAATTTTTACCCTGCAAGGCAGGTAAGAAATTCCCCGCCACTACTACATTGCCAAAATTCCCACTAGCAAATTAAAACATCTCCCAAAAAGTGTGACTTGTATTAAAAATAGCCTCCTTTGATAAAGTGTGACTTGCATGGGTGAATAAATCTCTTTGGTGGGAAAAGTTAGCCTGCTAGGTAGGCAAAAATTCTCATCGGTGCTTTAAGTGATTTTTCTTTATTTTATAATGGGAATTTTTACCTGCAAGGCAGGTAAGAAATTTCCACCTGCCTGCCACCTCTAATATTCCCATTGCACTTAAGTGACTTTGACTTCATGGGAAAAAGTACCCTGCAAGGCAGGTAAGAAATTCCGCTGCCTGCCACTACCAAAAATCCCATTGCAGCTTAGACCCATTCATTCCAAAAAGTGTGACTTGCCTAGGAGAGGCTTTTTGTGCATGACTTCATCTTTTTGGTCGAAGTTTTTTTCGAGGTTGATTCTTCTTTGGTGTTGAGGCCGTAAATGATCTCCAAGATGCTTCGAGAAATTAAACAGACTATACAGAACAAAGAATGGACCCAGGGAATTTAATAGACAAACTGCATGGAGAAAACCGGAGAAAAACGCAAAAGAAATAAATAAAAATGAAAAATGTTGCCAGAAGTTGCAGACAATGCTCTGAATTCATTCCTGGTGAAAATCCTATTGAGATGTGTGAATATTGGCATGCAAAACTTCAACAGGTTCAACTGGAGCACAATTTACTTCAAACGGGGCTTTATTTATTTAATAAATAATTAAATAAAAATTTCCATGCAAAAAACTTGGTGGAGGGATAAAATGAGTTTCAGCATCTGGGTATTTGTCGAAATTGGCTCATATGATTCACTGGGAATATCTTAACGTAATACAGACATCTTCTGGCAATAAAAACACGAAAAGACCCGTTATTTTAAAAAGAATGAATTTTTTTCAAATGGGTAGTCCCAGATTTCAGGGTGAAATCTGGGGACACCAGTCGGCTCTCGTCTATGGACATCTTTGCCTCTGTCAAAATGACAGGAGTAAAGATGAGATCCCAACATCTGGTTTCGTATCTTGTCCATTGGGCTCGGGGTCAGGAAAACAAAAACAACACAACACCGAAAAAACAAAGAAAAAAAACAAAGTTTTAATTTATATACATACAAGTTTTACCCTGCTCTTTTATGTCGGAAAAGCTTCAAGTGTTTCCCGTTGAAAGGCAATGACAATTCAATTCCATCTGATGAGCAAGAATGAAGCTATCTGTCTCGAAATCCTCTTGATCACAAAAGGCCCTTTCCAAAGTGAATCAAATTTCCCGTGCATGCCTTTTGTTTCTCGTCTTTTGTCCCATAAAAGGACCCAGTCGCCGATCTCAAACTTTCTTTCCTGGCCTTTTTATCGAAGATCACCTTCACCTTCCTCTGATGTTCTGACAATCTATCGGCTACTTGAACCTGCACTTCTCATAATTCCATCAGATACATTATTCTTTTGTCAATGGCATCGGTGAATGTGGCATCCTCAGAGCTTTAGAAAGTTGCAAAGTAGGCAATTCCAAGGTAAGAGGCAACTCTGCGTCTCTCCCATATAACAATTGGAAAGGGGACATGCCTATAGCTTTCTTTGGTGTGATCCTATCTGCCCACAAGTGCATCAAACAACTTTTTGTGCCAAGTCCTTTGATTTTCAGTCACTAATTTCCACATGATAGTCACCAGATTCTTATTGCTTGATTCAGCTTGGCCATTCCCTTGTGGGTAATAATTGGAGGAATGCACCAGCTGGATTCCATGAGTGTAGAAAAACTGACCAGCTCCTCAAGAAGACAAATTAGGAGCGTTATCTGCTACTATTTTACTGGGCACGCCAAACCTAATGACAATATTTTCCTTTATAAAACTACACACTTCCATGGAAGTGGCATTCTTAATAGAATGGCTTCTACCCACTTACTAAAATAATCAGTAGTTGTCAGGATGTAATGATGACCACACTGGAAGCCGGGTTGAGCATACCAATAAAATCCATGCCCCATTGTTGGAAGGGCTCTTCAATTACAACTGGTTTTAATGGTAATGCGGACAATTTTACATCCGACAAAGTGTTGGCATGCTTGACATCTAGATACCCACTCTGCAGTATCTGGAAAAGTGTGGGCCAATAATACCTTGCTCGAAGGATCTTGTGAGCAGTGACTCGGGCTGAGAAATGACCACCGCAAGCCAAATTATGAAATTGTTTTAAAAGTTGATCCTGTTGAGCTTTATCCACACATCTGAGAAATACCCCATCAATTCCTCTCTTATATAAACCATTATCCCAAAGAACAAAGTCCCTAGACTTCAGTTTAATAGTACATGTTTCTCCTTATGAGAAAGGTGATTATGGGCATTCCCCATAAGTTAAGAAAAAGGCAATGTTATTGTACCATTCATTTACCAGATCTATAAAAAGAACCATAGGCAAACTTTCCTACTTGGATCTGTTGTCTTCATCTCAGTCATTAATTCACACAAACCTCTTCCTCGAACTAACTTTGTGGGCTTTATATCCAAGTCATATTCTGCACCTTCATCACCCATGTGCCTCTTAATAGCCCTAGCTCTTGTTGCGTGAGGATATATTTTATTGCAGTATCTGGAACAGGACCACAATATGTGAGGCAAGAATATAGTACTGAATGCCTTACATGCTTTTACATTGAATATGCATGTTTTTCCATTGGAGTGTATTTCAACTCGTAAGCTTTTAAAGGCATGCTCATGAAAGCAATCGGAGCTTCTACATCCTCTTGATTTTTCTGCATCAAGATTGTTGACATGGTGTGTTCGGAGGAATAATAGTAAAGAATGAATTCTTTACTAAAGTCTGGTGAAACCAAGACTGGAGCTTTTGACAAGGCCTCTTTAATTTTCTCAAATGCTTCCTTCCCTTCGCTGCTCCATTTGAAATCATGTGTCTTCTTCATCATATTTGAGATATGATGGGTTAATTCAGCAAAGTCAGGGATGAATCTTCTGAGAAAATTTACTTTACCAAAGAAAGAGTGAACCCCCTTTTTGGATGTTGGCAATGGTAAAGTCTGAATAGATTTGACACGCTCGGGATCTATCTTGGTTCCTTCCTTTGAGACGATATGCCCTAGTAGCTTCCCTTTTGTTACAACAAAGATAGATTTCTTAGGATTTAGAGAAATACCATGTTTGCGGCATTGGATGAAGACCTCCTCAAGATCTGAGATGTGCTTTCTCCTTTCCTTGGAAAAGACCGTCAGATCATCGAGGTATACTACTATGCTTTTATCCTTGAGATGAGAAAATGCCAAATCCATAGCTCTTTGAAACGTAGCTCCAACATTGATCAAACCGAAAGGCATTTTTTGATAAGCAAAAAAGTTCCCAAGGTGTAATGAATGTCATCTTATATTGATCCTCCTCAGCCACCTTGACTGATTGTAGCCTGAGAAACCATCAAGCATGGATAATATTTCAGATCCAGTAATGACAACCTGCAGAGTGTGGTCCATGATGGGGATGGGGTAGTTGTCTTTTAATGAGGCTTGATTGAGATTGTGAAAATCAACGCACAATCTAATCTCACCGCTTTTCTTTCTCACAAGAACTATATTGGCTAACCATTCAGAGTGATGTATAGGATAAATTATCTTTGCATCCAACAACTTCTAGATCTCTGCAAAGATAGTCCCTGAAATAGTAGGGTTGTGCCGCCGCAGCTTTTGTTTGAAAGGTTTTGTTCTTGCTTTAATGGGATATAGTGTTGTACTTCTATAGGCTGATAGGTCTTTAGATCCTGATAAGACCAAGCAAAAACATCCATATATTTCTTAAGAAGCTTTGTAAAAGCTTCTCTTTCTACCTCTGAACAACACTTACCCAGATTTACTAATTTGGGATCATTACTAGCTCCCAAATTTAATAATTGTGTATCGGAAGAAGAACCTTCTTCACTTTCTTCATTCTTTTTAAGCATTGATCATGCTTGTCAAACATTTCCTCAAGAGATACTAAGCCTTTAGGAATTTTATTTCCTTTAAGTTGGATAATCTCTTGACTTCCTGCAACCTTTGCATCCGTTTCTCCCATAGTAGTCTGTCTTGGAGGTGAGTTGCTTCCCTCGTAGTATATCTCTTCAAAGTTGTCCTTTTGTTGGAGAAATGCAACAATATTTTGTCATCATTAAAAACCTTCCATTTTTGGATGTTATTAGGAACCTTGGATGGAAGACCATCTCAACTTTGTAATCCCCTTTTCTGAAGAATGTAGGTGGCTGATCTGGATTTAATAAAGCTGCAATAATTGCAAGTGAATCAGCTCTAGAATTTTGCTCTCTAGGAATATAGGAAATTGAGAAAGCTACAAAATCTAGAGTAGCAGAATAGACCCGGTCTCTATAATGTCGTAGTTTGTCCTTTTTGACTTGGTAGAGACCACGTATATCTGCTTGACAATTAACTCAACATCCCCCTTGCATGTAAGAGCTTGATTCCCATTGTTCTTGCTCTGCTCCATTCCTAACAACAATGCTTCATATTTTGTTGTGTTGTTAGTATTTTCAAACATTAATTTGAAGGAATGTGCATGCACCTTTCCCTCAGGAGAAATAAGAACAACACCTACACCGGATCCAAAGTGAAAAACAACTGCCATCAAACTCCAGAGACCAAATCTTATTATCCAGTTGATGTGGCTCTTGGATCACAAGGTTGGGCTTCTTCTTTATCTAATTCTAGATAATAGACTCCATGATCTGATTCCTGGAACAAGATCGAGATCTAGGATCTTCAATTTTGATATTGTGTACTTGGATTTCTTCTCAAGTTCTAACTTTTGATTAACTCCCTTGATTGGTATGTGTGCACAAGACCAATCCATCTTGACTTCTCCACCCAATTCTTTATAGAAGTTCCTGCTCAACAACATGCCATAAGATACTGGGATATCCGCTACAAGGATAGTCAACTTTAATCTTTTATCTGGGAATGAAGCAAGTACTGCTTGTGCATCTTTGATCTTCCCAACAAGAGAGGTACTTGTCTTTCCATTGAATAACATCTTCAATGGTTTTGTCAATGTGAGACCCAGAGCATCAACAACTTTGGTAGGCATCACATTGTCGGAAGCTCCAGAATCTAAAATGCAATTACTTAATTTATAACCGTTAATAAGTAATGACACATAAAATGGCTCGATCCTTTCAGATGTAGTGGGAGAAGAAGTAGAAGGAGAAGAACTTGCAGTGGTATTATTTGAAGGGGAGTAATCTTAGGACTAGACAAGATACCCCATGAAACACTATTTGTTGGAGTATTGGGACCATTACTTTGTACATATTTTACCAACCTATTTAACTGATCAGGAAATGCCCTCAAATACTCAACTTCTGACATCTGAATTTTGGTCTTTTTATATGATCAATAATGTCAAAAGCTTGACTTACTTCAGCCGGTTGTCCATTGGTCCTTTGTTGTTGATTGAAAGAACCTACATGCTTATCTCTGGGAGCTAATGAAGAAGGTAGTGTACTGCCTCTTTTTAGGATGGTAACATCTGGCCCAGGATCTTCTCTTTCTCTTCTTTGGCCACTTGAGGAAGCTTCAACATTTTGGCGTGTTTGGGACCTTGTGAACACCGCGAATGTGTGACCATCAGAATCTTCAAAAGATTCATAATAGCCCTCGTCAGATTCATAGTCCAGGTAACCAATGTTGGAGTCACCAGTGGGATCTACAAAGTCTTCTTCATCAAATGATTCACCAATGCCAAGATCTTCTTCATTAGTTTCCAAGTTGTTCCTTGGAGCAACTTCAATTGCCAACCTGTTGTGGTGCAATAGTAAGTCTGTTTCGATTTTGATTTTGACCATTAAAGGTCGAGGAGACCATTCTTGAAGGAGTTGCATTTCCTCCTTGAGATATCTGCTTCTTGATTTGTAGCATGTCATTAGCTAACTTTTGTAGCAAAGGATTGGAAGTACTTGAAGAAGCTCCATCACCTTTATGGGGTGATTGTCTGATTTTTCAGCCATGATCAAGTCATCTTCAACCTCTACAACAACATTTTGTGCCTCTAATAGATTCACAGGTCTTGCCCTCCTCCATAGCTGATATCCAACTTTGGGCAACAAAGCGTTTATAAAAAACATCTTTTGATTTTCATCGCTAAGCACAACAGAAGTGGGGATTTTATATAAAATCCTTTGGAACCTAGCAATAAAGTCGCATGTTCTCATTTGGTTCCTTCTTTAATTGCGTCAGTTGAGTGATCAATGTACTAGTGTCTTATAGGTTTGAACCTCTTTAGAAATTGTTCTCGCATGGATCGCCCAATTTGTTATAGTCCCAAGGGCTAACCGATAGAACCATTCTCGGCCAAGTCATGTAGAGTCTCAATGAAAAGTCTGACCGAAACATCCTCATGCTCCACCGCAAGCACACCACAAGATATAAAGAATGTTGCCAAGTGATCATCTAGATTTTGCTTGCCATCTCCAAAGAATTTTGGGAAATTCTTTCTTGACCCTTTAGGAAATTCATGCATAGGTGGAGTTAGGTTCAGTGGCCCAAAAGCTACACCCCATGGGATAGGTGGTGGTGGTTGGTTCAGTTAATTTGCATGATGAATGGAACACGTCTTCTTCGAGAGTAGACTTGATAGAAGACTAGATCTGAATCTATAGAAATGATCTTCTAACTTGAGGAGGATGATTGAAATTCAAGCATTTTTTAATACAAAATTAAAATGGAGGCAATCGTAATATCTAAAATTTGGTCCAAGCACTTGACAATATGAGATTTGGCACTTATCTTGACATTAAATCCATTTATACACAAATGACCAACTAAGGCACCCTCTCGCTCTTTCCTGTGTCCTAAGTCCATCGGGGTTATCATTCTTGTGCACATTTCACTTTATTACAAGCATTTCAAATATAGAATTTTTCAAATTCAATTTACAAACTTATATATACCATTACCACGCATGGATCTACGCATCTTTGCCAAGTGAGAGGGTTTCATATGGATTGGCACATTGGCACTCAAGAGTTCTCAACAACCAGCACATGATCAAAATATGAGGCTTGCATTATCGTTAATCAAGTAATCCCTTTACAATTACTTTTGCCCCTTAGGCAAATCGTATTTTCCATAGGGATTACAATTTATTTTTATTAAGCTAAATAAATTAATATAAGTGCTTTAATTATTTTATTTTATTTTTTTATAGCATTTTATAATAATAATTTATTATAACTTAAGTCACCCTTATATTTTTCCTTTGGTCATTCGGGTTGACAAAATGGGCCAAAGGTCTTTGATTGGAAAACGGGACATTACATTCTGAATTATCATTATGCATTGCATATATTAAATTAGGAACAAAAACCTAGTTTTGTATTACACTTATGTCTTTGAGAGACTATAGATTGATTTATCAAAATAAAGCAAAAAGATTGCTCTAAGAGGATAAAGCAATGATAGGGTTGTTTTTGGAAAGGCTTTCTTGCCTATAAAGAAAGAAAGAAATTATATTAATGTCCACGAATGACCAAAAGTAGGTCAATGGGACTCAAGAATACATCCAATTACAATAGAAAATGTTAGGGTAAAAGGACCCTAGGATCAATGACTAACTAAATAAAAGAACAAAAGCACTTAAAATAAAAGAACAAAAGCACTGAAAGTAAACAAGGGGTAAATCCGACATGGTAAAGCCCCAACCCATGTGGTTAGGGTACCAATACAAATAGCCATGTGGGAGGAGCAAGAACCCCCAAAGAGATGGGTTGACAAAAGTCATAAAGATTAGAAGGCAGTCCCATCAAACATCTATGATTGTGCCCACAACAAAAGAGTCATATATGTCATCATCTCTCACCGTGAAAGGGCCAACAAAAGATCTAATTATGCTCATTGGGGAGTGTTTGCACTCGTAATTTGTGCTTATCCTCGTGGCCTAGAAAGGCATCACAAAAGAGCAGATCCACAATGCCAAAGAGAAAATCCATGACGTTGAGCAATGATGGATCCCCACCGATGAGAGCTAGTGTATTGGGGCACCTTACTAGCAGTGCCCTACAGAGATGAGCATCGTCTCACTGGCCAATCCCCTTAGAGTGTTAAGCAACAGTATTCAAAGGGCACTGAATGCTGCTAACATATATGATGAGCTGAAAGAAAGGCGATCAGCCTAGGGGCTCTAGAGGCTCCACAAAGGGACTTGATAAAACAATCTTCTTTTGAGTATGGCAAGACTTATTGTAATAAGGGGATGATTCTTTATTAAAATTGTGTGGTCTAGTGGAGCCAACAATTTAATTCTATGAAAATAACTTGTCTTCACAATTGGTTTCATCATAATTATGGACCTTGAAAACCATATGGCTTTGATAGACTATAGATTGTTTTATCAAAATATAGCATTGCGATTGCTCTAGGAGGATAAAGCAAGAATAGGGTTGTTTTTGGAGAGGCCTCCTTGTCTGTAACTATGGAAAGACTTACTGTAATAAGGGGATGATTATTTAATTAAACTGGGAGATCTGGTGAAACCAACACTGGAATTCATTGAGGATTGATTGTCTTCACAATTGGAAGTGGCTCAGCTGAGAGCTTTGGCTGTTTTTATCATAGCTTGTACTAGAATAGAGTTTTATTGCTTTTATGTAGTGGAAAGTTCATTAATATATCAGTTTGTTTTTGTTTGTTTTTTTCCAATCTCTGAAATTTCGTATTTCAGTTTTTCAAGGCAAGTTTCTGTTTCCAGATTTCAGTTTGGAGCTCGTCAATCAGGTTTTGGTTAATTTCAACTGTTTCCCCTTTTTCCTACTTTATTATTTGCATTGAGAATAAAGAATGTCAAGAAAAGGAGATAGTTTGCCAACCATAGTGATTGTAATAGCAGATCAAGAAAAAAACTGAGATCCACAACAATGACAACTTGCAGGGTATACTCAATACGAAGATTGTAGAAAACTACAACTTTATATTTTTCATTGATTAAATTGTCCCTTCGCACAGGAGGAGAGACACGTTTTGTAACCACTCTTTTGTAGCAACAAATAAGCAAGTAGTTCACTGCAAATGGCTAAGTCTAAAGAGATCACATAATCATCTATGGGACTTTTCTTTAAAATTATCTTAGTTAAAGTTCAATGGGGCAGCAACTAGTCTATTGTTAATGTGGATGTTTTAAGAGGTTGCCGAATCAGCAATGGAAATTTTCCTTTAAATATCTAATAGTTATATTTTGATGGGGCTTTTAAAAGGGAACTCAGACAAGATGAAAGAAGAGGAGTTAATGGGGCAGTAAAAGGGATCTAAAAGCCTTTTCCTACAGAACTCAAGGTCCCTGTTAGTGGGATAAGGAAAAGATGAAAGATGATTCACTCCTTGTGATTTAGCTTGACGTACAACAAGGAAACTGTTTAGAGGCTTATGAACTTGAGAGGAAACTGTTAAGAGACATGCAAACACCAAAGAGACATTATAGAACAATTAAGTCGGACAATTGTAAACTACAATGCTTTGGTATTACTCTCAAGAAGTTGATAATCTTGAGTATGCATGCAGAAAATGGAACCGTATGAAGAAACAGTCTCCCAGATGGGAGCCAAACAGAGTTGGGTCAAGTCAAGGGATGAGTGCTCAATGAAAATTCCTCTTCACAGCTCACTGTAACTACTAAGTCATTCCCAAATTCCTCTTCCTTAATTCGACTCAAAGAAAAATGTCAATTAGCGGCTCCTAACACTTCATCCAAGATTAGAACTAGTTGTTAGCTAGTCCTCTGACATTGGAAGACATCAAGACAACTAGGTGGAGCCAAGAAAGAAGGGAAATCTCCAAGTAAAAAAACAAGTTCAGAGCTTCTTAGTTTCAAGATAGATAAATATTACTAGAATAAGACCCAACTCCCATGGCCTTGATACCCCAATAGGCGGATGAATTAACACTGTGAAGTGTAAAACCCACTCCTTGTGTCAGTAATGTCCTTTCTGGTAGGTCAGTAGTTAAACAATCAATTTACATAAATTCTTAACTTCGTATCGGAAACTAGGACAGATAATGCTAAAACTCCCAACCTCAGCAATCAAATTTATTATTGATGCATATACTGATATTTTTGGGGAGCCCAAGACAACATCTCCTTTGAGATACTTTTGACATTCTATTGAGCTTGTGCCGGTGTCTCAATTTCTCAATCATCCACCTCATCACACTTCACCAATTGAGAAATCTAAGATGAGTACCCAAAAATTGCTTTAAGAGGGCAAGATAAAGCCTAACACTTCATGTGGATCTCCTATTCTTGTAGAGCTGAAGAAATAATGTAATGACTAGTTGTTAGTCATAGAGTATCATACTCTTAACAAAATCACTATGATGGACCGCTGCCCACTTCCCAAGATTGATCAGCTTCTAGACCAGCTTTTAGGTACCGAGTACTTCACTAAGATCAGCTTGGCTTCTCAATATCACCAATTAAACATTGATCCTTGTGACATCCAGAACATAACTTTTAAAATTTAAACCAAGTTTGGCTCTATCAATGGTTAGTATGTCTTTTGTCCTCGCCAATGCACTTGCCACAATCTAGAGCATTGTCAATTATGTTTTATGGACCTCGTCTTGGTCTACAAGACTACAACAAGACCTGGGACAACCAGACAGCCCATGTGTAGACTGTAGACAGTTCTAGATCTCCTTCATCAACATCAACTTAAATCCAAGATAATGAAGTCCTCTTGGAAAACCTCAATCAAGTACAACAGCTTCCTCATTGACAAGCATGGAGTACATGAAAATCGAGATAAATTTAAGGTTCTTCGTGAGTGGTTCATTACCTCCAATATTTCAAATCTGAAGAGCTTTCGGTGGTATAAAATTCTACAGGAAGTTCATTCGTAAGCTCACATGTTGCCCACTCCCTTCATTAGTTCACTAATCAGAAGGCTCTTACCCGGAGCCCACCCAAATTTGAAAGCAGCACTCTTCTTTTCTTTAGAGCTTTTTCTCCCTAATTTGCAGCAACCATTTGAACTTGAAACAACACTTCTAAGTTTGCCATAGGAGTGATTCTTAAGAAAAGAGGACATTCATCAGTTTATCATTGAGACACCTTGTCACAAGCCCAGCTTAATTATAGATCCTCGAAAGAATTATTTTCCATAGTACAACCATTGAAGCATTTGCACCATTATCTTTTCAATACGGAGGTAAATGTGCATATTGATCACTAGATCTTTAGTTTTTGAGCTAGCTAAGATTGAAACCGATCAGTATTTGAAGTGCACATCATATATTCAGTAGTTTCATTTGATGATCAAAGATTACAAACAGTGTAAACAGCAAAATGGCAGATCTTCTTAGCCATCCTCCTCCGGTATTCGCAATCATGGATATTCGGTGCTCAGCCTATGATGAGTTAAGTCTCTACTCAAAAATCCCCAATGTGGTCCAACTGTTCATGCTCTGCAGCAGCCCACAATTGTCAATCAAACAACTTTCCTTTCCTACAGTTTGAGGGATGGGTTGTTGTATAACCTCACTTAGCTGTTTTTGTAGGTCACTCTTGCCAACTTCTACTAAAATAGGCTCATTCATCCTCTTATGGTGGACATTTTGGCTGCAAAAGACTTCACAACACCTTTGAGCACTAATTTATTAGCCTTCCAATGAAGAAGTAGGTTGAGAAGCTCATCCATTTTTTATCACTTTGTAGCCAGCCTGAGACTTTCAATCGTAATATTAGATTGCCCAATACCTGTGCAATCAACAGATACGATTTCGATGGACTTGATTAGTGGTTTTCCCATCAACCAGCACCAACATGACTACTACATCTTTATGGTTGTGCATCGGTTATCCAAAATGGCAATTATCATGCCATGCACTAACATAGTTGATGCTCCACAGATAGTTGATGTGTTCATAAAGCACGTTTGGAGAATTTAAGATGCACTCACTATCATTTATGACCGCAACTTATATTTATTGGATCACTTTTGGCTATCATAGAAGTATCGTGGCTGTAAGTTTCACTTCATTTCATCCACAAATGATTGCCAAAATAAATTTAGTCACATTTTAGTTCATGCTCTCCATATCAATCACCATCAAAATTAACAGTGGTACAGCTATATGCATAACATTCAGAAAAGCTACAATTAGGCCTACCCATATCTCTTTGAAGGGTTCCGCTTTTGAACTTTGTTATGGTTTCCAAGCTTTGGTGCCTTACAAGATTCTTGTTGCTCTTCAATTTCTAGATGCATCCAATTTGAAAGGCGTAACAGAAATATGAAGATGACTCACTGCATGATGCACATTAGGGGTGTGTCATACAAATACTGGGGAGAAGAAGCAAACATAGAAGTTTATATTCTGAATAGCAGTTCTTGCAAAGCTTTGCAGGATGTCACACCTCAGGAAGCTTGGTCTGGAACCAACCTTGAGGTAGGAGCTTTTTGTGTTTTTGGTTCCGCTGCATATACCTCGATACCTAATAGTTAAAGGAATAAACTATATTTCAAGAGTAAAAGATATTTCTTTGTTGGCTATAGTGACCAATCTAAGGCCTATAGACTTATTGATATTTCCACTAACAAGATAATCGTTAGTAGAGATGTTGATGTGAAGGAGACAAAATCCTTCTTTGTTTGTAACCAGCAAGCAATCATTGAGGTACCTAAATCTAGTGTTGTGGTTCCTCTAAAAGATGATGAAACTAGTTCATCTACTACTCGATCACAGACACCAATGCAGCAGAGCCTACGGCTGATATTTCTAATTCCCACCGACTTATCAGCAATGCCAACTTGCGTTGGTCAACACTCTTGCTGAGGTTCAGCCATCACAGGGTTCTTAGGTGCAAGAGAGACCTAAGTGGTTTAACTCCAATATATATGTGTGTGGTAGTGTGAAATTCCTTGATTAGATGCACGGGCGAAGAGGTCTAGAAGGAAGGTTGCTGACTCAGAAGAGCATGTTCATTTTACTCTTGCTTCTGATTTTTTTATGGTACCTACCTGAACCACAAGGATATTCTACAACAAAAGGAAAACCTAAATGGGAGACTGCCATGCAAGTGGAATATGCTTTCTTATTGAAAAACATACCTAGAAGTTGGATGAATTCCCTCCAGTAAACAACCCATTGGATGCAAATGGGTGTACAAAGTCAAATGCAAAGTTGATAGTACTTTGGATAAGTACAAGGCTCGTCTTGTTGCAAAAGGTTTTTCACGGCACGAGGGAATAGACTATGAGGAGACTTTCGCTCCTACTGCAAAGATGGTCACATTTCAATTGCCTCTCTCCATAGCAACTCAAGTTGGTTGAAGGATGTTTCAAATGGATGTGAAGAGCGTCTTCCTAAATGGAGATTTGAGTGAGGAAGTTTACATAGTGCAACCTAACATTATTTGAGTATTTGGTCATGATCATCCGGTTTGCAAGTTGATTAAGCTACTATATGGGTTTAAGAAAGCTCCAAGAGCCTGGTATATTAAGATTGATCAACATCTTCATGATTCAGGATTCAAAAGGATTCTTTCTCATCTAAATCATTATGTGACAAGCAATGGTGATGACATTGTGACACTCGGTCTACGTTGACAATCTTGCCATCACAAGTAGTGGAACCACTGCAATTCAACAAGTGAAATCAGATTTGTGTGTTGTTTTCGACATGACCAATCTATGCCTTCGCACTATTTTTTAGGCATAGAATTATGGCGACAGGACCATCTCATTTTCATAGTGCGGGAGTATGTCACTAGTCTCTTCAAGAAGTTTGGGAGGACAAATTGCAATCTCTCTTCTACATCTATGGAGGTCAGGCTGAAGTTGTCAACCAATGATGATTCATCATCGCTCAATGAATCTCTCTACAAACAATTGGTGGGCATACATATATATCTTACATCCACACAACCAAATCAATGTTTTGTTGTTAGCTATCTTTCTTGATTTTTGTCTCGACCAAAGCTCATAAAACGGACAGTAGCAAAACAAGTTTTGCAATATGTCAAAACAACTCTCGACATTGGGATTCCATATCGGCGGACAAAAGATTTCAGATTGACATGATACACAAACTGTGATTAGGGAGGGTAGGTAGATATTTGAAGGTCCACCACCAAGTATTTTTTTCCTTTGGTTTTGGAATTGTTTCACAACATAGCAAAAGCTTCAACACGTTGTGGTTGTATCTTCCACTAAAGGAGGGTACAAGACAACAATCAATGCCAATTGTGAAGTGGTTTGGCTATATCAGATTTTGATTGATCTTCAACTTCCTCAGACTACACCTATTCCATTTTCAATTTTTCGTAACAATCAAGGTGTATTGAAGTTGATGAAGAATCTTGTATATCATGTTTGCACCAAACACACTCGAGATTCATCATCACCATATATGATGGACAGTTGATTTTGGTGATATTTCTCATCACTATTGCACCTCTAAGGAGCATCCTACATATTTAATGACTAAACCGCTTTGTCCCATTTTATTTTTAAAATTTGGTACAGACTTTGAGTAGTCTCAAGTTTAGTCATTAAAAAATGGTATCAAAGATATTAAACATTAACTAATTAACTATTAGTTAATGTTTATTGTTTATGCATGTTTAAGTTCCTCATCTTTGAATATATAACTTTTTATTTGGTTAGTAAAACACGGATACACGTAAGTATGTCAATGTGCCTTCCGTGTGCCTTCGATTTCTCTTCATTATCTCTCTCCCATACTTAAAAATATCCCACCATCAAAAGGATCAAGGCAAAGCTCTTTCCTTTGTACACACTTCAACCAAGCGTAAGCACGAAATTCGGGACATTTTGTAGCGAAATCAAGAAAATTCAAGGCACTCTGTGACCAAAGATAGATTACCTCATTCTTTCCAAGTTGGTGATCATTTTTGGCTTCACTTGGATAAGCGAGATCTTACAACAAAAACATCACAATTTGAAGCCCTACATATACATGCCCTAGGCTATTCTCCAAGAAAATGTATCCAATGCTTTTCGCTTAGCTCTTCCACTTAGCTTGGTGTCCATGATATTGTCAATGTGGCCGGCTCGAAGCTATACAAGCAATCTTACTTTCTGCCAGAGATTTCCATCACTAATCCCAAGGCTATTGCTCCATATGTTCAACAACCATCGGTCGAGGATATTTTGCTTGATGTTTGAACTCGTGTCAATCAAAAAATACAAACCACAACTTACCCGATTGGGTCCATAGCATTCTATTGATATAGGCCAAGCAATTCTCCACAAGTTAGCTTTTGTATAGAAGTTTTCCCATCCACTATAAAAGTTGGAGACAACTTTCTCTCATCGAGGAGGAAATATTGACAATCATTTTTGCAATATTCGCATTTTCTTTTAATTGCCACATTCGTTGATCACTACATGCACACTCGGCCCATTCACTACGACCCTCACTAAAAGCATAAAAAAAGATTGATTGAGGCATCTATGCATCTCCATTCGGGACAATTTGCATGTCCTTCGCCTCTATCCGGCCCAAAGACCCATCTCGCACCCTTGTAAAATAATCAACCTATGCCAATGTAGGGCGTACAACATTAACTTTGATAACATTCTCTTTATCGTGTTCTATTGTTACGCATTTTCTTGTGTTTTTCATATTGATGGTTCTATGCAACCCATATTAGAATATCCAAACATGTGGGTGTGGTACTAATCAAAACAAAATCGGTTAAAAGAATGATTGAGATCCCCACCAACAAAAGTACTGAGAAAACAATTATGCCAAATGGATCACATTCGCGCCAACTAGGAACAATCTAGAATGCCAACCTATAAAGAATGTTTATGAAAGTTGCTTATATTATAGTTCAAAAATTATTCAATACTGAGAGAAACATCTTATAGTCCAATAAAACAAAGGAGTTAATGGGCCATTTGTTAACCTGGGAAAAGTCCTCTTACCTCTGGGTAAGGATTCTAACAATCTGCGAGACGCACATGTTCACATGCAAATTTTGGTGTCACAAGTAGGTCTTGAATATAGACCGTGCAAGAATATTCAGAGCATATACCTCACGTGGATGGAATGGACTACATAGGAAATGATACATGTAAGATGCAGAGAAAGAAGAGATTGCATATGATCGGGGATCACGCAGAAGACAAAGATTCTAGGGACTTGGAGTGCCCGATAACTCATCACAATCATGCATCCTCCAAGGGTTCTAGGATGGAATCAAGGAACACTCATGTGCCCTCGCAGTCCAAGGGGTGCAAATACTATAAATACCCCCATGGGGCTCTCATTAAGAAGAATTGGAAGAACGTTAAGGTTGAATCTTATGCAAAGGGCAAGATTGAAGACAAAGGAGAAGCAAGCAAGATCTTAGGGTTTTAAGGAGCTCTAAAAGATATACTACTTGTAAATATGTATTGTGTTCGATTTTGTAGATGATATATTGTAATGTCCCTTTCTAGGGCTGAAACTGAAAAACAAGGAATTAGCACAAACCCCAATCTGATTTTTGGACCAGCAAACTGAAAATTAAATCAATATGGAACAGCGAACTGATTTTTATAACAGCAGTCTGAAAAACACAAGTTTTCACCCAAATATCACCCTACAATTCATCCACAATATTTATAGACCCTTTTGGAATATTTTAGAACAATTTCCACCACAAAAATCAAGTTAATACTCAGCTGGAAAATTATTTAATAACAGCAGAAGTGCAGCAAAGAGAAATAATCAAAATGAGGGTTTCCAAACCCCAACAAAGCCCAAATATGAGTGATTTCAGCCTTATAAATTATATCAAATCTGAATATCAATGAATGAATGAGTGTCGTGCCCTAGAAGGCACTTAGAATGACCTCTACCCTAATCACTCCCTAGGAGAGGGCTCCAAAAATATGTAAAAGCTCTTGTAGGTCTTCTTCTTGATGCCCTAGATCCAAATCTGCAAGAGAGTCTTCAATAGAGATCTTCAATTCACCAACATGGAGAATTTTCGATTCTCCACCAAGCCACAAGGAAGGGTTTCATCCTCCTTGGATGCCACACAAGAGGGTTTTCATCCTCAAGTGGAATGGTATTGAGCAACCAGCCCAACAAACCAAGTGTAAGTGTAAATGCGCCAAAAGATGATCTCCAAATGAGGCCATACAACCTCTTTTATACCCTTGCTTGGCGCCAAAGGCTAAATAGATGAGGAACGACCTCCAAGCTCACTTTATCTTTTAATTCTTTGTTGGGAAACTCATAATCCCAACCGACCTGCCTGGAAAGATAAACACTAAAAAAAACATTAAAAAATAATAAAAGAAGGCAGAAACGAAGCTCACTTTCTTCCCTTGTTCACTTAATCTTCTTGGCCACGAGAAGAGAGCGTGCAAGAAGTCCTCATTCTACATTAATTTGAAAAAGGGGCATTACATATATCCACATGTTTTAATAGTGCGGGATGCGCAAATGTATGAGATCCGCACTATTTGCCTCGAGGAATAAAGATAATTCTCTATATAAAGTAAAGGTTCAAGATGAATAGTGGTAAAGTGATTTGTGTTTATTTTTCTATGTGATGATATTGTTGTGTATATTTTGTATATTTGAGTAGTTAGAATCTGAAATGTTGTTTCAAGCTATCTTGCATATGCTTGTATGACCTTTGTGGTACTCTCTTTTAACAAGGGATCAGGTCTGCTCTTCCGCATTTCAGGTGAGACTCTTATGTGCAAGCTTGAATGGAAATGCCAACACAGGCAAAGTTATTGTGATGCTTATTTGTGTGCTAGGGTTTGGTCCAGTGCATGTTAAGGATAGGGTGTTGGACGTCCTAGGCTGACAACACCATAGAGAAATAAACAAAAGTGATTAATAAGCAACAAAATGAAATGACTTAAAGGAAAAAGAAATACACCTGCTAAAGCCTTGAATAGTCAGAAATTCAATGCGGACACTTATAGTTTTAGTCATGCTATCTGTATGTATTCAATCAAATGCAAACCATGGGCGAGCATGAGCAATATACATATGCCATCATACATGTACCTTTCTTATACCGTAATGTTGATCCTGCAGCTTGCCTTCGGATATCTTCACTATCATGGCTTATGAATATGCACATTCCTGGAGATTGATTTGAGGATCTCTCAACTGCAGACAAAAAGCGCTCTGCCACCTATTACATAAACAAAAGGAATGTCAAAATGAGCTCAAAATGAAATGACATGAAATCATGGTATCCATAAAAGCCACAGTAAGTAAATGGGACTCCTAAATACATGTTACAAATGACAGTAATAGGGTTAAAGCTTCGCCAGAAACATATTACAGATTGTTTCAAAAGTTTAAAACAAACTTCTCTAGTGTGGATAAACTTAAAATAAACAAGACCACCTTCACCAAATACGGGTTCATATGCTTGTAAGGCCCACAATAATCATCAGTAGGGGTCGCCCTGAGATATATGGCAAGTGCAATCACACGAAATACTTCACAGAAATTCTGTATAAAACTACCCTTAAAATAGAGATGATATTGCAAAAAAGTATTCGATAAGGTAATGTTAAATTCCAAAAATAATGGAGAATTTTTGAAAGTTTAGGATGACAGTGCTTTGGACCTGCTTTAATAAGTAAACATGGGCGATGAACATGTCAGTATGATGGTATGGTTCACATACAAGAGAGGAAAAATTGGTCGAAGATTAAACTGAAGTGCTCTATATCACATGGGTTTGAGACTAGTGTAATAAATACCTCTGATGGAGTAACTTCCCCTGATGTGTAAGCCCTGGAAAAATCTCGAATCGTCCAACGTCTGAAAAATGGTTCATCTTTAGATTGCCGAGAAGAGAAATTGCCGGGCAGGCAATTGAGCACTTGAGAAACTTTTTCGCGTGGAGGCAAACCAGAATCAATACGCAGCACTTGTTGCTCTTCGAACCCTGCAGTGAGGTACTTAAATAAAGCTGTATTAAAATGGACTAGATAAGTGTGTTTAAGAGCTGTATTGAACAAAAGAATAAATGGTACCTTCTACCGGGTACTTTGGAAAATACATCGGTGGTTCTGCAATATATGCATTTGTAAACAGCTGGGAAAAAAATAAAATATCCCACATGTTAGAAGTTATCACATTTAATAGGATTATATTATTTGAATTTGTTATTTTAATAAGAAATCAATAATTTTACATAGAGATGGAATATACATATAAGAATGGAATGCAGTATATATTTATATCTTAAGTCACTAGATTGGTGTTCAGAGAGGATAAAATTTGACAAAAAATCGTTGACTTATAAAGTTAGAAAAAAAAATCGTTAATAAGTTTTAATTATATAAATTCGTATTTTTAATTATTTTATAAATTTATATCAATTTAATCACAAATAAAATATTAACTATTATTTTAATCTATAACTAATTTAGTGTTGTTTATCAACTAAAACTGCAAATATTTTAGAAAACAATAAAAATCAAGCTTAGAAAATTAAAAATAATCATAATCTATAGAAATAATAATATTATTAAGTTATTAATATTAATTATCTATTAATTTTAGTTTATAGAAATAATAATATTATTAAGTTATTAACTATTAATTAAATATTGTTATTAATTATTGTTATTAACTATTAATTAATTATTATCATTATAATATTACTTATTAATTAATAATCTAATACTATAATTTTATTTATTAACTAAATTGAAAATAGATTGAATATGTTAAAAAGCAAAACTTCAAAAATTAGAAGTATCAAATAGTTATAATTTAAATATTTAACTTTTAACTTTTATTTTATTGAATTTGGAGTTATGTGTTCATAACTCATAAGTAATTTTTTTAATATAATTTTAAAAACAAAGATTTAATTTAAAAACTAAACCTAAAAGCTTCAATGCAACCTAAAAACTTCAACGTAGAAATACTTGGCAGTGTTGGTGTGAGGCGGGAGGGTTGATGTAGATTCAGAGAACAATCGACAATGGTGGCAGTTTACTGATTGAGTCATGGTAGTGCACACCTCAACACTTAAAATCGCAGCAGAGCAAACACGAAAATCGCAGAAGTTATTTACACTGAGAAAATACGAAAAATAGCGGCAACAATTTACACTTGATATGGTCGATTTGAGGCTAAGTAATGATCAAGCAGCAATTCACCAGGTAGAGTTTCTCACAAGCGGCGCACAACTTAGTGATTTTGTAGGGTTTTATTAAATTTGTAACAAAATCAAATATCCAATTTTTTTCAACGAATTTACATCGATTCCTTTGAATTCACCGGATTTTGAACTCCATGAATTAAATGTGGTAAACTCTGTGACTTAGTTTATATCCAAGTCTTTATTTGATTAAGTAATGGGAATGCATATATAAACATATATATATTAAAAAAATTAGTTAAACAATGATAACTAAGGAACACTATTTTAATTATATCAGTTTAATTTTTTGTGTGAGATAATTAGAAGAGTGTGTTTTAAATTGTAAAATTTTGAATTCTTTATAAAATGATTTATGGAAGTGTTACTAAAATATGTATATTAATTGTGAATATAGTACCTATTTAAATAAGATTGCAATATATTTTGTAGTATATATTTAAATATAAATTCATCTTTTGAATTTATATGTTTTAACAATAGATATAATACGTATTTAATATAAGATTGTAATATAATTTGTAAAATATATTTGAATTTAAATTCATTTTTTTGAAATATATTTTTTAATTTTTTATTTAAAAAAGTAATATAAATTATAACAATTGTGATTAAATTATTTATAAAACTACACCAAATAAATTATTGATTTTTTTAAAAATATATAAATTGTTTTGTATTACCAAATTTGTTTAGAATTATTAATATAACCAACAACTTTAATATTAATTTATTTTGGTTCATAAAAGAATAAGCAGAAATGTAGGTGATTTTGTGAGGGCGCTTGACACTGAATCTTTTGCATCCTGCATTGTATATACATGTACAAATAATGACAATATACTAAAAATTAATATGAAGCAAAACAATTTCAAACCTACTTTATCGTAAGGAAGGAAAAATCAATACCTGGTGGATTAAATTTTCTGCTTTCATTATGTACATTACAATCGGACCAAATATCTTTGACCGCATAACCCATACAAAAATCTTTAGAAATAACCCGGTGGCTCGTGGTGCTGTGTACAAAACACAAAAAAGTAAGTATTCAGATACATTTACAAAGAATGTTGTTTATTATAGAAGTTTGTGCGTCACTTTATAATTAATGAAAAATTAAAATGGATGAATTTATATGTGAAAATGGATGAATTCTTATGTGAAAAAGAAGTTATATGAGTTTGAATTAATAATTGAATCTTGTGGTTTTAGAAAGAAACTACCACGTTGTGGCTCACTGCTACTAAAATGATGTAGCACGAATTAAATACATTTCATTGTGATTTTTTCAATATATTATTAATTTGATTTTTTATTTTTTTAAATTCATAAAATAATAGTCGTTCAAACAATGTTAAATAATTAAGAGTCTTAATGTTTTTACCGTCCATAAAATAATCAAATGAGTTTTTTGGAAAAAAATTATCAAATTGTATTTGTCTTTACATTTAGGATTAACACCCACGAGTCATTATGAGTAAAAATAAATTGTATTTGTCAAATTCTTTTTTTCTCTGTTATGGATCACTGCGAAACACAAATATAATTTGACACAATTTTTCAAAAATTTATTTTATTAAATGTTAAATACTCTATCTAATGCATAATTATCATAATTTAAATATATTTTAAAAAGATTTTAAAGACAAATATGAGTACAATAATTACCAAAAAAAAAAAAAAGGTAATATTTCTACATTTTTTATCAAATCCATACAAAATAATATGAGAAAAGGAGTCGTGCCATATTCAATTTTTAATACAATATTACAAATAATATGTCATTGTCAATTCAAAATCTCATACCCCAAAAATATTTAGGCCACTTTTAAAATCACGTACCCCACAAGATACGCTTAAGGAGGACATGAAATATATGACGTTTGGCAATTTTTAAATTATATGTATTAACATTCTCTCACACAAACATTCCCAATATTTTCCACAACGAATATACCAAATGTATTAACATTTTTCTCAACAGATATTAAACTATGTAATATTAAATGAAAAACATGGATAATTAAAAAGACATTGACATTGAGCTTCGTAAATATCCAAGCAAAATTTAATAAGCATTGTTTGATATTTTTAATTCTTTAGATATATTATGAGTAACTACGATTGAAGTGCAAATAACCAATTTATTCCACCTATATGGCATTCACACTATGTGCTTTGTACAATTTTTAGGTTTATTTTGGGATATTTCGTCAAGGGGATGTCTAATCATAATAACTAATAAGTAAAATTATAAGTTTCTTTGTGTATGTTTATTTACACATAAACAATGTTGGTCTCTATTTAAATACAATTCAAAGTTCAACAAATGTGAAGTGAAATTCAAATATTAATATAAATTATAGGATGGTAAATTTCAATAATGCCATTGCAAAGTTCAATTTTCTAATTCTAGATTCGGCCTATCAAGCTAAATTGCTAGGTTGAATTCTAAATTCGAGAAGTTCAATTTATGCATTGTGATGTTCAATGTATAATTTGAATGAGAAATACATTTTAATTTATTAATTAATGGCTATGTTATATACAATAAGTGGTATTGCATGTAATTGTATGCTAATAATATATTGTAATTTTAAATGGGAACTAAATGGGAGCATTTATTGGCGATACTAGTCCAAATTCCTCCTGAAAGTGAGTTCACCTCAATGCAACTAGAGTGGACTGAAGTGCATGATAAGTCTATATGTTGGATACCTAAAAATCGAGTGGATGACTTCGGGAATGGGGAAGCAAAGAGGCAAATGTTATCCTACTATTTTTGTTGACAAGATTATCATTTCAATTATATCTAGTTGACTTGCAATGATATGCCGAGTGGAAAAACCTCTAGAGTACAATGTCGGCATTTGAAAAGCATATGTGCAATGCACTTTATGCATTGACATTTCATATATGTTGTAATATTTATCTTTGAGGATTTTCTACAAGTATTGATGTTCATGTGTTACAAGACTCAAGGATGTAGATGTAGATAACAACTTTATAAAGGTGCAAAGATGAGTAAAATCTGACTTCAACAATACTACACCCTTAGTCCTTGGTCATATATTGGGATATGTGTAGCTTACATGTGGCTAACATTATCTTCTAACATGTCATATCATATTTATTTATGCTTTCATATGTTTAGTAGGTCGGCCTTGGTACTTTTCATAGCATAGTAGGGTATATATAAGAGTTAGTAAGTGGTAGATTATCATCATATTGAGCACTTGAGTCTTATTATATGGTTTTGAGGTTGCCCCTCGAAGTGGTTATGTCATTCGACTCACATATTGTGATCATATCTATATATTTTGGTGTTCTTTGTGTTATATTGTTGTTGATATTTAGATCTATCTAAGTAATTTCATTACAAGTGGTATCAAAGCTTCGATCTCGGCCAAAATTGGGTCAAAACCCTAATTGTGAAGATTCGGCTATATCTCCAAACCAAAGAGAGAATTTTTCTACAATTGTTTACTTGGAGTTTCAAAATAAGTAAAGTAAGGTCCTCTCCATTCAAGAATTATTGACTTGTTTTGCACAAGTTATATCAGCTTTACAATTTTTCATAAGTTCACTTTTCTAAGTTTCTTATATTTTTAGAAAGCTTGCTGAAAATCAGCTAGGGTTTGTTCTTTGTATTTTTGAATAAAGGCTGAAATAATTCTAAAATTAGACACTTAAAACTAGGTTAAAGGAGTTGTTCTTGAAACCCTAATTTTTGTGCATCATATGGATGCAACCTTTCTATGGAAATGGGGTGGTGATGTTAGGGAATGGTGGATCGAGTTTAAGAAGAATTATTTATCATCAATATGGATATGGTGTTGATTTTCATTTTGGCTTTTTAGTCCAAAGCCATGAGTTGGGTCTCTCAATTGAATAAGGAGAGTGGGAGGAAATGGAACATGTTTTCTTGGCCAAGTGGACAAAAGAAAGAGAGGAAGAGAGAAAATAATGAGGTTGTGTAAGAAAAAGAAGTTATGGGTGATGTAGAAGGAGAGGAAGAGAATCGACTTAAGGAACAAAGAGAGGATAAGAGTTTAGATATTGTAACTCCAGAGATGGAAGCTTGATATTTCAGTTTGAAGATTGCATCCATGGGGACAACTAATATATAGGAAGTTCGAGTGGATGGCAAGAAGATTCAGTTTTTGAAGATTTGAAGCGCTCTAGTGTCAAAGAGAGTTTTTCACTTTTGCATACACGACACATTTTTGGTTTGCAAAATATCATTGCACAAAATGTTTCGACCCGAGATAGAGTTACGAGTTGAGTTAGGAAGGCCGAATTAGTTGGGAACGCGAGGAAATTCTTCGAGATGTGCATTAAGAGGGTTAAGAAGAGAGTAATTACTAAGTATCTAATCAACCGAAAGAATCAAGACAATGAAGCCGCATGACATGGAAAGAGGAAGATTTCCTTTATTAGCATCAAAGATCGTCAATTTTGAGGACTATACTTGTTTGAAGAAGTCTCTTTAAATGGTCAACATTGGTGCCTATAGACACCTAAACTATCTTGTTACTCACTCTAAACCTCTACGAAATCGTCTTGTAATCACTTCACGACACATTACTGACCATTTCGACTTATTATGACCACTTTTGAAACATTTTGATACTTTCTATTTGTTAACGACATTGCGACATTGTGCGAAATCACGCTTCTATCATCCCCACAACTTCCCTAATTTCTTCTATCACTTGCACAATGTTCCAAATCAAGTAATTGTTCGCACTACGGACCCTATTACACTCCTACTCCACTCCAATGATTATTTAATTAATCTTATCGCTCTTATTATATACCCCATTACCTAATTTAATATCAAAATAATTAAATAAATCATCCACCTATCAATTTCCACCTCATCTCAACTCACTTCCACCTCACTAGTGGACATCTCAAGGTGGATAAAGCAAATCAAATCATGACTAAGGCTAAAAATCATTAATTATATTCAAGAGGACAAGTTTAAATTAAATCAAATCATAGATTTGAGTTAACTAAAACATATCCCTTAAATCATGACTTTCCAAATTAAATCAAAACTCTCTCAAGCTAAAACTCACGTCACCATTTTTGGTGAATAAAAAAAAAAGCCGTGAATTAATAATTATAGCAAACCTTTAAATATTCAAAAGGCATGCCACCTTTTCCAAACTCAATGACAACTCACCCAATCAAGCTCAAAACAATAATTTATCTTTCCAATCAAATTGGAAGCGTAATAACCCTTACGGGATCAATGGAAAATATACAAACCAACAACCCTTCAATACTTCAATCCACTGGAAATTGCAAAATACAATCACAAACTACTTGAACTAGTCAAATAGATGACTCAATAAACCCGAAGATAAGGGTTTAGTGGCCTCTATCAATTGAGTTCAAATAATTAATTCTCAGCTGAAATAATGGCCTCAGAAAATCAGATTTCATTCCCAACTCAATATGCTGCAAATAAGTCTTCAAACACTGACCAACCAAGCATGTAAGAAGGGTAAACAAATTCAGATCTAAACTCCACCTTTCAATCACCGTAATTGCTCTTAGAGTAAGAATTAAATCTGAACTCACATCATCAATTGCAGACCACTATTATTGAGCATTAAGCAAGCATAACCCAGCGACCATGAAACACTTGAAATTACTCCCAAACACCTTCATACAAATCGCTGCCAGGTATGACCATTTAGAGAATCATTAAGACAAAGGAACATGCATTCTCCCCTTCCCAGGCATTCAATATTTTACCCAAACAAACATATTCAGATCGCTGCCTTGAGTGGCTCAAACATCATGAAAATAACAGCTAAGATCAAATAAACAGTGCCATACAGTTCGCTGATCTTTGGAGGTTCAAAACTTACATTAGAACATCAATACCTTCCCTGGTGAAGTCGCTGATCCAAGGAAAAACACAGCAGCTTCATTCATACCCAAACCAGATCGAAAACATACCAAATACTATCATAGATTTGCCCTGAAAGAGATCGCTGCTACAGAGGCATATTATCATGCATAATACAGTCGAACTATCTTAAAGAGATCACAAACCAGTTATTAAACAATTAGGTAGTCGTTGGTTACCTTAGGCCCTCCAATATACATTCCAACATATTTCAAATAAGTCGCTGATGTCCAGGAAGGGATAGCAGACTTGTATGAATAACAAATCAAGCAAAAATCATGTGAAGTAATTACCACTTTACCCTACACAAGTCGCTGCAAAAACATCACACTAATATGCAAATACTTAGTCGATCCACCTTGAAACACCACAACCATGTACCAATTTAGCAAGCAGCACAACCAGCCAATCGATTTATACAAAAGTGTATTTAATTCAGCCCATAGACATCCTCAGGCAAGTCGCCAAAGCAAATCAAGCATATATGTCAAGTCGTACCATGCACAGCAAATCGATTTGCAAAAGAACTCCAAAGAAATGCTTATATTTTATCACAAACCGGCTGCTACAGTGACGCTACAGTGACGTCGCTACAGTAAAAGGCAGATTTTCACTTGCAAATTAAATCCAAATGCTTGCCAAAGCCAAAAATATGGATCTAACAAATAATCACTTCAATTGATTTTCAATAACCAACTTAAAACAACCTCCCACTCAAGAGAGAGAAAGTATCAATGGGCATGCATCCCAACTCCAAGCATAGAGTATCAAAATAAGTTCATCGTAGCATAACATAATAATGACCCTAGTACTCCTTTTTCATAAGGAGACACAAGATTCGAAAACTCGGGAGGGAAAATATTAAATAAAAGCAGTTTATTTTCCCTAGGTGTGGCGTCCCCTTTTCAAAGGGTGATTTTATCAATAAAAGCCACCTAAAATATTTATTTAATTAATTCCTCATTTAATTTTTATATTTTGGGAATTAAATTAAATAATCTTCATAATTAAATAATTAAATAATTATTGCTCAGGCAATAATATTTAATTATTTAATAAAAATGTTCCCCTTGCACATCCCGAAGCCCACGGGGACGTATAGGCTAAGGGTCTTCAGAAAATGGGGACATTACGAAACTCAAACAAAACATTTGAGTCATGCTCTAGTCGACCTCGGATCAGAAAATCAATCACACAAATCAACGCTCACAGAGGCAATAATATTTAATTATTTAATAAAAATGTTCCCCTTGCACATCCCGAAACCCACGGGGACATATAGGCTAAGGGTCTTCTCAAAGCATGGGGGACATTACGAAACTCGGACAAAACATTTGAGTCATGCTCTAGTGACCTCGGATCAGAAAATCAATCACACAAATCAACGCTCTAGGATTCTCTTCCCTTAGCTATAAATAAACACTCATTCCTCTCCATTAATTATCTTTGGAAGCTTGAGAATCTGCATTGTTATTGTGTCAAATTGTCATTCAGTTTTACACGCGGTTATGTTGTCCATTTGATCAAGAATCTACCAATGTGCTACCAATCAAATGAATCATTCATTTGCATTGCTCATAGCTCAAATCTACTTCCATTCAAAACACTTTTGGAGAAGCCACATCCATTTGATCGTAGAGATTCAACAAGCTCGGTGCTTCATTCTAGAAAGTTTCAGCCCAATCTCATTTGAGATTACTGAGGAGATACTGAAGGAAAAATCAAGTTTGCACATTGTGTTTGTTTTATGTTATTCTATATTTTCTCTTGTATACTGGGGACAATGTTGCTTTGAAAGGGAGGGGATCTTACACCCTTGGTCCTTGGTCATGTTTTGGGATATATATAGGTGACATCGGCTAACATTATCTTCCCAACATGTCATATCATATTTATTTATGCTTTCATATGTTTAGTAGGTTGGCCTTGGTGCTTTACATAGCATAATAGGGTATATATAGGAGTTAGTAAGTGGTAGATGATCATCATATTGAGCACTTGAGTCTTATTATATGGTTTGGAGGTTGCCCCCTCGAAGTGGCTAAGTCATTCTACTTGCATATTATGATCATTTCTATATATTTTGGTGTTCTTTGTATTATTGTGTTGATATTCAAATCAATCTAAATAATTTCATTAGAGACAAAAACACTTACTGACGCATTTATCAATGTCACTTCTATATTCTTGTTTTAATGAAGAAACACCAACATGCACTTATCACATAAAATGTAAAATAGCATATAGACAAGATTGACCAAATTGCCACACGGGAAAACAAGGAGTTTAGATGTATGAGCGAATTCTTTGTCCCTAAATAAATAATGAATTGAAAGAGTAGGTTGAGAGATTGTTAACATTGGGAATGTCGGTTGAGCATATTCAAGAGTAACATTGTGATATGGTTCAAGAAAAGATGGTTTTTATATAAGGGTCGAAACACATACGAATGGTTTTTTTGTTTAAGGATGACATCAAGCAATATTAAAAAAATAAAGAAAGTGAATTTCCTAAATGATGCCATTAGTTTGGAGTTACATGCAAAGAGACGTTCAAAAACATATTTAGCTATTAAAAATGTACATAAAGGATAGGGTTGAAGAATCACCTTTGATACTGAGGCATCTGCTTGCCATAAGAGGTGACAAAAATAATTAACGAACGAAAGGGTGATCAAGGCGATAATGGACAAAAACATTGACGGGAGCGGAAGGTCAAATGCCACATCGCAAAGATCCATTTACTTTCCTTTTAGCTTTTCGGGTCCAATGATCACCCTATTTGTGATTACAACATGTGGTGCGATCACGGATCCTTCTTTCAAATTATCATCCTTGCCTCCCCCAGGGAGTGAGCTTTAGGACCTACCGGGATGGTGACGCGTGTCGCCATATCAAATAGCTCAAAGTCATGGAGTCTCAAGGCTCTTTGTTGGGAGCGATAAACAATCACTAAAATCAATTATGGATTTCGATCATGGATTTGAACACGCCTTAGGATTCCAATGTGCACATTCTTAAAGGGACCCCATGAAGCATATTAAGTGTAGGCCTAGTGCTCGGCCTATTCATGATGGTGCCACTTGTCACCATCTCGAGCTTATTGTTCCTCGAAAAGCTCTACGAGTCAAAGCAATCCATCACCGAAATCCACTTTCTCGGTTGTATCATGAGAACAAAAGAGGAGCTTTCCTAAGGCATTCCTAATGGAAAGTAGGTTGTTGGCATTCCAAAACCCCGAGGCAAGTTTAGGAGCCTCACTCACATAAGAGCTAAAGAGATAGAATCCACTAAAGGCTCAAATGAGGAGATCAGAGATTTTTGACAAAGATTACTTTACCCAGAAACAAGGGGACAAATTTGAGGATTAGATCACGATCTTTTGTATAGCCACACTCTGTATTGAAAAGGCCAAAGCACACAAGAAGATGTAAATCTAGAAATATCGAGACCCGTTTATGCAACTCGTCAACCTAGGCTAGAGATAACATCACATTCAACAAGACCCTGAAGTGTAGCCAAGATCCTGAAAAAGCATTTTAACAATTTGTACAAACCTTTCCCCAAACCCTAAAGCCATAGTATAGCCAAGATGAAAGGTCATTCGATTACATAACTTAGGATTTCTCAAAATCAATTTTAATGAAGGCTATTAGTTGAGAGAATTTAGCCCACTTCATTCCTTCCCAAACTACATTTACATTGTCTAGAATACACTTATTCTTAATTAAAGCATTTTGCTTAGGTTGGATAATCTAAGGAAGTAGGTATCTCACCCAGAAGAGCAAGGGCTTTACTTGCAATAATCTTATAGGACACATTCAACAAGGTGATCGAAGCACTAGTTGATAATCAACCAAGGGTTTCTAGTTTTAAGAATGACCTTAATATTCCCCTTTAAATCACCTCGCAAGAGAGAGTTGGTTTGGACCATTTCTATCTAATAAGGTTTGTACTTGAGTTTCTGGGGCAATTGTATCCCACATAATCTAGTAAAAATCACAAAGGAAGCCATCAAATATTAAGTGGTTTGTCAGCAACCATGACCTTTTGCAACACCCTCAAGTTTTTTTTTTAATGACAACAAGTTATCACAAGAATGACATTGACTCTCAAAGAGCATGCAGGAACAACATGCAGAGAGATTTTAGGAGGATTGACTCTTTCGCTTCAATAAATGGTTGGGAAGTAAAAACTCCATGATAATGTGAGATAAAGGATCTCGAGATATTAGGAATTTTAGTTAATCATTGATTGGCCCATCATATATCTCTTTGACACTATCATTAGGAGCATAGGAGGAAAATAATTCCATGTAATTTTTGACTAGTGCGTCCTATTAAGCATGGAGTTGAGCCCCTCAAGCTCGATAAGACTCATCTACCTTAAGCTTATATGTTTTTGCTTTTGCCCCTTCTTCATTGAGAAGAGAATTATCAAAACCTTGTGAGTAATGGAGGCATCTACAATATGGTGCCTCATGAGCTCTCTTGTGAAATTCAACTACTTATTGTTGTAAATGTAGAGGTAAGTGGTTGTGTGAGAGATATTAGCTTCCCACCACATGCGATCCATCCTAGCTCCTCATTCGGATAAGGAACAAGGTTTTAGATGCAAGTTAACTGGTTTTGAGTCCACGATGTTGAAGATAAGCCATGTTGAGGAAAAGCGAGCGTAATTTTCTTAATTTGAGTAAGGCATTCAATGCCACATATAATGGGAAGAGATCGAGAAAGCAAAGCTCTATAACACTCACACATGGTTATTAGTGAAGCTAGCATAAGTGAGGATATTTTGTTATGCAAAGAAAATTCTAGCAAATCGTTTCACTAGCTTATCACCACCTTGTGTAAAGTTGGACCAAGTAAACCGTGTGGTGCTAGTGGGGACTCGCTAGTGTTGGTTGGGATCAAACTACCCAAACTTGTTGCGCATATAAAACCACACCTCTCATTAGCACACCATTGCATCGAGAGGAGCCCCTCTGTCTCGAACCAAGGCTAGACCTATATTAAAATTGACACATAAGATCTAAGAGTGAATCTGCAATCCACCACCAAGCAGTCACTCGGGTGTAATTATTGACAATTCCTAGAAAGTGCATGTCTAAATTAAAAAGGATCCTACTTGATGTATAGACAGGGCCTAACCACCAATCGATGAGATAGAGATAAATCAAGTACTATATTTTAAAATATTTTAATATGTTTGACAAATCCAAATACTATATCTTATATATTTTAATATGTTATATTTTAAGCTATTTAATTATGTATAGAAGACATGGTATGACCAAGGAAAAATAATTTTCCAATTTGAATGACAACTATGAAAACCATCCTTGATAAAATTTAAAAAAACAAAGTATTAAGTGTGGAGGGTTTTTTTGTTTTGTTTTGCGGGGGTTCCATGCAAAAATAAAAGATATTATAAAATTATAAATAATAGAATCTCTTATAAACATTATGTAGAAATCTTGTTTAATAAGAGTAATATCAACCTCAACTTAACTATGGGTTAAGAAAATTTCTAGTAGGTTAAAAAAAAAAATCTTTTACCAAATATTAAATACACATTAGGGAGAGGACCCTATAACCGAGCGGGTACCAAAACATGTACATCTCTTTTCACCATAGGTTGTTGACAAAAGCATCAAAGATTTGTTCACTTTTTAGTTAATTACACTTTTTAAGAGTTAATGAGAATGTGATACATAGGCGCTCGGTCATTGGTCCCTCTTTGAATGCTTTATATTGATTTTCTTCATATTAAATCAATTCAAAAACTACTTTTCCCTCCAAATTAACACGTGAAACGAAAATGTCAATATGGCACGATCATACGCTACATGATGCTATAATATTTTTACGCAACCGACATACCTACATATATTTTCGTGCCCCTAAAGTTAGGTGTACGGTTATAGGGTCCTCTCCCTAGTTCGATTAAATTATTAATGATTTTTATAAAATTTTAATATCATGTTTTTTATCAATCCTTAAAATTTTGAAAATATTCTTTAAAAATTTATAAATCGTAAAACTACTTTCCTACAAAAATCTGCATTACTTTAACATAAATTTAGGTTTGTGTCTCAAATTGTTTGTTATTAATATGACCACCATTACTTGTTTTTGTTCTATTAACTCCATTACGGAAGTCCTTAATAAGCATGAAAATGAAAAAAATTGTTTCAAATCTTTTTAATATTTTTATTAAAAATTAACCCACCCTACGATGGAAGAATTTAATGTTGCGATCTCGCATGACATTTGCAAGCTGTCGGCTCATTGGGTACTGATAGAGTGATATTCTTATTTTAATTGCAAGAGGCTTTATTAATTTACCCATTGATGGTCTCAAAACAATCCAATCATATAAATTAAAAAACCATGTAAATAATTTCATGTGAATTTACCATTGTTTCTACTTAAAAAGCGTTATTATACGGTTGTCGCCCTTCCTTAATATTATTATTTTTATTATAATATAAGTGCCTTATTGCCACCAATGTTGGCCATGAGAATAGGATTTCTCTTTTTTATTGTTTATTTGTTGTTGTCAAATTTGATAGATCAATGCCCATGTTGGGATCCCTCCAACTCGTTACATATTCCGATACCCCCTATTTCAAGAGGGAATCGAAGACAATTGCCAATTAAAATGGCCTGGGGATTAACTATCCACAAGTCCCAGGGACTTACTTTGCATAGAGCAACTATCGACATTGGAACCACCGAAAAAGGCGGTCGACATTTATAACATTCTCCAAAGTTCCCTCGCTTGCAAATCTACGCATTTCACCTCCTTTTTCATTCGAAAGGTACTCAAAAATGGCGCACGTAACAACACTTGGAGCAAGAAGAAAGGAGGAGTCAAGACTACTATCACTCAACCCGTCGTAAATACTACCCTCTACTTTGATAGCACCTCCACTACTACTTTACTCAACACTTCTTGTATCCAAAGCGGCAGTGTCGTTCAAGGGGTATCAAATGTATTCATGTTTAGTGTAAATAAAATTGCCCACAAAAGGTTACCATTCATGATATAAATGTACGAAGGTCTTCATGTATACATGTTTAGTTCAGATGTCGTGATATAAGATTTGCAACTTTATATGTACGAATCTATAACAAATTTAAATGTACACATACAACATTTCAATGTAATGTTACATCTATATTCCTACACTACCACTATCAATCACACGCCTTAACAAGTGTACCAAAAATATTTTGTTAACCAAAGACCAATGAACAACCGATGCAACACTAACACAATTACCCTGATATAATTGCAAACCACATCAACTACAAAAGCAACTAACTATCCAAAGCGGTATCAAATGTATAGGTTCGGGAGTCCAATTAGGTGGGATTTTAATCATCCAATTTGGTGTTCTATGGTGCTGGATGGCGTACGAGTTGGCATATAAGCAAGTTGTAAGATCAACGTTCATTGGTTTTTATTGGCCTTTGGTGAAGGTAGGATTTATTTCACTGGATCTACTTTAAAGGCGTCGATTATATATAGTAATCCGCCATGACATTGGTGGCGGCTAGAGGCACTTATATTATAATAAAAATAATAATAGCAATCGCATGTGTACAATGCAATGTGAACGCCGAACAATATATGTTGTTTTATTTGGAGGGATAGTTATTACTTTTGTAGTTGATGTTGATAAGGGTGTGATTGTTTTTGGTTGTGTAGAAATATAGATGAACCACTTCATTTAAAAGCATAAACATGAAGTCTAACCCTTAAAAGCAGTTCAATATGCAAAAAGGTGATATAATGTACAAAGCTTTGGATGGAAGCAACTATAAATTGCATGGTTCTTTCTCGCGTTTTTAAAACTATAGGCATTTGTATGTAGATATAATGAAGAAGACATTAAAAATGTGACGTTGTTAGTTTACATAAAGAAGCGAGCAATAATAAAAACAAAAAATTGAACATGTATGTTGTAAAGTTAGATTTTGTAGGTGTAGAAATATTGATGAACCACTTCATTTAAAGGTATCATCTCTACATTTCAAACTTGTTACAAATTCGTACATATACAATTGCAAATATTTTATCTTGAGTGGTACCATTTTGCAGACTATTTTATTTAAACTTAACATGAATACATGAAGACTTTCGTGCATGTGCATGTGTTGATAAGGGGTGTGATTGATTTTGTAAGTGTAGGAATATAGATGATGCAATACATTTAAAGGTACTATCTCTACATTTCAAACTTGTTACAAATTCGTACATATACATTTGCAAATGTGGTACATATAAATTTTACGCACTAAACTTGTTACAAATTCGTACATATAGATTTTATATCATGAGTGGTTGCCTTTTGTGGCCCTTTTTTTACGCACTAAACATGCGAGTTATCTCTTTCAAGTGCTCTCACACTTAAAGGATTACATGTGACCGACCTCTTTCCATCATGATCTCCATGACGTAGACTCACAAATGGCCAATGACAAAGCTCCTAGTCATGATGGGCTGCCATGTGAATTCTATAAAACTTTACGGGAAACAATTAGTCCGGACCTTTCTCGGGTTTATATTGAGACTTATAGAGGCAATTCTCTTGGTCAATTCATTAACAAAGTCACATTAAGTTAAAAAAAAAAGGGATCCATAACTCATTTATAATTGTGACCAATTACTTTGCCTAATGTCTCTCTACAAGATCATTGACAAAGCTTTGGCTTTGCATATTCACCACGTTCTACTTGCGAATTGTTAATCGAAAACAAACAAGGTTTATTAACAACAGATACATATTAAATAATATTATTACAAATTGGGAAGGCATAAAGTGGACTCAACACTCTCAACAGAAGCCAAGTTAATTAATTTGATGTTGATAAAACATATGACGTATAAAAATGACATTTTATTCTAGCTATGTTCAAAGATTTAGGGTTGGGTCCTACCATTGTTTAAACTATTCAAATGCTCTTTGTAGATGCTTCTACTTACCTCTTCGTCGATGGAGTCAACTATGCAAATTTTGATCTTTTTGCTCTATTTGTTAAGGGTTACTTAGCACCTTTTGCTTTAAATGTTTTAGACTTCATAAAGGAGTTTGGATATCTTCTTTCAAATGCCATAAGCTAGGGCTTGGTCAAGAGCATCTCTAATTAATGACCAACTAATTAATGATCATTTTGTAAATGATTCATAAATAACTTCAATTGAAGATGGGAAAAATGTTGGAAATGTTATGCATTGCCTTGACATTTATTGCCTAGCTTCTAGCTCCAACATTCAATGGCAAAAACTCGAGTTACAAGCAATCCTTTCTACCTACTCCTCCTTTGGTTCAAGTAATTTTTAATGGAAGTGGACTTGTCATGATGAAGACTTCCCCCTTTTTGGAATTCTTTTTGCCTTCCAAACAACTTCTTCGCTTTATGGCAATATGTTCTTGATAGAATAGAGATGAAAATTGCCTATTGGATCACCAAACCCCTCTTTAGTTGGAAAATATTAAATTTGCTCCAAAGTTCTTGACAACACCCCACATTTATAATTAATCTTATTAGGATCCTTCTCGGACTTCTTATAAAAAGCTCGAAAAGTTTCTCGAGAGAATTCTTATGGGCCAGTTCTAAGTTTGACAAAGGATTCCATCAAGTTGTTTAGAAATTTTGTTGTCTTCTCAAGGATTCTAGAGCATTATGGTTTTGGACATTAGACATCAAGGCACGACTCTTTGTGCCAAATGGATCATTTAGACTATTGAAGAACACGAAGCCTATAAGATTCTTTTGCAAAATTGCATCACGAAGGAGCACCATGGGGTGCAAAACTTAACAAGGTCTTACTTTCATAATCTTCTCATTATCAAAACCATAGTGAAAGCAGATTGACTTTTTTATCGTTAAGAGCACTTGGAAGGCAAGGGAAAAGATCAAACCATGGCTTACGTGGGATGGAAGCGAGGATCGAGATGGACTCTCCATCAATCACCATTGTATTTGGTGGTCTCCAATTATCATTTTCACAATATCCCTCATGTTAAGGTGACTTGGGAGCATTCTCGAGCAAGCTTTTCAAACGAGGGATTCAGATATATGCAGGTGTGTTTTGCAAGCAATCTAGGAGATTACATTCTTATCCAAAGGCTAAAGCTAGATTTTGCTAACGAATAATAATAAAGAATCCTATAAGGAAATCTTAGATGTTATCACTCTATAGAGATGCCCCATAAATTGGAGTGTTATCTACCCACTTATGGTGGAAAGACTAGATATGATATCTCGAAACACCATTTCAAAACTACTCACCCAACAAGGAGCCCTATGAATTGTTTTCCGTAAAAATTCCTATTGTGGATAAGTTTAATGATCGTTGTTCCATTCATTCTTTTGCTCATTGTTGGAGCCATAGGTTTAAAGCATGGAATGCCATAGTAGAGCCTAACCTCACTTTGCATGGTGTTTATTTACTAGGACCTTCCCCTTAACCGTAGGCTTCTTCATTCAAGGGTTCCACGGTTTGTTATGTCCTTTTCGTGGTCATATTGAGACTCTTATGCATCTTTTGGTTTTGTCGAAAGCTCATATATCATGGTTTTGGGTTCATGATTTCTTCAAGCCCTTTAACCCATAACCATTTGTTTGGCAACATATCCTCTTAGGGGATTGGCCTTCTCTCCCAATGGATTTCACTCATGGCATGATTTAAGAGTGGAAATCTTTTTTTTATTTGGAGAGCAATGCATCTATTTTGCTAATGTAATTGTTGATTGAAACTCTCGACATTCAATAAACCTATTATTGTTTCCAATATCTTTTGCATATTCAAATTCAAGCTCAAAAGGTGGAACTAGAGGTGCCTGTTCCCCAAACCCTTATAGATCATAAAGCGCAACATTCCTTGTATTATGGTTCGAGATCTACCACCCTCTCGCTCGCAAGATCCCTCTCCAAGAGATGGGGTCGTTGTTGCTACCAATAATGAAGTCACTCGGGTGTGCTCTCCACCTCACTACCACTCTCCTCCACTTCCACAATGTAGTAGGTAGGGTTGTCCACCTGTCACATTGCGACGATTGGGCTCCTTTATCTTCTTTAGACAAGGTTCCTCGACTAACATTAGTTATCTCGCTAGTGCGTGACCAAGGCCATGATAAATAGTCTCAGAAGCTCTTAAGAGCGCAATCATTTGGATGAGAGCCCATTGCATATGGGACCAATGCTCGAGATGGCAAATGGAGCAAAACTAATGGCATGGATCTTCCTTCTACTAGTCTCTTCACTATTGTTGTTTGATAAACTTGTTTTGTAATCGTTGGTTTGATATAATTTTTTTGTAAACTTTACTCTTAGAACACATCACTCACCTAATATAACAACATGCTTCCATACTACCAACTTTATTATGAATAATTATATTATTATTATTTTTTGGTAATATTACTATTTTATGTTAAAAATAATATTAGGAATTATCACACTAACAACATAGTAAACAATAAAATGTCCATTACATTTTTTTAATTCAAAGCGGTCCACGAAAAAGCAACTCGTGTTTAAGTTTAAGATTTGCACGATTAAGCTTTCGTAAGGATGTCTTTAACGTTATGGATATAAATACCAAATTGCATTTTATGTCTCTAAGCTTGGTGGCAACACGGGCTTTACCATGTCATTTAATGCGGGAAATTAAAAATTAATAAAATATATATAGACATTAAGTGGTTAAATGTGTGAAGTGGGGCTAAGCCCACCCATTATAAGATGTGTAAAGGATTTATTTAAAAATTAATAAATTCTTAACAAAGAAAAAGAATATTTAAATAAAGTTAACATGGATTGTTATTGGGTTCCTTTCCCATTTTAATTCAAGAAGTCTACCCGAAAAAAGGGAAAAATATAAAATTTAAGTAGCAATGATTACAACAGGAAACCTAGTTCAAAGCCAAACCAACCACGATCCAAGCAGGCAGCCTATGCCTAACCAGAGAATTTGACAACACTAACCCAAAGACCAGCAGATTTCTAAAAACGAAGTACTACTAAAGAGCCAAAGAAGACAGAGATGAGCATCAACACTACACAAATTCAGAGGGAAGGAGACAACATTTAGAACCTAGCCAAGTTGTTCCAGTTTCAAGAAACAACAAAGAACCACAGAACCGAAGGCCTGTTATAGCAAAAGAAAGTTCCACCTCATCAAAGAACCCGAGATAAAAAGAACCCAAATCATCATAAAAAATCTTCAAATTAATCAGATGAAATTCAGAGAGCACAAGCAAACCCTGTTTGCATTGATCCAGCGATAGTCGGTCCCAATCTTCCCAAGACCGTGTTAGAGGCCATAACGATATTTCTGAGAACCCTGCCCCACAATCCTCCTCATCGACATTGCCCATATTTCCGAATTCCATGTCAATTCTGTCTCACTAACCCGACCTCTTTCGAAGCTATACCACGCACCTCCTCCCGCAAAAACTAGCAGCTCGGGGATAGTAAGTAGGATTGGGCATGTGCGCCAAGAGAAAACCAATTGTTTCACAGAAAACCCCTATCTTGGGACTGGCGGGCAGAAAAGGTCCGGTAGGCAGGGAAAAGTAAGAGAGGAAAGCGTAGGCCAACCCCACATCCCGCCGTAAACCCATCTGAGTAACTGTCTTCTCAGTAGCCATCCTTTTCCCTAATTTGAAACCCACGTTCTCTCCCATATTGAGAGCATCATGGCCGCATCTTTCATAGCCATTTCCCTTCATTTCCATCTCCTTATCCATGCAGCAGATCAAAATCAGGGTTACAAAAAGCCCAACAAGCTGTGATACATTTGAGGGCTAGCGTTAGGAATAGAAAGTTAAAATAATGGCGGGGTATTTTTTTGGGCCCTTGGTTTATTGGTGATGTTGTCGGGTTTATGAGCCCATCATGGATCAAGTCTTGCTAGGTGCAAAGCCTAGAGATACCCGACACAGAGAGTCAAAACGGTTGAGGCTAAGATCATACCCTGGGTGACTTTGACGACATGGATGCCCCTTTTTTGTCGTTGCTTAAGCTGAAGGTGATCACTACTTTAGTTGTACGCTTACTCACAATAAGAAATCCACTATATGCTTCCTCTGAAACATGAGCAGAGATGCCGACAATCTATGTAATCTAGTGCCCAAATGAGTGCACTACTCATCAAAAAAAAAAAAAAATAGGCCACCCCAACAATAAAATAACTCTCTTCGGCCAAGAGATCCTCCTCCTCATTAACACCGAGCGAGGTATTTTTCTTCTTTTCGAGGAAATGCCACATATCCTTGACCAAGTTTCTTTGCGGCGTTGATTTCACCTCCTTCCATGATCATATTATAATGAATTCCTCCATCAAGATCTCAATCTCCAACATATCCATGATAACAATCGTACCACATCCTCTAGAAGGCGATCAATGTGTGTTGCCAAATTCACTCACCGTTCTTGCTCCTACTCCCTCCTGTGTTGCTATATCACACATTGTTCCTCTATCAATCCGCGAAAAAAACACTCGTAGATATATAGAGTATTTTTTTTTATTATTAGCAAATAGTTTTGAAAGGGACTATACCCTAGTACAGTAGGCTCAAAAGCCGAGATAAAACATGAATGCCCAACAACGAGAAAAACACTTTGCTTAGAAAAGTGCCCAAAACCAACAACACGTCAACGAATAAACAATCGATGAACAACAATCCAACAATTGTTGTTCGGTAGAAAAAAAAGTGAAGCAAAAAACGATCAAACAAAGCAGTAGAAATCTTAACTAGGTAGAGAAGCGGTAGTCTTGAAATGAATTTTTCTTTTTATGCACCGTTATCCAACTCTTTGAAGTCTCATGATTGAAGGGTTACATAAAGGAGGCAAATTTTCCTTGCCCTCTATGTTTCCAACTGGGACAATAATATTGTTCTCCGAGTTAAATCTTTTGTATTTTCCTTTTTGTCACCAACTGAATGAGATTCGTTGATATTGTCTTTGCTGTCAACAACTGGAATTTCCGAAAGAGGGGTTTACAGAATCAACCTCGTCTTCAATAACTACATTTGAATTTAGATCCTCTTTGGCTTCGAAAACCAGATGTTCCGGAGGGCGTCTTTCCACCGGATTGTTTCTCTTGTCTTTGGCTCTTTTCTATCCCACAATCAGTAGAGGTGTGGCCTAAATAGAAACACCTTCTACATCTAAATGGTAGGCCTTCATAATCTAAAGGTTGTGACCAAGTTTTGTTTTGCACTCTAAGATCAATGGTAGCAGGAAGGTTTTTAGCGGTATCAAGTTCCACTAAGATCCGGGCATAAGTAGTATGAGTAAAATCAGAGGTTTGAGAATCTATATATATGGTAGTTCCCAAGGCATTGCCAATAGAAACAAGACAATCACGACTCCAAAATTGGAGAGGTAAATGGGGCAACCTGATCCATACATGTTTGCTAGGAAAATGATTCAGTAAGCGGGTTAAAAGAGGGGAACCAGGGTTTTATAACCAAGTATCTGGACTAGCAGACCCAGAGCTTAGATGCGATAACATTCTTATCAGCAATTGAAGAAAAATAACAATGAAAATACCTTTAGCACACGGGTACAAATCTATCCTTCCAGCTAGAATCGAATCCAATGCTTGGAAATCCAATCATGAAGTGTAGGAAGGTTGGGCCAAATACCTCCAAATCTATAGATTACTGTGTGCTCCTCGTAGTATTTTTCAGAAGAAATAACCTCATCTCCAAATGAAATACATGGAGTAGTGTTAGCAGGTTTCATAGGGGATCTCTTTCCATTCAATGCATCTTTGAAGGATGTGTTCATGGTAGAGCCTCCCTTGCCAACCCTATCCCTCTGAGGCGAGACAACATTGTCACGGAAGGCGATTCGCCGGAGTTGCGCTGATTAAAACCGTTATTATTGCTAGGCATTCGGGAGCCTCGGATCATTTGCCATCAACTCGCCTGTCAAGAGCCGATGCCATGGGTATTATTTGCGAGATCCTTGCCCCGCCTCACATTCCGATCAAGGTTTGAGAATTTCTCAAGAGCTTTCGCAGTATTCTTAGTTTTGTCGCCTCCATTCCCATTGGAGACCGCAAATCAATCAAGAGATGTCCTTATCCTCTGTGTAATGTGCCATGGCGCCACCATTGGAAGGGAGCCGTGAGTCCCGATTCTCATTAAGATTGGGTTACGCCCCGCCGCCACCGCCATGATCGGTGTTATTCCAATTAGGGTTAGGGCAAAAGCGAGGAGAACAGCGGCAGGTTGAGGAGCCATCTTCTATCCCTTGTATGTGATTATATAGAGTATTATGATGCAATATTATTTAAATTTTGATGAGGAAATAAAAATTTATGTGACAATAATGTGTATAAAGGATTTGTATATTAAAGAGTTTAATTCCACTTGTTTTTATGACAAAAAAGTTTATGAAAGTAGGAACATAAATTAAGTGGAAGATAAAAATATTGATTGCTTAGTTAATTTAACTAGTTCTTATCATTTTAAATGTGACATTAGTAGGTAGACAATACTTAAAACAAGTGGAAAAAGAGAAGATAGAGACGAAATACCATTATATTATAAAATATCAAATTAAATATGACTATTTAATAGTTGTTACTATCATTTATTTTATTTGATGAAGTCAAAAACTAGCATAAATATTTTAAATACATTTATCTAAAATATGTTGAGAGATATCAATCTCGAGGAGGCATCTATCTAGCTATGTTAGTATAGTATAAGTATACCAAAAAATAAATTTATTATAAATAAATTTATTTATATGAAAATATACATATCAATTTCAAGGTTCTTAGCTTAGATTTTTCACATACCACATTAATCAATAACTTCATTAAATTCTCTATCGATTTCCCATTGATTTGTGGCAAATGGAATCAATTTAGCTACGCCATTGTGTCAGTCTCGAAAAAATCTATTCAAGAAAAAAGGGCCCAAACATTACTATATGGCCAAGATATTACTATTTTTGATTGACTTCCCAATAAAAAAGGAGGAAAAATATTGAAGTGACACTTTAATGGAAGTCAAATTTATGAATGAATTTACATGTGAGTGTCAAATGAAAATCAAATTTAATGTCGAGAATAAAAGTGAACAACTCACTCCATTACAACCTTATTTCCATCATAAAAACATCTCTCCACATACTAACAAACTTTTTAATAAAAATTATGATAAATTTTTTTAAAATAATTCACATTTCAAAATTATAAATAAATCTACACAAAAATATTTATCATCATAACTTCTACTACCATAAACTCCTTTCTATTCATTAATTAAATACTAATTCTTAAAAATGATTGAAATGGAAAATGTGTGCGTAAGTCGGACCTTAGTCCCAAATGATGTTTTCTATGAAAACAATAGACAAGTGTCGACACAAAATTGATTAGATAGGTAGTGCGACACCTATCGATAATTGATGTTTATATAAAGTTCATCGCTTATCCGCGTGATAATGTTAGAAATTCATATTCAAACAACGAAACTATTCGCACAACCAAATGCGTTTTCTTAAATCCTTTTCCGTTGGCAAACGCATCATTATTATTAACATTAATTTTTGAAGGCAGGCTTTAAATTTTTAATGAGAGTTTTTTTAGCTATTGCCTTTCAAACGGTACAAAATTCTATTAATACTATATATTGATTAAAAATATAAAAGACAACTAGATATATTAATATATATTTTTATACAAAAGTGTGTTTATATTAAAAATGAATAGAATGAAATTATATTGTACATTTGAATTTAGCTATATATGTAATTTTGAAATCTACACGAATTAGATTACTATTCATTATATTTTAATTTTAAAACATTAATATTTTTAGACAATTATATATATTTTTATACAAAAGTATGTCTATATTACAAATGAGTAGAAAGAAATTATATTGTAAAATGTAAGTTAAATTTAGTTATATATGTAGTTTTCAAAATTACATGAATTCAATCAAAAAGTTATAAAAGTAAGAACTCACAACATTTTTAAAGTACAATTGCACTAAACGCAGGGATGAGAGCCTACATAGGCTTCCCACATGAACAAAGCAGAGAGCGAGGATAGAGTCTAGTTTGTCGACAAAAGCGAGACTATTTACTCGGCCTACGCACATGGAGATTTCAAAGAAAAAATGACCGATCACAATTTTGACAGGGGACATATGCAAAACAAAATATATTGGCAAATTGTTATTACATGGCAAAATGTTTTTGTTAGAGATTGTTAAGACTCTATACAAGGCTCTCGGCGGACCTATGCTGCAACTACATTGAAAAGGAGAGCACATATGATTGCACTCAAGTTCGCTAGAAGCACGCTCATGGCCCAATTTTTCCCCTCACGTGCAAGAGACCCTAACAAAGAAGACAAAGGAGGACTATCGGGGTAAAGAGGACTATCGAGTTGCCACCGAGTCATTGACACGAGTGGGTCCACACTATCTCATATGGGATTCCAACCATTGTTCTCTTATTTTTCTATATTTTAAACTTATAAAAAAATTAACATAAGAAGGAATCCCTTCCGCCACCGCCACCGCCACCGCCACCTCTATCAAACACTCCACCACTACTATAAATCAAAAACCAAAACAACAAGAAGAAAAACTCCACTACACATATGACGTCGACGCTGAAAGCATAGACATGACCTTAAAAAGTTGACAGCTGCAGAGAGCATCTGCAAACACCCCATTATGTTGGGAATATTGACAAATTCTGTCCTTTCCATGTTTAAACAATTATCAACGCACAAAGTTTTTCTGGACGTTTCTCGGCAACAGCCGGTCACATGTTTGACGGGCATAGGTTCCCGTCAAAACGCAGTTTTACATTTTCTTTCCGTTGGCAAGAACCGAGCCGAATTGTTTCCCACAGTTTGCAATGAAACGACGCCATTCTTGCTCTATTTTTTCCCGATCACTATTAGTCGAATCGATTCATTAAACAAGCAGTAAATTTCAAGCTCCCGCTAAAAAAATCATCGTATGGCTGAATCATGCCGATAATAATCTGAAAAAGTTCCATAAATTTAACTCTTCCAAGAATATGGCAGACAAATAGAAGAATTCTGCATTTCTTACAGCCTACCTTACTCTAGCGAACTGCAAATACAGTAGTTTTGTTTAAGAGACGGAAACTTGAGAGAAATGTAGAAACAGAATTTACAGACATCAAAGAAGGAAACGAACAACAAAGTATTAACCACAATTAACGGTAGAGAATACAAAGGTACGATTTTGAGGGAAAAGAAAGAATAAAAGCTGTAGCACAAATCCGCTTTAACAGAAAAAAGCATAAAGCATACTTTATATTTCCAATTCGGAGGAAAAGGAAAACCAGAATATCTGAATAAAAACTTACCGAATACATCAGAACGCATGTACGTCTCCTTGCTGTGATCAGTAAGGTCCAATGTCTCCACTGGTGCGTACACTCGTCCTCTTCCCCATATTTTCCCCAACATAGTTACAAACAGCAAACAAAACACCAAACGCACCGCGATTCGAACTCGTGACCTCCGTTATCTCAACCTACGAATACACGCATCGAAGCCTTTATAAATAGAATACTATAAGGGACCGGTCCTAACCGCGGCGCTTTTACTGTTGCCATCACAAGTACAAACCCTTGTAGCGCAGGGAAACAAATTGAGCTGTGATTTTAGTAAATGTTTGGGGTTTGGCCCACTGGAAGCTCCTGCCAACCACGTACAAGTTGGTGTCTTTTTCTCTGGTGTCTTTTCCTCTTTTGGTAAAAGTGTTCATTATTATATCTTTTGTACGCACCGCTGCCTTTTTGTCCATCACAGAGTCACAGAACATCAACTCTTTCCGGAAAGCAACATAATTTATTTGGTGTTGAATGATTGAGCCGATATTTACACAGAGGTTGGTCGAAGGTATTAAATGCTCAAGGAAATTCAGAAATATTAGGTGAAGTGGGACTGTGGGGCACAAAACAAACGAAAAATGGGACAAAACGTCAATTTCAGGCTTTTCCTGCGCTGTTCACAGCAGATTTAGAGCAGGTGCGGACTCTCCAGAACTGGTCTTAAAAAAATTTGTGTTTGTTGTCGACAATTTTAAGGAGGGCCATTTTCTTTAATTAAAAATAAAAAGTGATCCTTCGTTTAATACATATGGCAACACATATATTAATCAATCACATATCAAAAGATTAAAATATAAATTGGTATTTATGTGCCAACTAAAAATAGGTACACATAAAGGAGAGGAGCCACTGGTTGTGCACTCAAGTTGAAGGGTGTACAACACACATTTAAATACATTAAATTTTGAAAAAAAAACCCTTTAAAAGATTTTTTTTTCTTAATCTAATTTTTTTTTTTAGCATTTTTATTTTATGGAAAGTGGTTTTTAAATGGATTTAAATCAAGTAGTTTTTCATACAAAAGAAAAAAGGGTGGACCATTAGTAGGGCATTATGTCATGCATTTTTTCCACTTATGTGGCATCATGTGATTGGGTGATTTTTGATGTGATTTGATGTGACACATTTTATTAGCTACTTTTTTTTCAAATGTTAAATGACAAATGTACATGTACTAGTCACTCACTTCACAAATACCCTCACCATTACTAGTCCATGCTCCACTATTGGCTCCTCTCCTTATAGCAATGGTAAATGAATTTTAAGGTTGTGATGGTTATTATGTAATATATTTAATAACGTAAATATTTTTGATATTGGTTATTGAAGAAACGAACATTAAGATAAATGTAAGCAAGAAAAATATCTACAAATGAAATCCCATCTCTCATTTTTATATTATGACATGAATATGTAACACTTTCAACATGTATTTATTGTACAATATTATTCAATTGTTTATTATATCGCCGAAGGCGATTATATTGCCTTCACTATGTCTATTAACATTTTTTCCCAAATCAATAGCATTACGCCATGTGTCATATTTTATTACAGATTATAGTTTAGTAAAAATAAATATTTTTTTAATTTTAAAATATGTATTTATTTGGCATTTGATTGGTTTTTCCTTTTATTTCTCACGAAATTCAAGGCAATATTTTTAAAATTGGAAAACCTCTATTGACTTGATTTGTTTGTGCATTTTTTCAAAGAAATTAATGTTGTTTCACAACAATCCATGGCTAAGAGAAATGCTTTGAAATATTAAAAAAATTATAGCAAGATTTGAGATCTCCAAATGTACAATATTCATTAATGGAAAAGATTAAGGGCATAGACTTGAATAGACATGTCAATGTTTCATTTAATGTCCATGGAGCATGGCGGATTGTGCATGACGTAGAAACAAAGTTTTATTTTTTGTTTTGTATACAATATCCCAACTTGCTTGATGTGAAACTATCTCTTTATGCCATTGATGCACGAGAGAATTTTTGACTCTTACGCAAAGTGTTGTAGGTGGATATCTTAAACTATTTGGAGTTGAAAATGTATTGAGACGGACTTGAAAGTTTTGATATTTTTTTCCATGCAAATTTTATCCTACTATTTTTGTAGACAAGTTTATCATTTCAATTATATCTAGTTAACTTGCAATATCCCAGTGGAAAAACCTCTAGAGTACAATGTGAGCATTTGAAAAGCATATGTGCAATGCACTTTATGCATTGACATTTCATATATGTTGTAATATTTATCTTTGAGGATTTTCTACAAGTATTGATGTTCATATGTGTTACAAGACTTCAAGGATGTAGATGTAGATAACTACAACTTTATAAAGGTACCAAAGATGAGTAAAATCTGACTTCAACAATACTACACCCTTAGTCCTTGGTTAGATATTGGGATATGTGTAGCTTACATGTGGCTAACATTATCTTCAAACATGTCATATCATATTTATGTATGGTTTCATATGTTTAGTAGGTCGGCCTGGTACCTTTCATAGCATAGTAGGGTATATATAATAGTTAGTAAGTGGTAGATTATCATCATATTGAGCACTTGAGCTTATTATATGGTTTTGAGGTTGCCCCCTCGAAGTGGCTATGTCATTCTACTCACATATTGTGATCATATTTATATATTTCTGTTGTTCTTTGTGTTATGTTGTTATTGATATTTAGATCTATCCGAGTAATTTCATCACAAGTGGTATCAAAGCTTCAATCTCAGCCATAATTGGGTCAAAACCCTAATTGTGAAGATCCGGCTATATCTCCAAACCAAGAGAGAATTTTTCTACAATTGTTTATTTGGAGTTTCAAAATAAGTAAAGTAAGGTCCTCTCCATTCAAGAATTATTGACTTGGTTTGCACAAGTTATATCGGCTTTACAATTTTTCATAAGTTCACTTTTCTAAGTTTCTTATATTTTTAGAAAGCTTCTTTGAAAATCGGGTAGGGTTTGTTCTTTGTATTTTTTGAATAAAGGCTGAAATAATTCTAAAATTAGGCACTTAAAACTAGGTTAAAGGAGTTGTTCTTGAAACCCTAATTTTTGTGCATCATGTGGATGCAACCTTTCTATGGAAATGTGGTGATTGATGTTAGGGAATGGTGGATCGAGTTTAAGAAGAATTATTTATCATCAATATGGAAATGGTGTTGATTTTCATTTTGGATTTTTAGTCCAACACAGAGTTGGGTCTCTCAATTGAATCAGGAGAGTTCATGTGGGTCTTGGGAGGAAATGGAACATGTTTTCTTGGCCAAGTGGACAAAAGAAAGAGAGGAAGAGAGAAAATAATGAGGTTGTGTAAGAAAAAGAAAAAGAAGTTATGGGTGATGTAGAAGGAGAGGAAGAGGATCAAGTTAAAGAACAAATAGAGGATAAGAGTTTAGATAGTGTAGCTCCAAAGATGGAAGCTTCAATATTTCAGTTTGAAGATTGCATCCATAGGAAAAATAATATAAAGGAAGTTCAAGTGGATGGTAAGAAGATTCAATTTTTTGAAGATTTGAAGCTCTCTAGTCTCAAAGAGAGTTTTTCACTTTTGCATAAACCTGACACATTTTTGGCTTGGAGAATGTCATTGCACAAAATGTTTCAGCCTAGATAGAGTTACTGAGTTGAGTTAGGAAGGCCAAATCGGTTGGGAACGCGAGAAAATTCTGAGATGTGCATTAAGAGGGTGAAGAAGAGAGTAATTACTAAGTATCTAATCAACCCGAAAGAATCAAGACAATGAAGGCTAACATGGAAAGAGGAAGATTTCCTTTATTAGAATCCAGAGATCATCAATTTTGAGGACTATACTTGTTTGAAGAAGTCTCTTTAAATGGTCGCATTGGTGCCTATAGACACCCAAAACTATATTGTTACTCACTCTAAACCTCTCGAAATCGTCTTGTAATCACTTCACGACACATTACAACCATTTCGACTTATTATGACCACTTTTGAAACATTTTGATACTTTACAACCCTTAACGACATTGTCTCAAATCACGATTCTATCATCCCCACAACTTCCCTAATTACTTTTATCACTTGCACAATGTTCTAAATCATTAATTATTCGCACTACTGAGACCTTACTACACTCTACTCTACTCCAAGGATTATTTAATTAATTTTATCGCTCTTATTATATACCCCATTACCTAATTGAATATCAAAATAATTAAATAAATCACCCACTTATCCATTTCCACCTCATCTCCAACTCACTTCCACCTCACTAGTTGACATCTCAAGTTGGATAAAGCAAATCAAATCATGACTAAGGCTAAAAATCATTAATTATATTCAAGAGGACAAGTTTAAATTAAATCAAATCATAGATTTGAATCAACTAAAACATATCCCTTAAATTATGACTTTCCAAATTAAAACAAAACTCTCTCCAAGCCAAAACTCACGTCACCATTTTTGGTGAATAAAAAAAAAATCCATGAATTAATAATTATAGCAAACCTTTAAATATTCAAAAGGCATGCCACCTTTTCCAAACAAAATGGCAACTCACCCAATCAAGCTCAAAACAACAATTTATCTTTCCAATCAAATTGGAAACCGTAATATCCCTTCGGGATCAATGGAAAATATACAAACCAACCCTTCAATACTTCAATCCACTCGGAAATTGCAAAATACAACACGAACTACTTGAACTAGTCAAATAAATGACTCAATAAACCCGAAGATAAGGGTTTAGTGGCCTCTATCAATTGAGTTCAAATAATTAATTCTCAGCTGAAATAATGGCCTCGAGAAAATCAGATTTCATTCCCAACTCAATATCTGCCGCAAATAAGTCTTCAAACACTCGCCAACCAAGCATGTAAGAAGGGTAAACAAATTCAGATCTAAACTCCATCTTTCAATCACCGTAATTGCTCTTAGAGTAAGAATTAAACTGAACTAACATCATCAATTGTAGACCACTATTATTGAGCATTAAGCAAGCACAACCCAACCAGAACCATGAAACACTTGAAAGTACTCCCCAAACACCTTCATACAAATCGCTGCCGGTATGACCATTTAGAGAATCATTAAGACAAAGGAACATGCATTCTCCCCTTCCCGGACATTCAATATTTTACCCAAACAAACCTATTCATTTCATCGCTGCCTTGAGTGGCTCAAACATCATGAAAATAACAGCTAAGATCAAATAAACAATTGCCATACGGTTCGCTGATCTTTAGAGGTTCAAAACTTACATTAGAACATCCAATACCTTCCCTGGTGATGTCGCGATCCAAGGAAAAACACAAGAACTTCATTCATACCCAAACCAAATCGAAAACATACCAAATACTATCATAGATTTGCCACGAAAGAGATCATCACTGCTACTGAGAGGCATATTATCATGCATAATACAAATCGAACTATCTTAAAAGAGATCACAAACCAGTTATGAAACAATTAGGTAGTCGTTGGTTACCTTAGGCCCTCCAATATACATTCCAACATATTTCAAGTAAGTCGATGTCCAGGAAGGTATAGCAGACTTGTATGAATAACAAATCAAGCAAAAATCATGTGAAGTAATTACCACTTTACCCTACACAAGTCGCTTCAAAAACATCACACTAATATGCAAATACTTAGTCGTTCCACCTCAAACACCACAACCATGTACCAATTTAGCAAGCAAAGACAACCAGCCAATCGATTTATACAAAAGTGTATTTAATTCAGCCCATAGACATTCTCCGAGAACTCGCCAAAGCAAATCAAATATATATGTCAAGTCATACCATGCACAAGCAAATCGATTTGCGAAAAGAACTCCAAAGAAATGCTTATATTTTATCACAAACCGTACTACATGTGTGACATCGCTACAAGATAAAAGGCAGATTTTCACTTGCAAATTAAATCCAAATGCTTGCCAAAACCAAAAACATGGATCTAGCAAATAATCACTTCAATTGATTTTCAATAACCAACTTAAAACAACCTCCCACGCAAGAGAGAGAGAAAGTATCAATGGGCATGCATCCCAACTCCAAGCATAGAGTATCAAAATAAGTTCATCATAGCATAGCATAATAATGACCCTAGTACTCTTTTTATAAGTAAGGAGGCACAAAATTCGAAAACCCTTGGAGACGGAAAATATTAAATAAAAGTAGTTTGTTTTCCCTAGGTGTGGCATCCCCTTTTCAAAAGGCGATTTTATCAATAAAAGCCACCTAAAATATTTATTTAAATAATTCTCCATTTACTTTTTATATTTTTGGAATTAAATTAAATAATCTTCATAGTTAAATAATTAAATAAGTATTGCTCCGTGCAATAATATTTAATTATTTAATAAACATGTTCTCCTTGACATCTCGAAGCCCACGGGGGACGTATAGGTAAAGGGTCTTAAATGGGGACATTACGTAAAACTCGAGACAAAACATTTGAGTCATGCTTTAGTCGACCTCGGAGTAGAAAATCAATCACACAAATCAATACTCTAGGATTCTCTTCCCTCAGCTATAAATAAACACTCATTCCTCTCCATTAATCATCTTTGGAAGCTTAGAATCTACATTGTTATTGTGTCAAATTGTCATTGATTTTACACACAGTTATGTTGTCCATTTGATCAAGAATCTACCAAGTGTGCTACCAATCAATTCAATCATTCATTTGCATTGCTCGTAGCTCAAATCTACTTCCATTCGAGAACACTTTTAGAGCAGCCACATCCATTTGATCGTAGAGATTCAACAAGCTCGGTGCTTCATTCCAAGCTTCATCCAATCTCATTTGAGGTTACAAGGAGATACGAAGGAAGAATCAAGTTTGCACATTGTGTTTGTTTTATGTTATTTTGTATTTTCTCTTGTATACAGGGACAATGTTGCTTTGAAAGGGAGGGGTATGCTACACCCTTGGTCCTTGGTCATATTTTGGGATACGTATAGGTGACATACGCGGCTAACATTATCTTCCAACATGTCATATCATATTTACTTATGCTTTCATATGTTTAGTGGGTTGGCCTTGGTGCTTTTCATAGCAAAATAGGGTATATATAGGAGTTAGTAAGTGGTAGATGATCATCAAATTGAGCACTTGAGTCTTATTAAATGGTTTGGAGGTTGCCCCCTCGAAGTGGCTAAGTCATTCTACTTGCATATTATGATCATATCTATATATTTTGATGTTCTTTGTATTATTGTGTTGATATTCAAACCAATCTAAATAATTTCGTTAGAGACAAAAATACTTACGACGCCTTTATCAATGTCACTTCTATATTCTTGTTTTGATGAAGAAAACCAACATACACTTATCACATACAAAGTAAAATAGCATATAGACAAGGTCGACCAAAATTTCCACAGGAAAACAAGGGAGTTTAGATGTATGAGCGAATTTTTCATCCCTAAATAAATAATGAATTGAAAGAGTGGGTTGAGAGATTGCTAACACTGGGAATGTCGGTTGAGCATATTCAAGAGTAACATTGTGATATGGTTCAAGGGAAGATGGTTTTTATATAAGCGTCAAACACATACGGATGGTTTTTTTGTTTAAGGATGACATCAGCAATATTAAAAAAATAAAGAAAGTGAATTTCCTAAATGATGCCATTAGTTTGGAGTTACATGCAAAGAGACGTTCAGAAAACATATTTAGCTATAAAAATGTACATAAATGATAGGGTTGAAGAAACACCTTTGATACAAGGCATACAACTGCCATAAGAGGTGACAAAATAATTAACGAACAGAAGGGTGATCAAGACGATAATGGACAAAAACATTGACGGGGAGCGGAAGGTCAAATGCCACATCAACAACATTGACCAAATGTGTTGGAAATTCACGGTGGTGTTAAAAAAATATTACGTTTGGTGACAATGATAATGTTGTTCTTTCCAATAAATATTCGTGTATACAACCTTCCAAATTTACATATATGAAAACTTTAAGGTTACAGCTATTAAAAATTTAATGTGATGTGTGTTATTGATGCGAAAGAAAAAGACTTGTTATAAGACATTATAAAGTTTAGATACGTGTTGATGCTTGAAAATGCATGTTTGCTTGCACCTACTTTTCAAACACATCAATGTGATCTCTTGCCTATTGTGGTCCTACTACTATAAGACACCTCTACAGAGAGTTGGTTCTCATCTAAAACTTGCTCCTAGTGTTATCACTACCTACCTAAATACTAAACTAAGAACTTAAATGGAGAAAAGGAATCACGGAAATAAAGAAAAAGATGGTGATGTAACTCCGTGATTTTTGGCTAACAAACTCGTTCCCTTCCCGATTTCAACATAATAACCAACGAACATCTAGGAATTTTAGATATAATACACTAAACAATACAAGAGGTAAGGAACTCAAATAAAAATTATAAGGTAGACAAACGAAGCACAATAATTCTCATTGATGAAAAGTACACACATTTGTAGGCTTATCACAAAGGTCATACATCTGTTTATTCAATAAGACAACGATTAAAGCAACATGAAATAAAATGTGGCCTAAATAATTCGAAGAAAGTCTACCAACAACAACCAACTAGAATATAGAGACAATCTCTCTAATTATACATGAATACAAGAGAAAAACGCTTGAGAAGTAAGAAAAGTGTCATAAATGAAGATCGTTGTCCATCCCCTAAATTTTTGAGTATCAAATCCTATTTTGAGTTGAAATGACCCAACTTCTCCATTCCAAGGCAATCATATATTCAATGATGTGATCCCACGAGGCAAACAACTGCCAAAAGTGCTTAAAAGTATTCATATGCATTCAAGGGGCATTTGTAGACCTTTAGAACACTCATAACATTAAATGTGAGACACCCAGGAAAGATCAAAGCTTGATATTATGTGGCTTCTTGAGATCTATAGAGATATTCATCATCTGTGAAGGCATTATGGCTCTTTGAGAGGCTCAAACATTAAACAACATATTCAAGTGGGTAAAAGTCACTTGAATCATATGAATGGAATAATACAAAACACATAGGCCTTGTCATTAGATAGTACGCTCAAACCGTACTCAATCAATCTAAAAGTGGTTTCATTCAAAAGCTCTCTTCAAGAGCTTTCTAGTGAGGTTAAAATCATACCAATTGGATTTATCTAGCAAACATTACATGGTGTTATAAACTTCTAGGAACCATTTGCATGCAATTGAATTTCAAGGACACGTGACAACTCTACATTGACTTCTCAAAGTGACATATGAACCAATTACGAAGTCTCGTTGCCTTGTTGGGTTCATGCCTTATCCTTTGTTACATCAAACAAAATCTCTCCTCAACAATTGTTCCAACGAGACCTATATCAGACAATGGAACTCTTTAGCAAAAGTTATGGCAATATGAAGTTCTCGTCGACCATCTCGATACAACCGTGTCTCGAGGACACATGACAACTTTGCAAAGTGGAGTCTCACAAGATCCATTTACTTTCCTTTTAGCTTTTCGGGTCCAATGATCACCCTATTTGTGATTACAACATGTGGTGCAATCACGGATCCTTCTTTCAAATTATCATCCTTGCCTCCCATGGGAGTGAGCTTTAGGACCTACCGGGATGGTGTGACGCGTGTCGCCATATCAAATAGCTCAAAGTCATGGAGTCTCGAGGCTCTTTGTTGGGAACGATAAACAATCACTAAAATTAATTATGGATTTCGATCATGGATTTGAACACGCCTTAGGATTCCAATGTGCACATTCTTAAAGGGACCCCATAAAGCATATTAAGTGTAGGCCTAGTGCTCTGGCCTATTCATGATGGTGCCACTTGTCACCATCTCGAGCTTATGTTCCTCGAAAAGCTCTACGAGTCAACAATCCATCACCGAAATCCACTTTCTCGGTTGTATCATGAGAACAAAAAGGAGCTTTCCTAAGGCATTCCTAATGGAAAGTAGGTTGTTGGCATTCCAAAATCCCCGAGGCAAGTTTAGGAGCCTCACTCACATAAGAGCTAAAGAGATAGAATCAACTAAAGGCTCAAATGAGGAGATCCGAGATTTTTGACAAAGATTGATGCTACCCCTAAATAAGGGCACAAATTTGAGGATTAGATCACGATCATTTGTATAGCCACACTCAGTATTGAAAAGGCCAAAGCACACAAGAAGATGTAAATCTAGAAATATCGACCCATTTTTACAACTCGTCAACCTAGGCTAGAGATAACATCACATTCAACAAGACCTATAGAAGTGTAGCCAACATCCCGAAAAAGCATTTTAACAATTTGTACAAACGTTTCCCCAAACCCTAAAGCCATAAGATAGCAAGATGAAAGGTCATTCGATTCTATAACTTAGGATTTCTCAAAATCAATTTTAATGAAGGCTATTAGTTGAGAGAATTTAGCCCACTTCATTCCTTCCCAAACTACATTTACATTGTCTAGAATACACTTATTCTTAATTAAAGCATTTTGCTTAGGTTGGATAATCTAAGGAAGTAGGTATCTCACCCGAAGAGCAAGGGCTTTAGAATAATCTTATAGGACACATTCAACAAGGTGATCAAGCACTAGTTGATAATCAACCAAGGGTTTCTAGTTTTAAGAATGACCTTAATATTCCCCTTTAAATCACCTTGCAAGAGAGAGTTGGTTTGGACCATTTCTATCTAATAAGGTTTGTACTTGAGCACTGTGGCAATTGTATCCCACATAATCTAGTAAAAATCACAAAGGAAGCCATCAAATATTAAGTGGTTTGTCAACAACCATGACCTTTGCAACACCCTCAAGTTTTTTTAATGACAACAAGTTATCACAAGAATGACATTGACTCTCAAAGAGCATGCAAGGAACAACATGCAGAGATTTTAGGAGGATTGACTCTTTCGCTTCAATAAATGGTTGGGAAGTAAAAACTCCATGATAATGTGAGATAAAGGATCTTGAGATATTAGGAATTTTAGTTAATCATTGATTGGCCCATCATATATCTCTTTGACACTATCATTAGGAGCATAGGAGGGAAAATAATTCCATGTAATTTTTGACTAGTGCGTATGACATGGAGTTGAGCCCCTCAAGCTCGATAAGACTCATCTACCTTAAGCTTATATGCTGTTGCTTTTGCAGTCTTCATTGAGAAGAGAATTATCAAAACCTTGTGAGTAATGGAGGCATCTACAATATGGTGCCTCATGAGCTCTCTTGTGAAATTCAACTACTTATTGTTGTAAATGCAGAGGTAAGTGGTTGTGTGAGAGATATTAGCTTCCCACCACATGCAATCCATCCTAGCTCCTCATTCGAGATAAGGAACAAGGTTTTAGATGCGCTTAACAGTTTTGAGTCCACTTGATGTTGAAGATAAGCCATGTTGAGGTAAACCGAGACGTAATTTTCTTAATTTGAGTAAGGCATTCAATGCCACATATAATGGGAAGAGATCAGAAAGCAAAGCTCTATAACACTCACACATGGTTATTAGTGAAGCTAGCATAAGTGAGGATATTTTGTTATGCAAAGAAAATTCTAGCAAATCGTTTCACTAGCTTATCACCACCTTGTGTAAAGTTGGACCAAGTAAACCGTGTGGTGCTAGTGGGGACTCGCTAGTGTTGGTTGGGATCAAACTACCCAAACTTGTTGCAAGCATATAAAACCACACCTCTCATTAGCACACCATTGCATCGAGAGGAGCCCCTCTGTCTCGAACCCAAGGCTAGACCTATATTAAAATTGACACATAAGATCTAAGAGTGAATTTGCAATCCACCACCAAACAATCACTCGAGGTGTAATTATTGACAATTCCTAGAAAGTGCATGTCTAAATTAAAAGGATCCTACTTGATGTATAGGGCCTAACCACCAATCGATGAGAGAGAGATAAATCAAGTACTATATTTTAAAATATTTTAATATGTTTGACAAATCCAAATACTATATCTTATATATTTTAATATGTTATATTTTAAGCTATTTAATTATGTATAGAAGACACCGCGACCAAGGAAAAAATAATTTTCCAATTTGAATGACAACTATGAAAACCATCCTTCAATAAAATTTAAAAAACAAAGTATTAAGTGTGGAGGGTTTTTTTCTTGTTTTATTTTGCGGGGGTTCCATGCAAAAATAAAAGATATTATAAAGTTATAAATAATAGAATCTCTTATAAACATTATGTAGAAATCTTGTTTAATAAGAGTAATATCAACCTCAACTTAACTATGGGTTCGAAAATTTCTAGTAGGTTAAAAAAAAAAATCTTTTACCAAATATTAAATACACATTAGTTCGATTAAATTATTAATGATTTTTATAAAATTTTAATATCATGTTTTTAATCAATCCTTAAAATTTTGAAAATATTCTTTAAAAAATTATAAATCGTAAAACTACTTTCCTACCAAAATCCTCCATTACTTTAACATAAATTTGCAGTTTGTGTCTCAAATTGTTTGTTATTAATATGACCACTGTTACTTGTTTTTTGTTCTATTAACTCCATTACGGAAGTCCTTAATAAGCATGAAAATGAAAAAAATTGTTTCAAATCTTTTTAATATTTTTATTAAAAAATTAACCCACCCGTACGATGGAAGAATTTAATGTTGGAATCTCGCAACATTTGCAATGTTGTGGCTCATTGGGTCACATGATAGGAGTGATATTCTTATTTTAATTGCAAGAGGCTTTATTAATTTACCCATTGATGGTCTCAAAACAATCCAATCATATAAATTAAAAAACCATGTAAATAATTTCATGTGAATTACGATTGTTTCTACTTAAAAAGCGTTATTATACATTGTCGCCCTTCCTTAATATTATTATTTTTATTATAATATAAGTGCCTTAGCTGCCACCAATGTTGGCTGCAGAATAGGATTTCTCTTGTTTATTGTTTATTTGTTGTTGTCAAATTTGATAGATACTGACAGCGCATGTTGGGATCCCTCGAACTCGTTACATATTCTGATACCCCCTATTTCAAGAGGGAATCGAAGACAATTGCCAATTAAAATGGTTTGGGGATTAACTATCCACAAGTCCCAGGGACTTACTTTGCATAGAGCAACTGTCGACATTGGAACCACTGAAAGGCAAGGTCTGACATTCATAACTTTCTCCAAAGTTCCCTCGCTTGCAAATCTATGCATTTCACCTCCTTTTTCATTCGAAAGGTACTCAAAATGGCGCACGTAACAACACTTGGAGCAAGAAGAAAGGAGGATTCAAGACTACTATCACTCAACCCATCGTAAATACTACCCTCTACTTTGATAGCACCTCCACTACTACTTTACTCAACACTTCTTGTATCCAAAGCGGCAAAGTGTTGTTCAAGGGGTATCAAATGTATTCATGTTTAGTGTAAATAAAATTGCCCACAAAGCGTTGTCATTCATGACATGAATGTACGATGGTCTTCATGTATACATGTTTAGTTCGAGATGTCGTGATATAAGATTTGCAACTTTATCTCATACGAATCTATAACAAATTTAAATGTACACATACAACATTTCAATGTAATGTTACATCTATATTCCTACACTACCACTATCAATCACACGCCTTAACAAGTGTACCAAAAATGTTTTGTTAACAAAAGACCAATTGAACAACCGATGCAACACTAACACAATTACCCCAATATAATTGCAAACCACATCAACTACAAAAGCAACTAACTATCCAAAACGGTATCAAATGTATAGGTTCGGGAGTCCAATTAAGTGGGATTTTAATCATCCAAGTGGTGTTCTGTGGTGCCTGGATGGCGTCGAGTCAGCATACAAGCAAGTTGTAAGATCAACGTTACTGTTGGTTTTTTATTGGCCTTTGGTGAAGGTAGGATTTATTTCACTGGATCTACTTTAAAGGCGTCGATTATATATAGTAATCCGCCGCCAACATTGGTGGCGGCTAGGGCACTTATATTATAATAAAAATAATAATAGCAATCGCATGTGTACAATGTAATGTGAACACCAAACAATATATGTTGTTTTATTTAGAGGGATATTTGTTACTTTTGTAGTTGATGTTGATAAGGGGTGTGATTGTTTTTGGTTGTGTAGAAATATAGATGAACCACTTCATTTAAAAAGCATAAACATGAAGTCTAACCCTTAAAACAGCGATTCAATATGCAAAAAGGTGATATAATGTACAAAGCTTTGGATGAAAACAACTATAAATTGCATGGTTCTTTATCGACGTTTTAAAACTATAGGTATTTGTATGTAGATATAATGAAGAAGACATTAAAAATGTGTTGTTGGTTTACATAAAGAAGCGAGCAATAGTAAAAAGGAAAAATTGAACATGTATGTTGAAAAGTTAGATTTTGTAGGTCTAGAAATATTGATGAAGCACTTCATTTAAAGGTATCATCTCTACATTTCAATGGCAAAAAAACTCAGAGTTACAGCAATCCTTTCTACCTACTCCTCCTTTGGTTAAGTAAATTTTAATAGAAGTGGACTTGTCATGATGAAGACTTCCCCTTTTTGGAATTCTTTTTGCCTTCCAAACAACTTCTTCGCCTATGGCAATATGTTACCGATAGAGTAGAGAAGAAAATTGCCTATTGGATCACCAAACCCCTCTTTAGTTGGTAAATATTAAATTTGCTCCAAAGTTCTTGTCAACACCCCACATTTATAATTAATCTTATTAGGATCCTTCTCGGACTTCTTATAAAAAGCTCGAAAAGTTTCTCGGAGAATTCTTATGGGCGATTCTATGTTTGGCAAAGGATTCCATCAAGTTGTTTAGAAATTTTGTTGTCTTCTCAAGGATTCTAGAGCATTATGGTTTTGGACATTAGACATCAAGGCACGACTCTTTGTGCCAAATGGATCATTTAGACTATTGAAGAACACGAAGCCTATAAGATTCTTTTGCAAAATTGCATCACAGAAGGAGCACCATGGGGGTGCAAAACTTAACAAGGTCTTACTTTCATAATCTTCTCATTATCAAAACCATAGTGAAAGTAGTTGACTTTTTTATCGTTAAGAGCACTTGGAAGGCAAGGGAAAAGATCAAACCATGGCTTACGTGGGATGGAAACGGGATCGAGATGGACTCTCCATCAATCACCATTGTATTTGGTGGTCTCCAATTATCATTTTCACAATATCCCTCTTGTTAAGGTGACTTGGGAGCATTCTCGAGCAAGCTTTTCAAACAAGGGATTTGTACTTATGCAGGTGTGTTTTGCAAGCAATCTAGGAGATTACATTCTTGTCCAAAGGCTAAAGCTAGATTTTTGCTAACGAATAATAATAAAGAATCCTATAAGGAAATCTTAGATGTTATCACTCTATAGAGATGCCCCATAAATTGGAGTGTTATCTACCCACTTATGGTGGAAAGACTAGATATGATATCCCTGAAACGCCATTTCAAAACTACTCACCCAACAAGGAGCCCTATGAATTGTTTTCCCTAAAAATTCCTATTGTGGATGAGTTTAATGATCGTTGTTCCATTCATTCTTTTGCTCATTGTTGGAGCCATAGGTTTAAAGCATGGAATGCCATAGTAGAGCCTAACCTCACTTTGCATGGTGTTTATTTACTAGGACCTTCCCCTTAACCATAGGCTTCTTCATTCAAGGGTTCCACAGTTGTTATGTCCTTTTCGTGGTCATATTGAGACTCTTATGCATCTTTTCCGGTTTTGTCGAAAGCTCATATATCATGGTTTTGGGTTCATGATTTCTTCAAGCCCTTTAACCCATAACCGTTTGTTTGGCAACATATCCTCTTAGGAGATTGGCCTTCTCTCCCAATGGATTTCACTCATGGCATGATTTAAGAGTGGAAATCTTATTTTTATTTGGAGACCAATGCATCTATTTTGCTAATGTAATTGTTGATTGCAAACTCTCGACATTCAATAAACCTATTATTGTTTCCCATATCTTTTGCATATTCAAATTAAAGCTCAAAAGGTGGAACTAGAGGTGCCCGATCCCCAAACCCTTCTAGATCATAAAGCGCAACATTCCTTGTATTATGGTTCGAGATCTACCACCCTCTGCCTCGCAAGATCCCTCTCCAAGAGATGGGGTCGTCGTTGCTACCAATAATGAAGTCACTCTGGGTGTGCTCTCCACCTCACTACCACTCTCCCCCACTTCCACAATGTAGTAGGTAGGGTTGTCCACCGTCACATTGCGACAATTGGGCTCCTTTATCTTCTTTAGACAAGGTTCCTCGACTAACATTAGTTATCTCGCTAGTGCGTGACCAAGGCCATGATAAATAGTTTGCAGAAGCTCTTAAGAGCGCAATCATTTGGATGATAGCCCATTGCATATGGGACCAATGCTCGAGATGGCAAATGGAGCAAAACTAATGGCATGGATCTTCCTTCTACTAGTCTCTTCACTATTGTTGTTTGATAAACTTGTTTTGTAATCGTTTGTTTGATATAAAAAAATTTGTAAACTTTTCTCTTAGAACACATCACTCACCTAATATAACAACATGCTTCCATACTACCAACTTTATTATGAATAATTATATTATTTTATTTTTTTGGTAATATTACTATTTTATGTTAAAAATAATATTAGGAATTATCACACTAACAACATAGTAAACAATAAATGTCCGTTACATTTTTTAATTCAAAGGCGGGCCATGAAAAAGCAACTCCGTGTTTAAGTTTAAGATTTGCACGATTAAGCTTTCGTAAGGATGTCTTTAACATTATGGAAATAAATACCAAATTGCATTTTATGTCTCTAAGCTCGGTGGCAACACGGGCTTTACCATGTCATTTAATGCGGGGAAAGTAAAAATTAATAAAATATATATAGACATTAAGTGGTTAAATGTGTAGAGTGGGGCTAAGACCACCCATTATAAGATGTGTAAAGGATTTATTTAAAAATTAATAAATTCTTAACAAAGAAAAAGAATATTTAGATAAAGTTAACATGGATTGTTATTGAGTTCCTTTCCCATTTTAATTCAAGAAGTCTACCCGAAAAAGGGAAAAATTATAAAATTTAAGTAGCAATGATTACAACAGGGAAACCTAGTTCAAAGCCAAACCAACCACGAGCCTAACCAGAGAATTTGACAACACTAACCCAAAGACCAGCAGATTTCTAAAAACGAACTACTACTAACGAGCCAAAGAAGACGGAGATGAGCATCAATACTACACAAATTCAAAAGGAAGGACACAACCTTTAGAACCTAGCCAAGTTGTTCCAGTTTCAAGAAACAACAAAGAACCACAGAACCGAAGGCCTGTTATAGCAAAAGAAAGTTCCATCTCATGAAAGAACCCGAGATAAAAAGAACCCAAATCATCATAAAAAATCTTCCAATTAATCAGATGAAATTCAGAGAGCACAAGCAAACCCTGTTTGCATTGATCCAGCGATAGTCGGTCCCAATCTTCCCAAGACCGTGTTAGAGGGCATAACGATATTTCTGAGAACCCTGTCCCACAATCGTCCTCATCGACATTGCCCATATTTCCGAATTCCATGTCAATTCTGTCTCACTAACCCGACCTCTTTCGAAGCTATACCACGCACCTCCTCCCGCAAAAACTAGCAGATCGAGGATAGTAAGTAGGATTGGGCATGTGCGCCAAGACAAAACCAATTGTTTCACAGAAAACCCCTATCTTGGGACTGGCGGGCAGAAAAGGTCCGGTAGGCAGGGAAAAGTAAGAGAGGAAAGCGTATGCCAACCCCACATCCGCCGTAAACCCATCTGAGTAACTGTCTTCTCAGTAGCCATCCTTTTCCCTAATTTGAAACCCACATTCTCTCCCATATTGAGAGCATCATGGCCGCATCTTTCATAGCCATTTCCCTTCATATCCATCTCCTTATCCATGCAGCAGATCCAAAATCCGGGTTACAAAAAGCCCAACAAGCCGTGATACATTTGAGGGTTAGCGTTAGGAATAGAAAGTTAAAATAATGGCGGGGTATTTTTTGGGCCCTTGGTTTATTGGTGATGTTGTCGGGTTTATGAGCCCATCATGGATCAAGTCTTGCTAGGTGCAAAGCCTAGAGATACCCGACACGAGAGAGTCAAAACGGTTGAGGCTAAGATCATACACGGGTGACTTTGACGACATGGACGCCCATTTCTTGTCACATCGCGCTTACGCCTGAAGGTGATCACTACTTTAGTTGTACGCTTACTCACAATAAGAAATCCACTATATGCTTCCTCGAAGCATGAGCAGAGATGCCGACATAGAGATCTATGTAATCTAGTACCCAAATGAGTGCACTACTCATCAAAAACAAAAAAATAGGCCACCCCAACAATAGAATAACTCTCTTCGGCCTAAGAGATCCTCCTCCTCGTTAACACCGAGCGAGGTATTTTCTTTTCTTCGAGGAAATGCCACATATCCTTGACCAAGTTTCTTTACGAGCGTTGATTTCACCTCCTTCCATGATCAAATTATAATGAATTCCTCCATCAAGATCTCAATCTCCAACATATCCACGATAATCATGTACCACATCCTCTAGAAGGCGGTCAATGTGTGTTGCCAAATTCACTCACCGTTCTTGCTCTTACTCCCTCCGTGTTGCTATATCACACATTGTTCCTCTACTAATCCAAAAAAAAAAAAACACTCGTGGATATATAGAGTAATTTTTTTTTTTTTTAATTATTGGCAAATAGTTTTTGAAAGGGACTATAACCTAAACAGTGTAGGCTCAAAAGCCAGATAAAACATGAATGCCCAACAACAGAAAACACTCTGCTTAGAAAAGTGCCCAAAACCAACAACACATCAACAAATAAACAAGCGATGAACAACAATCCAACAATTGTTGTTCGGTAAAAGTGAAGCAAAAAAACAAGCGATCAAACAACGGTAGAAATCTTAACTAGGCGGAGAAGCGGTAGTCTTGGAAATGATTTTTTTCTTTTTATGCACCGTTATCCAACCTGCTGAAGTCTCCGCATTGAAGGGTTACATAAAGGAGGCAAATTTTCCTTGCCCTCTATGTTTCCAATTGGGACAGTAATACTATTCTCCTGAGTTAAATCTTCTGTATTTTCCTTTTTGTCACCAACTAAAAGAGATTCGTTGATATTGTCTTTGCTATCAACAACTGGAATTTCTGAAAGAGGGGTTTCGGACAGAATCAACCTCGTCTTCAATATCTACATTTGAATTTAGATCCTCTTTGGCTTCAAAACCAGATGTTCCGGGAGGGCGTCTTTCCACCAGTTGTGTCTCTTCTGTTGGCTCTTTTCTATCCCACAATCAGTAGAGGTGTGGCCTAAACAGAAACACCTTCTACATCTAAATGGTAAGCCTTCATAATCTAAAGGTTGTGACCAAGTTTTGTTTTGCACTCTAAGATCAATGGTAGTAGGAAGGTTTTTAGCGGTATCAAGTTCCACTAAGATCCGAGCATAAGTAGTATGAGTAAAATTAGAGGTTTGAGAATCTATATATATGGTAGTTCCCAAGGCATTGCCAATAGAAACAAGACAATCACGACTCCAAAATTGGAGAGGTAAATGGGGCAACCTGATCCATACAGGTTTGTAGGAAAATGATTCAGTAAGCGGGTTAAAAGAGGTGACCAGGGTTTTATAGCCAAGAATCGGACTAAAGCAGACCCGGACCTTAGATGCGATAACATTCTTATCAGCAATTGAAGAAAAATAACAATGAAAATACCTTTAGCACACGGGTACAAATCTATCCTTCCAGCTAGAATCGAGAATCCAATGCTTGGAAATCCAATCATGAAGTGTAGGAAGGTTGGGCCAAAGACCTCCAAATCTATAGATTACTGTGTGCTCCTCGTAGTATTTTTCAGAAGAAATAACCTCATCTCCAAATGAAATACATGGAGTAGTGTTAGCAGGTTTCATAGGGGATCTCTTTCCATTCAATGCATCTTTGAAGGATGTGTTCATGGTAGAGCCTCCCTTGCCAACCCTATCCCTCTGAGGCGAGACAACATTGTCACGGATGCGATTCGCCAAGTTGCGCCGATTTAAACCGTTATTATTGCTAGGCATTCGGGAGCCTCAAATCCATTGCCATCAATTTGTCTCAGAGAGCCCAATGCCCATGGGTATTATTTGCAGTAAGAAATCCTTGCCCGCCTCGCATTAGGTCAAGGTTTGAGGATTTCTCAGGAGCTTTCACAAGATATTCTTAGTTTTGTCGCCACCATTCCCACTGGAGAACGCCAAATCATCCAAGAGATGTCCTCATCCTCCTATGTAATCTGCGCGCCCACCATTGGAAGGGAGTCCCGATTCTCATTAAGATTGTGAGTCCCGATCAGTGTTATTCCGGTTAGGGTTAGGGCAAACCGAGGAGAACGCGAGCGGATTGTGAGGAGCCATCTTCTATCCCTTATATGTGATTATATAGAGAATTATGATGCAATAGTATTTAAATTTTGATGAGGAAATAAAAATTTATGTGACAATAAATATGTGTATAAAGGATTTGTATATTAAAGAGTTTAATTCCACTTGTTTTTATGACAAAAAAGTTTATGAAAGTAGGAACATAAATTAAGTGGAAGATAAAAATATTGATTGCTTAGTTAATTTAACTAGTTCTTATCATTTTAAATGTGACATTAGTAGGTAGACAATACTTAAAACAAGTGGAAAAAGAGAAGATAGAGACGAAATAATATTATATTATAAAATATCATTACTATCATTCATTTTATTTGATGAAGTCAAAAACTAGCATAGATATCTTAAATAAATTTATCTAAAATGTGTTGAGAGATATCAATCTCGAGGAGGCATCTATCTAACTATGTTACTCTAGTATAAGTATACCAAAAAATAAATTTATTATAAATAAATTTATTTATATGAAATATACATATCAATTTCAAAGTTTTTAGCTTAGATTTTTCACATACCACATTAATCAATAACTTCATTAAATTCTTTATCGACTATTCATTAATTTGTAACAAATGGAATCAATTTATCAACGCCATTGTGTCACTCTCGAAAAATTCTATTCAAGATAAAAGGGGCCCAAACATTACTTAATGGCCAAGATATTACTATTTTTTGATCGACTTCTCCAAGAAAAAAGGAGGAAAAATATTTAAGTGACACTTGAATGGAAGTCAAATTTATGAATGAATTTACATGTGAGTGTCAAATAAAAATCAAATTTAAAGTCAAAAATAAAAGTGAACAACTCACTCCATTATAACCTTATTTCCATTATAAAATCATCTCTCGACATAATAACAAACTTTTTAATAAAAAATTATGATAATTTTTTTAAAATAATTCACATTTCAAAATTATAAATAAATCTACACAAAAATATTTATTATCATAACTTCTACTACCATAAACTCCTTTCTATTCATTAATTAAATACTAATTCTTAAAAATGATTGAAATGGAAAATGTGTGCAGAAGTCAGACCTTAGTCCCAAATGATGTTTTCTATGAAAACAATAGACAAGTGTCGACACAAAATTGATTAGATAGGTAGTGCGACACCTATCAATAATTGATGTTTATATAAAGTTCATCGCTTATCCGCACAATAATGTTAGAAATTCATATTCAAACAAAGAAACTATTCGCACAACCAAATGACGTTTTCTTAAATCCTTTCCCGTTGGCAAACGCATCATTATTATTAACATTAATTTTTTGAAGGCAGGCTTTAAATTTTTAATGAGAGTTTTTTTAGCTATTGCCTTTCAAACGGTACAAAATTCTATTAATACTATATATTGATTAAAAATATAAAAGACAACTAGATATATTAATATATATTTTTTATACAAAAGTGTGTTTATATTAAAAATGAATAGAATGAAATTATATTATACATTTGAATTTAGCTATATATGTAATTTTGAAATCTACACGAACTAGATGACTATTCATTATATTTTAATTTTAAAACATTAATATTGTTTAGACAACTATATATATTTTTATACAAAAGTATGTCTATATTACAAATGAGTAGAATGAAATTATATTGTAAAATGTAAGTTAAATTTAGTTATATATGTAGTTTTCAAAATTACATGAATTCAATCAAAAAAGTTATAATAGTAAGAACTCACAACATTTTTAAAGTACAATTGCACTAAACAGGATGAGAGCCTACATAGGCTTCCCACATGAACAAAACAGAGAGCGAGGATAGAGTCTAGTTTCTTTGACAAAAAGCAGACTATTTACTCCCGGCCTACGCACATGGAGATTTCAAAGAAAAAATGACCTCGATCACAATTTTGACAGTGGCATATGCAAAACAAACTATCTGGGAAATTGTTATTACATGGCAAAATGTTTTTGTTAGAGATTGTTAAGACCCTATCCAAGGCTCTCGGCGGACCTATGCTGCAACTACATTGAAAAGGAGAGCACATATGATTGCACTCAAGTTCGCTAGAAGCACGCTCGAGCCCAATTTTTCCCCTCACGTGCGAGACCCTAACAAAGAAGACAAAGGAGGACTATCGTGAGTAAAGAGGACTATCAAAGTTGCCACCAGAGTCATTGACACAAGTGGGTCCACACTATCTCATATGGGATTCCAACCATTGTTCTCTTATTTTTCTATATTTTAAACTTATAAAAAAATTAACATAAGAAGGAATCCCTTCCGCCACCGCCACCGCCACCGCCACCTCCACCTCTATCAAACACTCCACCACTATTATAAATCAAAAACCAAAACAACAAGAAGAAAAAACTCCACCTACACATATGACGTCGACGCTGAAAGCATAGACGTGACCTTAAAAAGTTGACAGCTGCAGAGAGCATCTGAAACACCCCATTATGTTGGGAATATTGCCAAATTCTGTCCTTTCCATGTTTAAACAATTATCAATGCACAAAGTTTTTCTGGACGTTTCTCGGCAACAGCCGGTCACATGTTTGACGGGCATAGGTTCCCGTCAAAACGCAGTTTTACATTTTCTTTCCCGTTGGCAAGAACCGAGCCGAATTGTTTCCCACAGTTTGCAATGAAACGACGCCATTCTTGCTCTATTTTTTTCCCGATCACTATTAGTCGAATCGATTCATTAAACAAGCAGTAAATTTCAAGCTCCCGCTAAAAAATCATCGTATGGCTGAATCATGCCGATAATAATCTGAAAAAGTTCCATAAATTTAACTCCTCCAAGAATATGGCAGACAAATAGAAGAATTCTGCATTTCTTACAGCCTACCTTACTCTAGCGAACTGCAAATACAGTAGTTTTGTTTAAGAGACGGAAACTTGAGAGAAATGTAGAAACAGAATTTACAGACATCAAAGAAGGAAACGAACAACAAAGTATTAACCACGATTAACGGTATACAAAGGTACGATTTTGAGGGAAAAGAAAGAATAAAAGATGTAGCACAAATCTGCTTTAACAGAAAAAAGCATAAAGCATATTTTATATTTCCAATTCGGAGGAAAAGGAAAACCAGAATATCTGAATAAAAACTTACCGAATACATCAGAACGCATGTATGTCTCCTTGCTGTGATCGGTAAGGTCCAATGTCTCCACTGGTGCGTACACTCGTTCTCTTCCCCATATTTTCCCCAACATAGTTACAAACAGCAAACAAAACACCAAACGCACCGCGATTCGAACTCGTGACCTCCCTTATCTCAACCTACGAATACACGCATCGAAGCCTTTATAAATAGAACACTATAAGGGACCGGTCCTAACCGCGGCGCTTTTACTGTTGCCATCACAAGTACAAACCCTTGTAGCCCAGGGAAACAAATTGAGCTGTGATTTTAGTAAATGTTTGGGGTTTGGCCCACTGGAAGCTCCTGCCAACCACGTACAAGTTGGTGTCTTTTCCTCTTTTGGTAAAAGTGTTCATTATTATATCTTTTGTACGCGCCGCTGCCTTTTTGTCCATCACAGATTCACAGAACATCAACTCTTTCCGGAAAGCAACATAATTTATTTGGTGTTGAATGATTGAGCCGATATTTACACAGAGGTTGGTCGAAGGTATTAAATGCTCAAGGAAATTCAGAAATATTAGGTGAAGTGGGACTGTGGGGCACAAAACAAACGAAAAATGGGACAAAACGTCAATTTCCAGGCTTTTCCCTGCGCTGTTCACAGCAGATTTCGAGCAGGTGCGGACCCTCTAGAACTGGTCTTAAAAAATTTGTGTTTGTTGTCGACAATTTTAAGAGGGCCATTTTCTTTAATTAAAAATAAAAAGTGATCCTTCGTTTAATACATATGGCAACACATATATTAATCAATCACATATCAAAAGATTACAATATAAATTGGTATTTATGTGCCAACTAAAGATAGGTACACATAAAGGAGAGGAGCCACTGGTTTTGCACTCAAGTTGAGGGGTGTACAACACACATTTAAATACATTAAATTTTGGAAAAAAAAATACCTTTTAAAAGATTTTTTTTTCTTGATCTAATTTTTTTTTTTTGAGCATTTTTATTTTATGAAAAGTGGTTTTTAAATAGATTTAAATCAAGTAGTTTTTCATACAAAGGAAAAAGGGAGGATCTTTAGTAGGGTATTATGTCATGCATTTTTTTCCACTTATGTGGGATCATGTGAGTAGGTGATTTTTTTGATGTGATTTGATGTAACACATTTTATTAGCTACTTTTTTTTCAAATGTTGAATAACAAATATACATGTACTAGTCACTCACTTCACAAATACCCTCACCATTACTTGTCCATGCTCCACTATTGGCTCCTCTCCCTTATACAATTAGCAATGGTACATGAATTTTAAGGTATGTGATGGTTATTATGTAATATATTTAGTAACGTAAATATTTTTGATATTGGTTATTGAAGAAACGAACATTAAGATAAATGTAAGTTTGAAAAATATCTACAAACAAAATCTCATCTCTCATTTTTATATTATGACGGGAATATGTAACACTTTCAACATGTATTTATTGTACAATATTATTCAATTGTTTATTATACCGCCGAAGGCGTTATATTGCCTTCACTATGTCTCATCAACATTTTTTTCCCAAATCAATGGCATTCTCGCCATGTGTCATATTTTATTTCAGATTATAGTTTGGTAAAAATAAATATTTTTTTAATTTTAAAATATGTATTTATTTGACATCGATTGGATTTTCTCTTTATTTCTCACGAAATTCGAGGCAATATTTTTAAAATTGGAAAACCTCTATTGACTTATTTGTTTGTGCATTTCTTCAAAGAAAATAATGTTGTTTCACAACAATCCATAACAAGTGGCTAAGAGAAATACTTTGAATTATTAAAAAAAAATCATAGCAAGATTTGAGATCTCCAAATGTACAATATTCATTAATGGAAAAGATTAAGTGCATAGACTTGAATAGACATGTCGGTGTTTCATTTAATGTCCATGGAGCATGGCAGATTGTGCATGACGAAACAAAGTTTCATTTTTTATTTTGTATCCAATATCCCAACTTATGCAATGTGAAACTATCTCTTTATGCCATTGATGCACCGGAGAATTTTTACTCTTCTACAAAGTGTTGTAGGTGGATATCTTAAACTATTTGGAGTGAAAATGTATTTAGACGGACTTGAAAGTTTTGATATTTTTTTCCATGCCAAAGAATAGTTTTGGAAAGAATGACAAGTTCTGTAAAGTTCAAACCGATTTACTTATTATAGTATTGTTGTTATTTGTATGTGCCAACATGCCATCGTTATTGTTTAAAAGGCGTAGCTGCTTTTTTCGAGGAATGTGATTCATGAAGTGTGAAGCCAAACACATGTATACGCATATGAATTTTGGCTCGGGTGGGATAACATTGCATATGACATTTGTTTTAGTCTATCTTTAGTTGTAATGCTTCGGGAAAACGCAAGCAAGGAGATGCGTTGTTGTATATATATTCCTCTTTTGTAGCAAATTAATATATTCTTTTGTAGCATTTTATACATATATATTGAAAGCATTCTAATAAGTTTGCAGAGTACTGAGCCGGCATTGTCCCCTGTTCTCACAAAGAAGGTGAATAAACAACTCAACAATTTTACTTAACAAAGTGTGATTGGAGCAATGTGTAATAGTTATGTGTGCTTTTTTGCAGGGTTTTGTGTGTGAGGAAAGGGGGCGTGCGGTTCGCAGTAAACGGATTCAGGTATTTCAACCTAGTTCTGGTAACGAACGTGGCGGGAGTAGGAGACATCGTGAAAGTGAGCATCAAAGGAGCTCGAACGGGGTGGATGCCAATGTCAAGAAACCTGGGCCGAAATTGGCGGTGCAACACTATTTTGGTTGGGGTGCTCTGTCCTTCGAGTCACAGCGGTGGCCGCAGGACCTCCACATCATGGAATATTGCTCCCCCAAATTAGCGGTTCGATCAAACTTTTAGCGGGAAGTAGTTCCGAATCTAAATCTAATCTCCCCAACTTCAACCCATCATCTTTTCCATTATCATGGTTCATGAAACTATACATTCTATGGATAAAAGTAAAAAGGCGGGGATGGCCATCAAACTAGACATGCATAAAGCTTTCGACAGAGTCTCCTGGAGATTCATGGATGAGGTCTTATCCAAGTTTGGGTTTCAAAGCAAATTCAGAAAAATCATCCACTCTTGTATCTCTACCTCTAGATTCTCTGTGGTTGTTAATGGAGAACCTGTGGGTTTTTTTGCCAGCAATAGAGGTATACGGCAAGGCGACCCAATCTTCCCTCTTTTATTCATTATTATGGCTGATAGTTTAAGCAGATCTATCTCCAAAGCTATTGACATTGGCATGATAAAAGGCTTCCCTCCAACTACTGGTAATCAAATCTCCTCTCATCAGTAGTTTGCCGATGACACTTTGCTTTGCTCCTGATGGCTTCTATTATTGAGGCAAAGGCTATCAAAACTGTCCTCAGATTTTATGAGGAAGCCTCGGGACAAAAAGTTAATTTTGACAAAAGCTCTATTTATTTCTTCAATACTCCTAGGGAAAGGCAAAGAAAGATTGCTAATATTCTAGGATGCACTATTAATTCTCTACCAGCTACTTACTTAGGCTTACCTTTAAGTACTGGCAAGATTTCTGTGGAGGTATGGAATGATCTTATTAAGAGATTTCAAAGAAAGTTGGCTGGCTGGAAAGGAGCAGTCCTTTCAAGTGCAGGTAAGTGCCTTTTGGTTAAAAGCACGCTTCAAAACTTGCCTATCTACATACTGTCAATGTTCAGCATGCCTACAGCAATGATGAACAGTATTGAGAAGATTCAAAAACACTTTCTGTGGCACGGTACTGAGGACAGATTCAGATATCGCCTTGTGGCTTGGGATCAAGTTTGTAAACCTAAGAGACTAGGGGGGTTAGACATCAAAGATATCAAACATATGAGTACTGCCCTTAGTGTGAAATTAGGATGGAGGCTTATAAAAGAGCACAGACCTTGGACAGAGCTGGTTAAGATTAAATATCTTGCAAACCAAAACAAGATTTCCTTCATATATGATCAGTCTCTTCCAAGTGGTTCTATTTTCTGGAACAACCTTCTACGCAGCAGACACATTCTCTCCCAGGGGTGTAGCTAGAAGCTTGGAGATGGACAAAACATAAACTTACGGATGATAAGTGGATGGATTCTAAGCGGATTTCGCTTTTGATCATATTAAAGACGGACTTAATTACGTGAGTATGGACACAAAATTCAAGGGTACATTGAGAGGGATAGAAACAAAAGAAAATGGAAACAGCTAAAAGTGGAGAATGATAGTATACAGGCTGAGATTGCATCTCTCCAGAATCAACTTTCCCTAATCCATATAAGTAATCAAAACCTTAAGGATGAGCTCATCTGGAAAGATTCTTTTGATGGGGAATACACTGTTAAATCAGGATATAATTCTTTCTTTGTATCCATGGAAAGTGAAATTAAGTGGCACAAGCTGTGGATGCCGGAGTTAACCCCTAGAGTGAACTTCTTTTGGTGGCTAATTATTAATGGCAAGATCCTAACTAATGACAATCTCATCAAGAGGGGATTCATCATGCCGAATAGATGTTGCATGTGTCAGAAAGAGGTCAAGATATAAAACATTTATTCCTCCATTGTGAGATTGCCTCCAAAATTTGGCAGCTTGTTTTTGCTAAATTTAATCTGAGATGGATTTTTCCCCTTACCTGTCTTCAGGCTTGGGAGCAATGGGGCTCTCCGTTTAAACATTGCATGGTGAAAAGAGGCGTGGTAACTTATTTTGCCCCACACTATGTGGAGAATCTGGAAGGCCCGTAATGATAGTATTTTCGAAACAAAAGACGGGCCAGAATAAAGTCTATAAGGAAATTATCATTGTTGTGCAAGATAATATTGCTAGATTTAAACCCCCTAAAAATGGACTTTACTAGGAGAATGAAGTAAGCATCCGATCGATTGGAATATTGCCTTGTCAATAGAAATAACAATGGAATCGGCGTAAACACAATCGGTTGGATTAAACCTCCCACTGATTGGCACAAGTTAAATTTTGATGGGGCCTCAAAAGGCAATCCGGGTGACTTTGGAGGAGGGGGAATCATCAGGGATCAAAGAGGTTGTTTTGTTCTTTGCTCTTTTTTTGGGAGAATGGGCAGGCAGACTAATCATTATTCGAAGCCATGGCGGCTCTTTGGGGTATAAAACTTGCCAGAGATTGCAATATTCCAAATATTATAATTGAAGGTGATTCTCTAAATATTATCAATCTTTTGAATAAAAACATCACCCAAATTGGTCTATCGGGGATTATATTGAGGAAGCTATTGATATATAAAAAGCTTTGAAAATGTCCAAATCACCCACCTATCGGGAAGGTAATAGGTCACGATTGTGACTTGGCTAACCGATGTTAATAATCCCTTTCAAACTTGGTTTAGGGGGGATGTTCTACCCGCTCATGTCAATAAAGCCATTATCATTGATCTACATGGCAGTGAAAATCATTACTAACGGCTGTAATTTGGACGTTAATGTGTGGATCCTCAAGTACATGATGATGACATCACAAAAGATATGGATGACTGATGCGATCTGTGCGTGATGGACTGTCATCATTTCTTGGCATAGGAGGAAAGTCGAGGAGCAGGCAATAATAATAAGTGTAGCATAATAATTAAACCAGCTTTCACGGAAAGGAAAGATTTAAATATCAAAAACAAAGCTCTGCCTGTCCCGCACATTGGTAACTTTTTAACCGTTGAGAACAGGAAAAGAAGCAAAGGAAACATGGGGGTCCGCCGTGCAAAATCGAACCGACCCACAATCCCCGAGTGGAAAGAGAGAACACGGAGCTTTGGGATTACCTGCAAATCGGGGGCCTGTCTAATTTCATTGAAAGGATCCAAGGCTTCGACCAGACATTTCTATCAAATTCGCCAGGGTTGGAAGAACAAGATTGTAAAATATAGTAACATGGAGATGGAAATCACGGAAGAGCTCATCGCTCCAGATCACGGGCCTCAGCCTGGAAGGCACCAAATTCTTCAATAAGAAGGTGGACAGGGAGGTGGAGACCAAGAAATTTCTAGAAGAGGGGGAAAATCTTGAGTTCGTGGCCACTGGCATCAAGGTGGCGTCGATTCTGAACCCTTTCTTGAGTGGCCAAAATGGTGGTCAGGTATGTTACCCTTGAAGGAAGATTTGTGACTATACCTCAAAAGCATCTGATATTTCTAAATCACTTTCGTAGAAATAACATTATCAGCTTTCCTCACTATAAGGGAAGTTCAGAGCCACTCTAGGGTTGTCCCTTTGCACCAGGGACTCATCCTCTTGATCCACCGCTACTGCTCCATCTGCCCTCCCGTGAATCCTACCCCACCTCCCTCCTCCATACCTCCACCTGCCCTCACTGCTTCCACTCCCCCCTGCTTAAAAGAAAGAATGAAGATGTTGCTTCCAGCAAGAAAAGCAAGAGCCTTAAAGCTAAAATCCCTGCTTCCCAATGGGTCCTAAGGAGCCACAAGGACTTGGAACTTCTTTGAAAACCTCCTGCGTATTAGCAAGCCGATGGAGGAGCCCAAGGAGGAGGATTTCTTTGGACGGGGTGAACATATTAGAAAAGGAGATACAAGAGCTCAAAGGGGCTATAAAAACGTGGAAAGAGCTAAGGGTAAAACAATCCTTCATACCGAGGAGGAAGAGGGGTTATTCTTGAAATCTACAAGAAGTGCAGTCCTTAGATGACAGATTGGGAATGCTAAAAGCCGCAATTTGCATATTACCGCCCTCAAAAGCATTTATAATTTCATTGAACAACATGTCCATAGTGTCTGCAGTTTAAGTGGGGTTAATGAGGACATTTGGGGTCCTAAAGAGAAAAGGGATATTGCAATTGCCCAAGCGGATATGCAAGACTCCTCTCAGGCCACTTTCATTGCCTTCTTCATGTCACTGCAGGCTATCAAGAGCAAGATTGACAGAGCCATCAAGTAACGGGTTGTTGTGATGATGTTTTTTGGCTACGATGTGGCTGTCATCTGGCGGTTCTGGAGCTGTTTTTTGGCGGAGCTCTATTTGTTGTTTCTCTTTTGGTTTCTTTTTTTTTTCTTTCCTTCTACTTTTGGATCTTTGTCACGTTTAGATCCTTTTTTCACTTTTATTGTAATATTTGGGTACATTGAGCCCTTCTTGGTTATTGTTTAGCCCTTCCCGGGAATTTTTCCTCTCATCTTTACTATCGGCTTTTGAGCCTTTTGTATACTGTGGTATAGTCCCTTAAAAACTATTTGCCCTTAATAATATATATATATATATATATATATATATATATATATATATATATATATATATATATATATATATATCGTGTCATGTGTGTGTGTGTGTGTATAAAATGCTACAAAAAAGGAATATATTAATTTGTTAAAAAGACACCCACCAAAACTTGCTTTATTATATATTCTTTTCTTGTAAAAAAAGACACATGCAGGGAACGATAAAATTATTTTCTTGAATTCTTATTTCTCCGTATCTAAAACTTGCATAGTTATTGATGGTTAATTTCCTCTTTAGCAATATATGGCCTCCAAGCCATCTCCTCACATTAGGCTATGCAAATTTGTGTATTTGTATATAGAGTGTTGATATTGTTCTTTTATTTTTTCTAGATCTTAGACTTTTTCAAAATATGTCATTTTTGTTTGATCGTAGTCTTGATGAATTAGATGAGTATTTATAACATATACGCTTACAATATTTTTTAAAATTTCAACATGCGTGTAAATGAAATGAAACTTGAAACTCATCGGCAATACAATTTTGAAATCTATTTATACAAGACTCAAGTAAGTGTGTTCGAATAATTCAGGTCATGACATGGCTTGAGACATCTACATGTTTCAATTAAAAATACTATAGATATAACACATACAACAGTTCATATTTCAATTGCATGGTTCTACATTTTACATATGTATCTACCCAAAACTTGTGTTCGATCTACTTCATGCTTTAGGGTATGTACAATATTGACTTCATAAACCTAAACTCTAAAGACCATTTACTTCTAATTTTGTTTAAATATTTTGCATATGTAATTTTCCTCCCCATGACTCCAAAATCATCTTCTTTGGTAGTATTTGCCATATCATGGCCTTGTTAGATAAAGATGTTTTGAACTTTTATGTCATTTTGACATTTAAGTAATATTTTCATCTAATAGAATGATAATTAAAAAATTATTTAAATTAATAATGATAATAAACTAATAACCATAAAATGTAACTATTTTTTGTTAATTTCAAAGGCATCTGTGAATACCCACCAACTTGGGGCTCTAAAGATCTAAGCTCTAATACAAGGTGAGTGTCATCCATCAACCTCATTTGGAGCAGCATACATCGAGCCCTCAATAGAATGTTACGATTCAAGTATATCATGGTATTTGAACCCACGACATGAGCCACATAAAGTGGTAGCCAAGACCGAGTGAGCCAACCCCAGGGGCTAAACTGTAAGTATTATTATAATTAGTTTTTAAAATTAAATATTTTAAAATATTAAGGGTTGATTTAGGTGAAGTGTTTAAATTTTCAAAAGCAACAGACAAAAGCAAATATTTGTTTTTAAATCTAAAAAAACATTAAATAGAATTTAATTTTGTGGAATATATACTCTTGTGTGTTATTAAACATTATTCAAATGATTTTCATGAGTACATATAGTCCCATGAAGGAATCCTAAGTGTAATTCATCACTTTGGACTTCTCATCATCTCTTGACTTACTCCATTAGTAAAAATTTTTATGTGTGAGATGCCTAATGAATAACCAATTGCCGTCCGTCCCCGTCCGCCTCTCCCTCCCTCCTACTCTATATAGTTCTAAATCTAGTTCTAGTTCAATTATTACTAATTTGGGATTAACCCAATTCTACAACCCAACCATGTGTTTTATGTTAAGTTGGTGGATTTCCCAAGTAATTTAATTATATAAATGCATTTTTGTGGGATTTTTAGTCGAGCGATTTTAGTCATTAGTCAAAATACTTGAACATGATTAATCATTGCCCTAATTTTAAGACTTATTAGTGTAGGTTTTCTATTCCATTGCATGGTTTTTCCTACACATGTATTTGACTTACTTATATGTTGGCAAGATAGATGAGAGTTACATTTCTCCACCTTTTTATGTGGTGGTTGCACTTTCCCACTTCCTATTTATTACCTTCTTGTAGAGTTATTTTCTCAAGCATTGAATATATAAGTTATCTTTTGGCTCGTGTTTGGCTCTCTCTCAACAATATTGTCTTTATGCATTTATAATTTATCGGTTTGATCTTGGCCCGTGCATTCTCACATAGTATCAAAGTTCATTACAGTAATTAAACGACATTATTTGGTTGTATTTATTTTGTTGGAATCTTGAGTTATTTCAATATTTTTATTATAAATACTTTGATCTCTAAGTATTCTCTTCTCTTACGTTTTTTAGATGATCTTGAGAATTAGAAGCAGAGCGAATAAAATAGTTGGTTTTATAAGATAATATTCATTATATGCATTCTCTAGAGAAATAGATTATGCAATTGAGCTTGGATCATGCCAAAACTCTAGGATCAATAGTAAACTCAAGTATGCTTTTAAGTAGGCAAAATCTAGTCTTTTTGGGTTTTTACAGTCATCTCTGCTCTATTTGAAGATACCCTGTGTGATATTCTTGTGGCTCGACTCAATAACGGAGACCCCTCAAACAAAATTTCTTTCAACAGACTCCAAAGATGGGGAATGTGGTTTGATAATTTCAGTTTTGAAGTTGAGTATATTAAAGGCAAAAGTAATTCTTTAGCTGATTTTTCCAGCAGAGAATTAAATCATTCCAAGCATGTGAATATCACACAGGTTATCCATGAATTTGTTGAACCAATTTGGTCTTGTGAAAACTGTCAAAGGTACATTGAATCTCCGAAGAGAAATGACAATCAAATGTCTTATGAAGCACAACAACTTCTTCTTTCAAGAAGAATTATTTTTGTCTCTCCATATGCAATGACAATAGCATCCAAGTTTACGACCCATAAATTATGTCAACATTTTTTCACTCTAGACAGAACCTATGGTTTTTTGTACTCTGCAATGGCAATGGAGACATTCAAGGTATGTGGAACCTCTTGCGGATGATATTCCTATTGAAGGAATTAGATTAAGGCAATTGATCTCGAGGCCAAATACATTGTGGAGATTTGAGTTCTCAAAGTTATGGCCTGAAGATCATCCTCTGCAAAATGATGCTTGGAATAGACCAAGTGTTCCTGGAGATCAGCAATATATTGCTAATCATTTTAAGTATTTTCTCTCCAGATATCTGCCAACAAAATTCTCTGACAGCCCTCTCCTCCAGATGCATCCTGACATTGTCGAAATATCTTAATAAATTGTAAAATTTCTTGGTATGTAAAAGAATTGTATTATGTTAAGACTAACTTTGTGCGAGACGCCATCACAATCCGATGGATAGTTATGGTGAAAAATATACCTTCATCATAATATGAATTTGTGTCTTCCAGCTCCAGGTCACTTCCTCCAGATACTAGATCAGTATCTTTTCCCGTCCAAAAGATATTTAGTCCCAGATAATGATGGAACCTCATCAATATCCAAACTCTGGTACGAGCGCAACACCTGTGACCCATACTTTGTCGAACAAAGAGATTGGGAGGAATCTTCCAGTTCATTAGACAGTGACAACAGCCCAAGAGTCCTCTTCACTCCGTAAGAATCTTTCTTTGTGATAGCTATGATGGCAGGCTTGTTGCCATCCGTCTTGTTGTTTCTAATAAAGCTTTAATATGACTTCTCTTTAAGTCATTTTTGAAAGCATGGTGGACCTCTCCACTTATTAAAGGTGTTATGATGAGTGGCATGTACTCATCATGCATGTCACCCACTCTCTCTAGTGGAAATCTTCGGTCTATCTTGGTTACCGGTATCTAGTTTCCGTGTTTCCCCTTTATCAGGTAAAAAGATCAATATGGAACTCACCAATTTGGTTCAAAGAGTGACATATTCATGCCCTAAGGCCTGTGTGGCCTTCGCTTATGTCCCCCACTACTTTTTACTTAGGATCAATCTTTTGTGGTTCCTACTTACTCTCCTCCTTTTCAAGGATCTTGTTGTTGTGTTTCATTAAATATTTGTGAGAAATATTGCTCTACACTCAAACCCATGTTATCTTTTTGTTTATCTTCTCAAAACCTTTGGAATTCACACCATATTTTTGTTGGAGGCTCTCGAGAAACTCAAAATCGCTTGTAAAAACTTTTGCAATCTACCTACATAACTACTACAATCTACGTGTAATCGTAAATATTTGTAGTCTCGTGTTATTACACACACGCATTTTCTTTCGTGACAATATGTCACAGGTGATTTAAAACTTTAATTAAAAAATTATTATATTATATTATAGAAATCAAGTTACCATATTATATTATTTAGGAATACATCGATGTTTGTTCCAAAGACCCAAGGGAGCGACACGAATTAAGAGTGAACTCTAATATGGAAACTAATAGTTGTGCCAATTATTGCAAAATCACCCTTATAGATAAAGCAAAGGTAGCATTAATTTTTTTACTTTATTTTCTTTTTCCTTTTTAAGTTTTTATTCATCATTGTTTTCATTTTCTTCTTTATCACCACTCAACTATGTTTCTTCATTTCGTTCTTTTTAGATGTTCTTGTTTTCTTGTTCTTATTTGGTACTCTTTTTTATTCTTCGATGTGTTTATTCTCAATTTCTTTTTCTTCATCATTACTCTCATTTTCTTCTTCTTATAAAATTTCAAAACATTTTTCCTCTTCTTCATCGTTACTCTCATTTTCTTCTTCTTATAAAATTTTAAAATTTATTGAAGCTCTCGACAATGGGGATGGGTTCGAGATAAAAGGTATCCTCTATGTCGTTTCTTCAATTTTATAATAAGTTATGATGCAATATATTCACATAAATATATAGTTTTTTTGTATTTCTTACAATGTTGTGCCATTAATTATATTTGCTAGCTAAGTCTAGGAAATACAAAAAAATAAACCTTCACTCAACCCACAACACCTAAAAAGAGCACATAACCAAATGACTGAAAAAAGACTAAGAGAATTCCTCATAAATTAAAACAAATCAAAATAAACCGTTTCACCAAATAAAATAATTTAAATGTGCTTATGGATTTTATTATAAGCCTACTAAGCCCGATTTATTTTCAAGCAATTAAAATAAACCAAACCTTAAACACTATATGTATATCACATTCACATATGCTCATAAATAGAATAAACCACTTTTGCTACAAGATTCAACTATATGCAAATGTAAAATTTTCACTTCATCGAGCACTCTTGAAATACAAATAATTGATATCAAAACATTCATAAATAATCATCAATTATTTATGCGTCGAAACACACATTCCCATTTTAATCAAAGAAATAGAGTAAGATAAGATAGATTTCATTTACACAAATATCCAGCTTGTTGAAAGAATTGGAGTTGAAAGACATCATCAATTTCATAACCATATTCCTTAAAATGCAGTGTACCCAACTCAAATAGATTGAATAAACAAGTTGTTAAAACCCTAATTTTTGACAAAATCCATTCTTTTACGAAGAGAGTTTACTCATGTGAAATTTTCAAGTACACAATACTCCTCATATTTAGTTATATTAATGTACTCAACAAGGCTTCTTTTGGATGGAATTCTCTCTGGGAACTTTAGTTTATCGGAGATATTTGTTATGTTCAACTTTTATGATGCATCATTCAAGGCATTAACAATCGTGATTGTGTTTAAACACTGTAATGAAGGTTACCTGACCATTTATAATGGATGAATCATTATTTTTGGACTTTATGTGTTGAATTGCTTATGAAAACGAGATTGTCTCCTTCAACATTATCCTAGCACAATGTCCAATCCTTGTGCAGTTATTGATTTCATCTCAGATGGAAAGGAATTATTGAGGAAGAGACATATCACTCTACAATCATTTACCTTGGAAGTTGGATAGTTTAGCCTTCATGCTCAAACAATCATCACTTGTGTTTGTTACTACTTACTTTGTTTACTCGGGCTTAGTCCTCTACAACTCTTTCCGTTCTCCTCCTTGTTTGAGGATATTTTTACATTATATTCTATTGAATATCTATAAATGACACCAATCTCCACTCAAAACCCACATTATCTTTTTGTTTGTCTTTTTGAAACCTTTAAAAACTTACACCATAATTTTGATCAAGGCTCTCAAAACCCTCAAAATATGTTTGCGAAACCTTTTGTAATCTACCTATATTTCAATTGCAATCCATGTATAATCCTAAATTATTATCCTCTTGTTCTTACCCCCACACACACATGCACACACACATGCACGCATGTGCGCGCACACACACACACACACACACACGTACATGTGTGCACATGTACACTCACACATCTTCCTTTTTGACATTTCATAATGAAGCGATTTAAAACTTAAATGGAGAAAAATATTATTACGTCGAGAGGCGTTCCTATAATGGCATTTCAGGGTGGTAGAAGGTTGTAATGTCATGAGTGTGTTTACTTTTCATGACTGACATAATGAAAAAATAAATTAAAATTAAATAAAAAATAACAAATGAGGTCAACTAAATAAAAACAAAAGAAGCAAAAAAGTTAGAGAGGAAGAATTGCGGTAACAAAAGTGTTAAAAAAATAAGAGTTAAGAACAAAAATCCTAATTTTAAGTTTCTCGTTACCATAAAACAAAAAATCCCAAGTCTTTGAAAGTAGATGAATGGGTCGGTATATTGGATTTAACTATTTAAAGGAATATGTCGAAGTAAATCAATCAAATAGATATTTGAATATTATGTAAGAGATGTTTTTATTTATTATATTCGATATCATGAGATAGAAGAGCTAAGAACAAGAACCCCGCTTTTTTAATTTCTCATTAGTATAAATAAAAATGTTAAGTATTTTAAATTAGATGAATAGGATAAATATACCATATTTCACTCTTTAAATGAATATGTTAGAAATAAATTAATTATCGATAGGTTATATAACGTGAGAAAGAGCCCCTACTAAAAATGGTCGAATTGTCTTATGTCGAAATATTATTGCCTCATGCCAAAATTGTATTTTGAACATCATGTGGAAAAGGGAAGGCAATCTTCTACAACAAATTACCAATGTATATCCCATCCAAAATAACTATTAGGGTGAATGATAATTTTTTGACGGCCACAAGTTCCCCATGCTACAAAATCTGCGAGGAAAACAAGAGAGCAAAATTAGGTTTTTTTTTCGTAACAAAACCCAATTTGATTTTACCACTATCTTAGGCCTCCCCATTTCCATAGGCATGCATAACTACAATCATGGAAGAAGCATTAGAAAACACTCCATTTTCGCCATATTTAGGTGTTTTATAACATTTCATTACATAGGAAGTTATTGACTCTCGCGGACGAGGTCCATGCATTGTTTTGATCCTCCCATTTTGGCATAGGTGAAGAATTCACATGCCTTGTGCATCCTTCCACATTTTGCAAACTTATCTCTCAAGGAACATATAACTTCAACATCTGTTGGGACTCGTTCTCCATAATGTTACGGAGGATGTCCATGATCTATTTCAAAGCTCCTATTTTTGCATGCTAACAAAGGTGACTTAATCATATTAGACATTTGTTGAATGTATTTGGTGAAATAATGCGGTGAGGTATGTGTGGGACCCCTGGTATTGTTGCATCACTATAGGATTCACCACCACATTGTTATTAGGACCGAGATTGTGGTGGTGGTGGTGGGGGCTTGCTTATCCCCTTCTTATCTTTATTCAAAAACCTCACGCAAACAGGGTGATAAAACATATTTTTGTGATAAATCTATTATTATGAATATGTAGAAGAAATAATAGGGGTTGTGTATAGTAATTAACACTTGAGCACCTCCATAGTGAGTGCAATATCATAGAATTTAGATTTAGAGGGATATAGAAATTGATCCATATATAGTAAGAAGAAGCTTTTGCATGTCGAAACCATATGAGGTTCATACAAAAAGCCACCTATAATGAGGGACAATTGTGCGAGAGGGGTATTTATTTTTCACACGAGAAGCTATAGAAATGCATACAACAACAAAAATAAAATAAAAAAGTAGAAATTTTTATTTCAATGAAATTGCTTGAGCAATACAAAATTATGTATTTTATCAATGAAAATGGCCTCCATCAATAAGAAAAATAGTGTTGTGAGCCAAATCATTATCAACATAACAATTATTAAACAACCACAACAAATCTTACTACTTATAAAACTTAAGGAGAACACATCAATTTTTGACAAATAAATAGAATTGTAAGAAGTTAATAATTTAATAGCTTCCTTTGTAAGTTCCTTATTCATAGATGAAAGATGGTGTCACGAAGAATTAGACATGGTCATAATTTATTGTGATCCTTACACCAATAAGGGTGACACTTTAATGGATTTGGTCCTCTCCCTAATACAATATGCCAATAATGATGACACTCCTAGCTTTGTCTTTAGCTCGGGCGATGCAGTAAGTAATGATAACGGTAGACATACTCGGTGTTGGAGACTTGGTACACTTTAAAATTGGTTCTAAGACTCAAAAATTGCATTCAATCAAAAAATAATCCCACCTTGGTTGCTTGACCTAGTTCACCATAATAGATTATGATTTTTATACCAATGGGGATGAAGTCGCTCAGAGGCGACCCTCTTACTAATATAACTCTTGATTGGTTGTGGGATACAAATGTTTTCTACCTTACAATCGATCAAATATGTCTCTTCAATACATCTTGAAATTGTTTCAATGTCTCTACAAAACCTCATATTTTACTATTCATGCAACATTACACCTCTTTTTGGTATAAGTTTGGTAGTTAAATAAATAATCTAACACAAATGATACTTTTCTTTGAGATTGATATCTATAAGCCATAATAAACCGAAGGTGTTTTCCCAACTAGAACCACGAAGGGCATATGGCGTATGTAACAACACGCGTAGATCTCTCAAATCGTCACCTTGCGTGTCGTATCAATGAATCCAATTAATCATGGTCGTCCACTACACATTAGGGTGAGTGCTAATTTGAACACATGGTGTGAGGGTTGAAGGGTATCCACTTTCCAGATCCCTATGGTGTTTCCAAGGAGGATGGGTCGTGTCGCCATGGCCGCAAACCCCTTCCTGTTTTAAAAGCATGGTCGATGCCATATAGGCCATGACCCATTTTTAAAATTTATTTTTAATATATAGGGTCGCGGCCACACAGTGCATGCCAATTTTTGTAGAATATAATATAATAAACTATATTTATAGATATTTAATATAATATAATATAATACACAATAAATTATATTTATAACATATAATTTATTATACAATATAATACAAATTTATATAGAATATAATATAATATATAATAAATTATATTTATAGGATTAGGTGGGTGCATTGTTGTATTTCCATCCCCCATTTCTCTATTTTAGTTAATGGCTATCGTGAAGGTAACTTCACGAGTAAGAGAGAGCTCGATAAGGAGATCCACTTACCCCCTTCTTGTTCATCTTAATGGCAGAATCATTTTGTAGAGCTCTCGGTGCGCTATGACTTCATCTTTTATCTCAAGCCTTTACATCACTACAAAAATTCATGCTACTACTCATAATCAATTTGCGAATGAAATGCTACCACTTGGAGCTATATTGGTTTTGGAAGCTAGAACTACTATGAACGTTATATTCCCTTCCCATTTGAAGACCTTTGGCCTATTTTGTCAACCCGACGACCAAAGGAAAAATATAAGGGTGGCTTAAGTTATATTTAACTATTATAAAGTGCCATTAATAAAAGAAAAAAAAAAATAGAGCACTTATAATAATTTATATGACTTAATAATTATTAAATCAAGGATGGAAAAGGCCCAAATATAAATTGTTATCCATCCTAGGTGAAAAGGCGACTTGCCTTAAAAAGGGGAATGGGAACATAGAAATGATAAATGCCCATTTTACTATGTATTTCCCCTAGAAAAATGTGACTTGCATTAGGAGGGAAAAAGTTGTTGGGAAAAACATTTAATATGGGAAAATATTAAATGCTTGCATAAGGAAAATCCTTGGGAACTAATTGGATATTGTAGAGGTTCTTTTGGGTCTCTTCTTCCTTTATAAGGAGAAGTCGATTTGAAGGGAAACATATTCCATACCATTTGATATTTTCTAATTTGTGTCTTAAGCTTGTAGCTTATGCATATTCTTTCATGTGCAATTGTTGTTTGCAAATATCCAGCTTGTGGAGTAAGATCCCACGGGAACCCTAGCTTCGGTGGTGAGAGATCCATCCCTAGCTAGCAAGGCATTCTTCGGTAGTGAGAGATCTACCCTAGCTTGTCAAGTTTGGAGTTGAATTGATGCCCTGAATGTGTTGGGCGACCTACTTTTAGGGAAAAATTAGGGTTTCGTGTTTGTTGTGCGAAAACTATTTTTTGGAATATTATTCTTCATATTTTTGTGGTCCATGATCCAAAGTTTCAGCTCATTTGGACTTCTAAAGCAAAAAGATATTAATTTTAGAAGTTTTCAATTGTTTAGGACATATTTGTAAATTTTAAGCAGATTCTATTATTCGAAAAATTCCAAAAATAGTTCTATAATATTTGTTATTGTATTAGCAAGCTCCATTTAAAATTTCAAGAGATTTGAGCAAGTATTTTTGGAGTTATCCATTATTTTACATTGTTGCCCTATATTTAATTTTCTGCAAAAATCAGATTTCTGTTTGGCTGCAATTTGTCTGTATTTTGCATATTTAAAGTTGGGATTGCCTAAAATCCGTTTAGGGGTAAAATAATGTCCATTGGGGACATTACAAATGGTATCAGAGCTGTTGTTCCTCCAGCCTGTGTGGGTTAAATATGGCAAATTGGAAAGATTTCAATATGGGTTTTATGAAGGAAATGTTCACCAACATGGTGAAACAACAGGAAACCACTAACTTTTATTTGAGCCAGCTCACTCAGAATTTAAATCAAAGCAGGTCTTGGGACAATAAGGAAAAAGGTGAGAACAATAATAAAGGGCATCCAATAGAGGTGATTGATGAGGATTCTTGTTGGAAGAAATACCAATCTTTGAGTAAGGGTTTCAGAGATAATATGCCATTTTCAGATTATTGTATGATGAAGATTGGTAGCAAGCCCAAGCGAGGTCATCATATATTTGGTACTGAATTACAAAAGAACTCATTTGAAGAAGAAGCTTCAGAGAAAAGGTATGATTTCCATTGAGAAAAATAATTGCATTAATGAAACTTTGCTTGTTAGAGAAATTATTCCAGCCCAAGAGAAGAAATTTGTATATGCAAGTAAGGAGGATGTAATGGAAACTCTAAAAATGTGTGAGGAGTGGAATAGTAGAGCTAGAGTCAGCTGCTAAATTGATAGCTGCTCAAGCAAAACAACACCTACAAGAGTTCAAGGAAAAGATGTGGGCGAATGATGCAAGGAAGTCTTCACCTACGAAAGAAGACTCTATGGAGCAGCTGACACATGAAGAGGAACCTCACATGGACACTTGTGTAGAATTGCACGCTGCTGCAATTTCCAAACTAGCAGCTCACGATAAGTTGATTTATGAAGAATTTCAGCCCATTGTAGACTAGAATACTCAGGATTTGTGGCTAAAAAGTCAAGTCATTTTGGAGACCAAGCTTGATGAGGATACTCTAAGGTATGAAGTGGACATGTCTTATTTATTGCTGCCTATTCAATTTATTTCCATCATGAGATTCATGATATGGTAGATGATGAAGTCTTCATTATGGAGTTTGTTGAACCATTGCTCCAACTATGTGTAAATGAGCATCTTGTGGATGATATATGGTGTCATGTTTTAGCTCACTTAACAAGTACAGGGGCTCGAATGGTAGAATTGCTCCAACTATGTGTAAATGAGCATCTTGTGGATGATATATGGTGTCATGTTTTAGCTCACTTACAAGTGCATGGGGCTCGAATGGTAGAACACTTCAATATGTTTTGTCTCTGTGGCATGGCTCTTGGACAAAACAAAGATGCAATTACTTGAGGGCAAGCAATTTTGGGAAGGGAGGATTGTAATATCCCCTTCCCATTCGAAGACCTTTGGCCTATTTTGTCAACCCGATGCCAAAGGAAAAATATAAGGGTGGCTTAAGTTATATTTAATTATTATAAAGTGCCATTAATAAAAGAAAAAAAAATAGAGCACTTATAATAATTTATATGACTTAATAATTATTAAATCAAGGATGGAAAAGGCCCAAATATAAATTGTTATCCATCCTAGGTGAAAAGGTGACTTGCCTTAAAAGGGGAATGGGAACATAGAAAGGATAAATGCCCATTTTACTATGTATTTCCCCTAGAAAAATGTGACTTGCATTAGGAGGGAAAAAGTTGTTGGGAAAAACATTTAATATGGGAAAATATTAAATGCTTGCATAGGGAAAATCCTTGGGAACTAATTGGATATTGTAGAGGTTCTTTTGGGTTTCTTCTTCCTTTATAAGGAGAAGTCGATTTGAAGGGAAACATATTCCATACCATTTGATATTTTCTAATTTGTGTCTTAAGCTTGTAGCTTATGCATATTCTTTCATGTGCAACTGTTGTTTGCAAATATTCAGCTTGTGGAGTAAGATCCCACGGGAACCCTAGCTTCGGTGGTGAGAGATCCATCCTAGCTAGCAGGGCATTCTTCGGTAGTGAGAGATCTACCCTAGCTTGTCAAGTTTGGAGCTGAATTGATGCCCTAAATGTGTTGGGCGACCTACTTTTTAGGGCAAAATTAGGGTTTCGTGTTTGCTGTGTGAAAACTATTTTTGGAATATTATTCTTCATATTTTTGTGGCCCATGATCCAAAGTTTCACTCATTTGGACTTCTCTAGCAAAAGATATTAATTTTAGAAGTTTTCAATTGTTTAGGCACGCATTTGTAAATTTGGCAAAGATTCTCGTTATTTGAAAAATTCCAAAAATAGTTCTATAATATTTGTTATTGTATTAGCAAGCTCCATTTAAAATTTCAAGAGATTTGAGCAAGTATTTTGGAGTTATCCATTATTTTCATTCGATGCCCTAGATTTAATTTTATGCAAAAATCATATTTCTGTTTAGCTGCAATTTGTCTGTATTTTACATATTTAAAGTTGGGATTGCCTAAAATTTGTTTAGGGGTAAAATAATGTCCATTGGGGACATTACAAATGCTGCCACTTGGAGCTATATTGGTTGTGGAAGCTAGAACTACTATGAACGTTATAGATACATATCAAGAAGCTTCTGGTCAAAAGATTAACCTAACTAAGTGGTCTATCTCCTTCTTCAATATCCCCTAGAAGACAGAGGAAAATTGTGGATATATTTGAATGCAGGTGATGGATTTACCTTGCTCTTACCTCGGTCTTCATATTTTCAAAGGTAGGTAGGTTATGGGATGGAACTCCGTCTTGATAGGTTTCAAAGGAAACTTGCAAGATGGAAGGGTTATCTTCATACCCAAGAAAGAAAAATCCAACTCATCAAATCCACCCTCCAAAGTATGTCAATCTACTTCCTCTCCTTCCTAAAGATCCCCTCCGCGATTCCCTCCAAGATTGAACAGATACAAAAATGTTTCTTATGGTCAAGAGCGAAGGAGAAGAAGAGAACTCAACTTGTTGTTTGGGACTATATTTGTAAGTTGTAAAGATTGAGTGGTCTCTGGGGTTTTAGAAGAATATGTGATATGAATAAATCCCTAAACTTGATTAGGTCATGCCACAGGATCCTCGATCCCTAAGCAATTCTTCTTCTTAACAAATACTTGGGTCTTGGTATCGAGTTTATATCTACTAACCCGCTCCCTCTTGGATCGACAATCTAGAATTCCATCATCAATGCAGAGACCTTTTACGCAAAGGTTACAAATGGAACTTGGGTGATGGCAATAAAATTGATTTTTGGGATGACTGTTGGATCATAGATCAACTACTCTCCAAGGACTGCTCGGAACCCTATCAAGTTACACTTGATTCATATTATGGGTTTGTTGGTGTCAGCTACATCGCCGCGAAACTCCTATCCGTCCAAATGGTTTCTGCCCAAATGGCTAGGTCGCGACAACAATCAAGCCATGATAATTGACTCTTTGGAATGTCTCCTCTCTTTGTTGCACATTGGCTTATATCCTTCCTCTGACATTATGATATGTCCTTATATTTCTTGGTCTTTTCTCAATTAACTCGGCATACAACTCCTTATTTATTATTATGGAATATTTTCCCTCAAACACTTCTCTAGCCAGCTCATATTATTCCCAAAATTGGCATGTTTATCAGGCTTCTTTTGAAGGATGTTATTCTTACGGGCTTGAACCTAAAGCAAAGATGTTTCTCCCTTCCTCCTAGATGCATCCTTTGCTTCAAGAATATCGAAGACTCTTTCAATCTCTTTGTGCAATGTCCTTTCTCTTCATAAATTTTGTCATATATCTTAAGCTCTTTTAGGATGCTCTGGACCTTCCCAGGAACTATAAAATAAATTTTTGATCAATGGTTCTCCCCTTCCCAACAAAGTTCTCTTTTTGGCCTGGAAAGCTCGTATTCCCCACGTGGTTTGGGGTATCCGGAAGGAACGAAACTAACGCATCTTCAAAGACTCTTACCAAAATGAGGGTGCAATTGTTAGCTCCATTGTTAGAATGATTCAAAAGGATATGAAATCTTCCCTACAAAAGGTATCTCTAAGATATATGTCCTTGTCAAGTGTTAGTTGGCTAAAATATCTCCTATGAGCCTATCTTATGACAGTTTGATGTAACTTGAGTTGTTATTCATAGGAAAGCTCCACCTTTTGGATGAGGGAAGTTGAATGTTTATGTTGAGCATAAGTAATATAAACCATTTTCACGAGTTCATGAGGAACAAAAGTTCTCGTAAAAACACAACGGGCTATGGCGATGCTCGAGGGATAAAAAGACAATCTTATAGCAATTTTTACCACAAATATGGGTTTTGGTAACAACCACAGAGCATAAGCTTTGGCTATCCTCAAAGGCATGGAAATGGTTAGAGATCTTAAGACCAAAAAAATCATTCTTGAAATCGATTATCTAAATCTTATCAAAATCATGAAAGATATCAGCTCCCTCCTGCACCATCTGCAGTATTTTTATGATGTCGAGCTATTCAACAAGATTTCATTGAAGTGTCTTACCAAAGCATGTTTACCAGAATGGAATGCTCTTGTAGGTGCTATTTCTAACAACAAAGTGTTGATGTTACTTGCCACACTTGCTTGACATGAGTCTTTCCGGAAGATCTCTCCACATTCACAAGTGATGCAGCCTGGAAGAATGATAACCCCTCAAGGTCCAATGCGATGCAACATCTTAGGAGTCTTCGTCCTTTTAAAACACCCCCATGCTTCACAGATTTTGGATTCCTCCCGTAACTTGTGTTGTTTTTGTTCTCATATTTGTTGCCTTGGTCAAAGTGATTGCATCCGCTCCAAAATCATTACTTTGTCATCCCGGATCCTCAATATCTCCACACGAGGCAACTATTGATTGGGATGCTATTTTTTTTTCACATGTCAACACGCACCTAGGCAGATCCTTCTCTCTCATAATATCTCACCCTTGTGTTTAGGAACATATGAGCCTTCAATAAATGTGGCATTTCGAACCATCTTTGAGCTATTAATTTTCACAACGACATTCTCTCCTTCTAGTTTTTCGATCATGGGCGGGAAAATTGTGCGCATTGAACCTGCAAACTACCATGACGTTAAAGAGGACAAGGAAATCTGGGACATCTTGGTCGCAGGTGGGGTCTCGATCTTCTTAGAATCTTTGCGTGGCCACTCCTTATTATTTCGAGTTGTATTCTACTTTTTGGGACAAGGGAAAAGTCGAGTGGGTGATCTGGTTTTCTCCATCTCAGCCAACAACATTGTTGAAGCGATGAGCCTTCCAAATAGTGGGGCTACTTATGTTAAGTGGTTACTTGCCGATGAAATTATCGCCTACGTTGAAGACTCGAAAAAATTTAAAAAAATCAATCAAGCTTTGAGAGAATTTTTCTTAAGCAACCCTAGAACAAGGTGATGCATTATACCATGCGATTCTTTACTATTAACGGTCGTTTCAAGGTGATTCATGGTGTTCACCTTTTCCTTCAGCCCACTTCATCCGAAGAAAGGTAAATTTCTCTCACTTTCTTTTCAATTCTTGGGTGACTCTGTTTTCTTCTTGCTAGAAGGGCTTGTGCCCTATCCTCCACCAATCTTCTCTACTATTGTTCACTAAATCCCCATTGCCTAGTTCATTCCCCACTACTTGGTTCGTCTCCCAAGGAAAATAAAAATTGTCACTCATTTCCTATCCTACTTCCACTCCCTCTATGTCCCTTGGTGTTACTTCATCTTGTCCCTCGGACATGGCCCTCACAAGTCCCATCACCTTCAATGTTTTATTTACTATAGCTTTGATGATTCCCTTGAGATTATCTCACCTCCTCTTTCCCATATCTCATCTCCTCTTGCAGAGTTGCATGCTTCGCTAGTTTTGTCTCCTCCTCTTTCTCATGTTGCTCATGCAAGCCTCGTCTTCTCCCATTCGATTTATGCCTGTCCTATTTTCCTCGCCTTTGGTTATTGCTTCTCAAGCCCCCACTACGGATTCGACCACTATGGATGCTTCTTCTCCAGTTCTAACAGAGTTGGGGCCTAATTCCCTTCATGTGTTGGAAAAAACTTATGGTCCGTCGACTCTAACGACTCAAGACCCCATGTTGTGGGTAAGATGTCTCTTGTTATCAATTTTCCTCCACCTTACCCGCACTGCGGTCGACCACGTTGCAGAAGATGAAGATCCTTACACTCCCTCTCTCAACCATATCCTCTGGAAAATTCAGAGAGTGTTCACTATCATCAAAAATTGGCAGGATTATACTAATATTTTGAAGGATGTAATTAATAATGCTTGTGAGGAGATTAAAATCTCCATTGACATTGTGGTAAAATCTGCTAGATATAACTCGAGGTTGACTTTGAAGCAACCAATATTCTCAATGAGATTCGTAATATGTAGTAGTCTCTTTTTATGCTTGACTTTTTGGGATCCTCTTGTTGGATCTTTTTGTACAAAGATGAGGATCCTTTCAAAATCCTAACTTTAACCCTTTGTAAAAAAAATGTAGGAGCTCGAGTTATCGATGTTTGTCTGCGCATCACCTATTTTCTTGGAATTAATCAAGCTAAAAAGCGAAAAGGGGGTCTATAAAATTCTTTAAAATGTAAGCATGGGGTTTGATTTTGAACTTGGAACATAATCAATTATCCCTATTTTTTTATGGTGGTCCCTTGAAGTGCAACTTGTACTCGCGTGAATAAACAAGATCAAGACTATAAAGTGGATCACATATAGCAAATATTATTTGGGTAGGATTAATCTTAACAAAGTGGAATAGGTGCGAGACATTCATGTATTTAATTTACACACTTTTATTTCTAGGGTTTTCAACTATCTTAATGTCACATCAAAAAAGAAAAGAAATCGATTGGCACATAAAAGTTACTTTTTGTTCCATTTACTTCATCTTCACACCGAAAAGGGGACTGCAAAGTGCTATAAAAATAAATTAGTGTGGTTTAGTTTCAAACCTTGAGGCTATTTGATTGTCCCCTTTTTCCTATCGATGACATTGTCTTTGTAAAAAAATAAAATAAAAAATAGCAAAATTTGATTGGAGATAAATTGTACTTGTCGTTCATATGACCAACTATTGGAGGGGCTCAATTATCAGTGATTATTCATTCATCCCTTATTTTCTTGCATTTACTTGAGGTTATAAATTAAAAAGGGGCCTATAAGGTACTACAAAAATAAGCAATCTGGTTGGGTTTAAAACCTTTGAGCCTATTCTATTATCCCCTCTTTATTTTGGCCCCTTTAAGCACATATCGCACTCATGTGAATAATCCCAGTGAGAGTTAGATGATAAAGGAGAGTACTAACAACATATATTTTTTGGGTGGGAACACTCGAGCCATGGAATAGGTGTGGGACATGCAAGAAATTTATTCCCACCTTTTTATTTCCAACTTTCTATTCATCTCTTTGTCTTATCTAACAAATTAAATTATGCCCAATCAATAACCTTGACACCATTAAAAAATAAAATAATTTTTTGGAAAGCCAATTTTATGATATTCATTGTGTTTTCGCACACCACCAACCCCTACAAATGTTAATAATAGTTTTCATGCGGTGATAATTAAAACTTATAAATAACTTCCATGGATGAAGTACATGGGTGTCATTCCTTCCCAAACCACAAAAAGAGTAGGGTCTTTTGTATTTGGGCTATTGGGTTTCAAACCTAGATTCTAGTTTCCCATTTTTTTACTTTGATCCCTTTAAGTGCAAAATGAACTCATGTGACAAATGCAAGTGAGATGGAGATGATAATGTGGAGCACAAATTGTTTGTTAACATGATAGTCTTCTTAATACCCAAAAACACAAACATTAAAATTATAAACAACAACTACTGACATTGGGAATATTGATTAACTATTCCTTACCTTCTAAGATATCTCCAAAATATGTTGCCTTTTTCCCTTGCACACCACACCCCATTTTGCCTTCAAAACGATTGACGAAAATTGGATGTCATTGTGGCAAAGAATAGTTTCACATTGTTTCCACCTAGCATTTTCCATGGATTTTGACTTCTCTCCTCGAACCCTTCTTCATTAACCTCTTCATTTTTTATTGTTTCGTTCGCCACGATCACTTATTTCATGCATCCCTTTGGTGTTTCCATCGTACACCTTGTACGATTGTTAGTATTATAATAGTAAAGGCGTTGTCTAAGTGAGAATGAATGAGCCAATATTTACAATGTTAGTCAATATAAATGATTTTATTTGTATCATATACATGGTCATCGATCAAGATAATATTATCCCTCGATTAATGACATGTAACACTAGCAATCACATGTAAAATGTATGATGGAAACACTGAAGGGGGTACATCGAATAAGCTAAACCTGATGGAGGGAAATAATGGGAGATGAAGAGGGATGATGAAGAAGGGTTTTAAGGGAAGAAAATTCCAAGAGTGGGGAAAGCGCTAAAGGAATGCAATGTGAAAGTCTTGTTTCTTAATGCAAGTGAGATTGAGAAGATAAAGAGGAAGTGTAATTGAAGATAGGGTTTGAAGGAGAAGTCTAAGGGTGAGGAAAGTGTTATGGGAAACCAATGTGAAACTCTTATTTCTTGTAATGAATTGCCTTTTTTGTCAATTATTTGAAGGAGAAAAGAAGTACGGTTTGTGAGTCATCGATGTAACATATTTTGGAGATATATCGAATAGAAGAAGTGCATAATTTGTAGTACCGATGTCAATAGATTTTATGTGCAATATGAGCACTTATATTTTTTGGGTATTTATAACACACATAAATGTAAGAGGAATTTGCATACTCATCTCTCGCGACATCGTAGAGAGAGGAATATGTGGAGTGGACATGACATTCCTAGGTATCCATTTCATACAGATTTGCAAAAAGGGTTTCTCTCTAGCTACCAAGTTAGCAATTAGGTCCTCTCTCATCAAAGGTCTTGATGACATCATCCATCAATAACCACTTGTATAACAAGGGCTTTGTTAAAAAAAAGTATGGCTTCAAAAGTTTCCATTGGAGGGCATTTAATTTGTTGGACAAGACAAAGACATGAATAGCAAGTTGAAAATAGAAAGGTGGGAATCAAATATGTGCATGTTCCACACCTATTACATGTCATAGACTGTTCTTAATAGTTGTTATTTGTGCTTCATTTTATCATCTAGATCTCACTCGCATTATTCACTTGTTTGTAACTTAATCTTAAAGGGTCCAAAATGAAATATGGGAAAAATATAATAGGTTCTAGGTTCAAAACCCAACCCCACTACTTACTTCTTATAGAAATTTATAGCCCCACTTTTTAATTATAGGCTTAAGTAATTGCAATAAACCAATTGAAGTAAGACCAATCATCAATAATTGAGCCCATATAATGGTTGGAGATATGAGCAATAGGTAGATTTTATCTACCAATCGAACATTGTTATTATTTACGGTGTGAAGGTTTTCGATTAGATGACATTTAATTTGTTATATAAGATAAAGACATGAATGGAATGTTGGAAATAATAAGGTGGGAATTAAATACCTATATGTCTCGCACCTATTCCACAACTTAGATTGTTCCTACCCAAATAATATATGTTATTTGTGCTTCATTTTATCATCTCGATCTTGATTGCATTATTCACGTGAGGGGAATTTGAGCTTAAAGGGGCAAAATAAAAATTGGGGAAAATTCAATAGGTTCTAAGTTCAAAATCAACCACAATGTTTGTTTTTTGTAGCACTTTATATTCCTCCTTTTTAGTTACAAGTTTGAGTAATTACAAGAAAACATGTGATGCGGAACAATCAAATTTAATTGAGCCCCTCCAGGTGAATAGTCATACAAGCAACAAATATATTTTATTTGTCAATTGAACTTTGTTAAATTATTTTATTTTATTTTTCATATTGTAAAGTTTTATGATTTGATGATGTCTAATTTGTGAAATAAGATGAAGACATGAATGAAAAGTTGGAAATTAAATGCCTACATAAATATTCATTTTGGCACTGATATTTCTATGACAAAACCAATTTGTCGTTGCCATCTCCGCAAACCCTATGAATCCCTATTGAATAAGGTCTTTTATATAAATAAATTATAGAGCTAACATGTAAGCTAAATGTGATATAGTCGATAAGGGAATGTCATTAGCGAGAGATATTGTTGCAAAAAAATTAAAGAGAGTGGATGGTGATGAATCCCCATTTTGTTATGTTTAAACCCATGTGAAACCCCATATTATTTTGATATCATATTGCACGATGTATAATGTTGACTATTTATAATTAATACTTTACTATGTTTTTGAAGGAATTATTGTGCATATGCTTGTTATTTTTATCTTGTTATTACTTCCTCAAAAATGGATTAAATTGATCTTTTTATGAGCATTAACAATACATTTGGAAAAGCATATGTTGAGTTATCACAGGAGTAAATTGCACTAGCACAGGACTCAATTGGTGCACCGACATAGGACTCACCTTATGGCGCAGGACTCACCTTTACATTAGTGCAGGACTCATAATATGATGTCAAGCTCATCCAGTTCATTAACTCTGAATTCCTTGAAATAAGGGACTTGCACAAGAAGATAGATAGCTCAGACTACTAGTGATACAACTAGAAGTGCAACAACATGAGCATGAAACACGTGCCACTACCTCAACCTACATTCATGCAGATTTTGAGGTTCAGTCACTTCAGTTGCTGGGAGACGTGATGCGGCCAACACCTAAGGATTTATTATCACCGCGATTCTCTATAATCAATCTAAGATCTGAAGAATCTTCTAGCACCGATTGAATCTCTTAAAGGATTCAATCATAGACCTCCTCTGCAGTTAGCAAGATTAATTCAAATCAAACACTTCAAAGACTACTCCTTCCACAATTGTACTCCTTAGAATAGATAGTCATTGTTTTAGTCAACATTTAGTTAAGTAGATGTTAGTTATTGCGAATAAACTAGTTCTCTCAGAGGGACTAGGATTGCTCTAGTATAAAAGAGCTAATGTATTTAGATTTATCGGTTCGGTTCAGTTAGTTGATTCATTGTAAAAGCATACTCTTTCAATGGAATAAAATTGCGGATTCAGGAGAAAACTTTGTTGTGTGAATTCCAACATTAAACCTGATCAAAGGGAAGGGGCAAGGGCCACTCCTACCCAACAAGAAGGGAGATTTATTGTTATTTCCTTTCTGTCATTTTGGATGCATTTACCATTTCAACGTTAAATTGTGTTAAAAATCTTTAGATTTTGTCTTTAATATTCTTTGCTTCCATTCATGCATTACATTTTATAATTGTAGTTAGTTATTATTTAATTAATTTTGTTATTAAGTATGTGCTTTGAGAACAATTCCTATTGTTCCCTTTGTTGCAAACAACCATGGACACCGCCCTGGATTGATAGATATAATATAATTAAAGTACGAGTATCAACGACGCTCGTCGATGGCATCATCCTTGCAAAAGTAGGATGTTGCTTTAATATGCACCTTGTATTGCAAATGAGAAACTCTATGGTAGTATGTTTGCCGCTCTCTTTGGCCTTCCATGGGAAACGAGGGGGTTTCAAGATTGATCTACATGGATTGTTTCAAGATAAATCAATAGTTGGCATAATTGTCGCGTCTTTACAACTATTAGGTGAATGGACGTTGATACAACCGTGTCAAATATAACTCCTTTGATCTCCTATACCCACGAGAAACTCTATGGTAGCATGCATGCCTCTCTCTTTTCCTTCCAAGGAGAAACAAGGGGGTTTCAAGAAGTCAATTCCCGATTTTGTGCACTATTCTCTTTTGATTTATCTTCAAACCCCCTCCGCCTAGAAGGCCAAAGAGAGCGGCAGACATGCTACCATAGAGTTTCTCGTTTCACTTGATGGATGTTGATACAACTATGTCAAAGCTTTCTCCAAAGGAAAAGTGTGCATAGTTGTCGTGTCTTTACGATTGTTAGGTGAATGGGCGTTGATACATTTGTGTCAAAGCTATCTCCACGAGAAAAGTTGTTATAATTTTTGTGTCTTTACAATCGTTAGGTGGATGGACGTTGATACTGGCGTGTCAAAGCTAACTCCGTTTATCCCCTATACCTATGACTTGAAAAACGCCTTCGACATAATAAATGTTTCTATATGAAATGTATTTGTAGATATAATTACAAGGTTCTTAGCTTACATTTTTTACACATCATTTTAATCAATAATTATATTAAGTTCTCTATCTATTTCCTATTGATTTGTGGAGAATGGAATCATTTGTGTCATAATAAAAAAATTCTATTCAAGAAAAAAGGGACCCAAACATTACTATATGACCAAGATATTACTATTTTTTTATCAACTTCTCCAAGAAAAAGAAAAAATATTTAAGTGTCAGTCCAATGAAAGTCAAATTTATGGATGAACTGTCATGTGATGGTCGGACCGACAATAAATTTAATGTCAAAAATAAAAATGAACAACTCACTCCATTGTAATGGAGTTCTAATCGAAGCTTATAGACTATATGAAAAAATTGTACTCTCCACAAATTTTGCAAATAAATGAGCTTTGGTCAAGCTTGTATAGTATTTTACTTTGAAGGCTTCCTTTAAAGGTCTTTCTTCTCTTTATGCTTTTCAATATCTTCAATTGAACATAGATATTAAAATTAAAATTAAATGGACTTGGTGTTAAAAACTCACCCTCTAGTTATAATCAATCAAGGACCAAAGCTGATCTGATCCTCTGTTACAACTTCCCATTTTTCCAATTCTGACATCATTTGCATCTGTGACAGTTGTAAATGGACTCGTTACTCCCGCAGCAGACACCAAGGACTGAGGAGGAAGCGTACAACATATTTAAAGCTGTCAAAGACATAATCATTGTCAATAATGTCCTCAACTCCATATAAACGTTGGAAAGGAAGACCTCTGAAAGTAAGCTACAATGAGTTGAGAGTTAGATATATGTGATTACATAGTTCTTCTAGCAAAATATGAAAGCTTAAAATAACAGAAACATTTAAGAATGCAACTTGATGAATTCCTGAACCAAAAACATGCCCATCTACATTTTTATCCCACCGCTGCACCTATTCTTATCAGACAAACAATACTATGTTTTCAAACTATATAAAAGATTCCACTGCTCCGGCAATTTGCGTACGTACAACGTTGTATGTGCTATGGTTCGATGAAGGCACACCAGTGACTCTAATTGGTTGCCATAAACACAGACAATGTTCATCATCGAGAAATCCACTTGGAGGATAAGACTTTCATAAAAACAAGGCCAAAAACTCCCTATTTGATCCAACGATCCACTGGGATGATAAGCAATTTCCAAGAACAAAACATTAACTACCAGATAATAAGAGTCCCAATAACCTGCAAGTTTTCTCATACCCTACCTGGTAATGAAGCTTCCCACAACAGCTCATCATGCTTGGACGGGAATCTCTTTCACACATGGAATTACATGACACTCATGGTTTTATAAAAAAATCCCTCCTTGTATATCAGAGAGTAATGTAATGTGTACTCAATAAGTTAGAAATTATATTGAGTCTCAGTCTAAAATTTTCGATCTTGTAGATAAAATATACCTATTACTGGTATGAGCAATTACTGAAGGCTCGATTATTGATGATTGTTCATGCATCACATGTTTTCCTATAATTTTTTTATTTGTTTTTGTTCATTAGAGGAATCATTACATATTACAATTTTAGCACAGTCTCTACCAGCCTCTATAAACTTTAACCGACGTGAGGAAGGGACCACTAGGTGTTCAAGTTTCATATCGTATTCATACTGGTGGCGCACACTCGGGGACGTTGGTTGGACTACTCCCGTAGTACCGTTGGACTACTCCTATAGTACCGTTGTACAACTATCGTGCACTCAAGAACATCGATCAGACTAATCCTCTTGCGAGTGGGCATGCCAATGGGGGTTGAACCTTGGACCTCCTCTTAGTAAATGTCCAGCTTTACCAATCACCCATGATCCCATTGACTTAGTAACTTATGTTTTCCTATAATTACTTGAGCTTAAAACCTGAAAGGGGGCTACAAAGTGCTACAACAAGCAAGCATTATTGTTGGGTTTCAAACTTGGAACCTATTGAATTTTCCCCATTTTTAATTTTGTCCCCTTTAAGTGCAAATTGCACTAACGTAAATAATGTGAGTGAGATTGAGATGATAATGCAGAGCACATATAGTAGATATTATTTTGGTAGGAACAATATGAGTCATGGAATAGGTGTGAGACATGCAAATATTTAATTCCCACATTTTTCTTTCCAACTTTCCATTCATGTCTTCATCTTATCTAAAAATTAAACACATCCCAATTGAAAACCTTAACACAAGTAAAAATTTTTTTAGCAAAGCTCTTTTCCCCTATATTTTCTAAAAAAAAATCATTTCTTTCAATCGAGTCGGGGCCAATTTTTGCGCCTAGAACTCGACGGATAGGTTAACATCATTCGACGTAACAACCCCTCCATATAGCTGAAAAAATACATTGTATAACATTATTCTTAAGCTTTATTCTATTTTTTATTAAGTGCACTCATGTTACTCAATACTTATTTCATCATATCCACCCCCGAATAATTCTCCCTTTCTTTTCTCGTCGATATGGAAAATATTTTAATCATACCTTCTAGATATATGTTAAAATATCTTCCCAAATTTGTCACCTCTAAATTTTTATAAAAAAACAAAAACTAAACAACCCATCAAAGTTAGAATATCAAAAAGTGTCACGGTTCTACCTATTGTAAACCATGAGAGGTCATCTTATCTATCCACATAAATAATTTCATCTTTTGGAGAAGAAGTATGAGTCCCTTTAGCTACCGTGAAAAAGGAAATTCCCGACATTAATACATTTCCCACATTTAGATTTTTTATCATTACCATCTTATGCTCCTAACTCTGTGGAAATTGTTTCTTATTTAGTGCTACATATAGATCTCATGAACCACTTAAAATAATGCCAATATTGTGTTGTATAAGTTCAAACATCATCTCTCATCCCCAAAATATTGCAATGAATAAACCCACTATAATGTATTATTATTGATGTTGACCTACACACAAAAAATGCCTTTGAAGAAAAATAAAAATAATTTTTTCTTGCTTTGGGTATTCCTTTTCAATTAAGAAAATGATGATTTATGATGTCTTAAGCTTACTCAACAAAGGATTTCATGCCAAATAAACATGTTCAACTCCAATGTACACAATGATGGAAAAGGTAAGTCTAATTATTCATTGTAACTAGCAATCATATGTCCGAGAGGTGCAATGGAGATGTCAATAGGGAGGCGTAGAAGAAGTTAAAGTTGAAGGATTAAAGGTGAGATATTGGACTAGGAAGAGCTATGATGAAGAGAGGAATTGGGGGAGGAAAATTTTTAGGTTGGAGAATCTATTGGAGGGAACATAGGATATTCTTTTTTTCCTTAGGTAAGTCACATATGGACCACATGTCAATGTTTCTTACCATCGCGATTGTTGTCCAAAATAACCCTTTGGTTATTTTGACAACTTGCAGTTCCATTTTTGCTTTGACTCAAGTTTTTAAGCAGCGTGCACAACTAGTTTTCTCCCTTGATGCACTTCTTTGGCCGCAATTCTTCACACTTGCTCTCACACACTCTCCTCGCTTCTTCTTTTCTCTTTCCCCTTCCTTCACTTTCTTTTACACACCTTTCATTGGCTCTTATTTCCTCCTCTCTGCATTCTATTATCTCCTTCCATTTTCCCTATGTGCACATTCCTTGCGCATTCTCTTTTCTTCCGATCCCCACGCAATGCTTCACGCGTGCTCATTTCATCCTTACTTTGTACATTGCTCCATTTTCCTCTTGGCACACTCTTGCACGCCACCTTCTTCCATGCTTCACGCAATCCTTTGATGGATACTTGTGCCTTCCTCGCATATTTGCATACCTTAGCAAATATGCACCCCATTCGTTGTTCCCACACACCGTTTTGTGCACATCGACTTCTTCGCATTCCCTCCTCTCATGCATCCTACTCTTGCGCATGCACCAAGGCGCAACCCTATGCGCCAACCACAAAGTGGCACGTGTCTCTTCTAGGGTACTTGACGGATAAAGTGCACCTCACGATAACCAATCAAAAGGCATCAACGATGGTTGAATCCTTATGGAGAATAAAGATGTGACACATCGTAGAGGTGAATCAACGAGCAATTAGCTAGCTTCCGCGATCAATCGAGCACGCCACGTGGCTTGCATGTTACTTTATATCTTTGTAGAACTTCATATCGTCATAACTTCGCTACATAGCTCAAAATCATACGCGTCGGGTCTTGTTAGAAGGATGGTGACATGGGCTACACTCTAGGGTTTTCAAAATTATATTTTGGTAAGATTTGCTAGGTAAAAACAAGGAAATATGATTCTGGTCATTAATGTAGATATTTGGTCGACTCAACCACCTAGATTTAATGAGATTTGACATTTTTCTTCCCCTACATGTTAGGCTGACATAAAGAGGCGGATCTAACGAGTGTTATAGGCACATTTGTGGACATTTATTACATATTTTTGGTGGTTGTGAGTTAGAATTTGAGTTTTCCCCCTCCTTTTCCCCCTCTTCTCTACTATTCTTCTATATATTGTAGAATAATGCTCATTTGTAAAGGTTAGACTCTCTTGGTTTGCAAGAGCATTATTCAGAGTAGTTTTTCTTTGTATTTTGAGTTGCAAACCTCAGATCTGGTTCTTTGCATGTGGATACTTACTTCTTTCCACCATTGTAATAGATTGTGCATCTTTTGGAAGCAATAAAAGTCTTATTTTTGGCTATTCTCTGCCCTAGCTCACATTTTATTGCCTTGCCTTTACTTTATTGGTTTGTTGTGCATTTGTTACATCCTTGCAGGTTCCTTTTCTATTGTGTTTCATGGATCCGAGTGTGTGAGTGTTGTTTTATGTTGTGGCATGTATGCCTACACTCCCTATGCACATTTTCCCTCATTTTCACTCATCTAAGAGTGTTCATCCCCTTCTTTCTGGTGTTATCACCTCCCCTTAGCTTAGGTTTTCATTTCATGCATCTCCTTCTTACCTGGTCCCTTGGAATCGTAAAGTAGTGCTAGGTAGTTGCATTTCCCTTTCTAGGAGTAGTTTTAGCAAGTAGAAATAGGTAGAGGAAGTTGGCCTTCTCCGGAGGTCTGTCTCAAGCACAAGGTCCCACAACTTGGAGACAATCACATGTTGCCTTGAAGCCCCGGGTCATCCTGATTTGGGATGGATGTAATTTTTAGCTCAACAGGTTTTGACATGCCCAGTGGGATAGTTTTAAGAGGTATACATCTTCATTTCAACAAGTTTGATGTGTTCTTGTTGAAATACATCCTTTGGAGGTATGTTTCAACACACATTTGGCAACTCGACATCCGATCTATTGATTTCATCGATTCAAGACCCTATTTAATGAGAAGGATACATACTAGACATAGCACAACAAATCGAAGAATCATTTGAGTACCTTCATTGTCTCTAGGAAAAGAAGTAGCAGGGCCACGCGTACATCTCCATCTCTTGCTATAGGGCACATTCCACTCCTCTTCTTGGTAGACCTTCCACGCTCTCATATAGGGTATTGACACCCATCCTTGTCATGGAGCAACAAAGAATCTTCCTTTGTTAGTTTCAATGGTGGTAGTCCTTTGGCTCTTCCCGCACAACATGATATACCAGTGGTTACACTCAAGAGCATTCCATTTTTCACTGGTGAGAATCAAACTACCCCTACAGATCACATTCAGGACATTGCAAATGTATGCTCTTTTAACCTGGTTACAAAATATGATGTATTTGTAAGGTTGTTTGCTTCTTCACTCAAAGGCTAAGCACTCAGGTGGTACGAAGTCTAGGACCTGCCTCTATTCACAACGGGGATGAACTTGGTATTGCACTTTGCAATCAATTTGAGGATAAAGCAGACATCTCCTTATTAGAATAACTAACAACAATTAAGAGAGCTCTCAATGAGCTCATGGCTGATTTCAATTTTAGATTTCAAAAGACACGGGATAGAATTCCTCTTCTCTTAAGACCGACCCCACAAGGTGCTTTTCTTTATTTCATAAGAGCTTTGAATTATGACATTGCGGTGATGATACTGATCCATGGGTGTTGCGCATCTTCCGATGCCTATCCTATAGCCATCAAGGAGAGAATTGTCTTATCAAAACTAATAAGATAGCCCCTAGATTGTTTATGCCCTTATTTCCTAAACTATCTCAAGTACATCAACCTTTCATTGCTCATATTCCTGAGAAGAGTTCCTAACCCATTGCCTCTACATCTTACTCTCCGAAAATCAAAAAATATGAAGATATGATGACCTTGATTAGAAATCTTTCCAACAAAGTCATATCTTTAAGAAAGCAAGCAAGCCTTTATAAGTAACTCTAACCAAGGGTATAATCAAAGCCATCATCCCCATAAAAGCATATCCAAATAAAAGATATGGGCAAAACCAACAAAATGATAAATGACGAGGTCATAATGCACACCTTCCATTACACACAATTACCCCTACGCAACCCCTTCCCGCACCCAATGCAAGCAAAGCACTAGTTCCAATACAAAATAACATGGTTCAAGAATCATAAGCTGTGTTTTCCTTGTAACTTGCCACACGATTAGTACATGTTGCACAAATGCCTTATGCATGTAATCCTTCATGATTCAAAGTGTTTCAAGTAATGATCCTTCTAATAACACGCACAAACCATACAATGAAGAAGTGCCAAGTCAATCTTGAGACCAATCTTATGTTATTTTGGGTTGAAGACTTATGCGTAATGAACCAAGCTATGGATAGCTCAAGTAGACCGCGTGTGCAAAGTTGCGACAACACAAGGTCAAAAAAGGGGATGTTTGAATCCTATGTGCAACGTTCATCTTCTCGCTAATCAAGATAATCCTCAAATGTTAAAATATGACACAAATCTACCAACAGTTCTAAAGATGCATGCTTTTATGCACAAGGCTCCACACAACATTCCAACCTGAAGCTACACACACTCCTCCTTTGTTAGGTCAAGCCTCTACGTAGTCCATAACCTCTATCTCAATGCCCGAACAAATGAGAAAAGATGTTGTGCCTCGAATACACAAGTCCATGGGCCTTCTATTCAACATTGTTGATTAGATGAAGAAGACAAACATTAATGTGATAATGTGGGATGTCTTGGCTATTCCATCTCAAAGATGACCTCTGTATGAAGCTCTTATGTAGCTCCGTGTGTTGATCCAGTTATCTAAAATCCTCAAGATGTTGTCAATCTATGTCAAGTAGAGGAGAAACAAATAAGAAAAATTGTTAAAACCCCGCCCTTTTATATATCATTGATAATATGAAAACATCTCGCTCACAATTGGATGATGGACTCTGGGTCTAGTACTTTGTCATGCCGAGAAAATTGTTAATGTCGTAGGTCTTAAATACAACCATGTCTTTAGAGGAGTCTTATAAGTTGATGGCTCAACTATTAGCATCCTAAGAGTCATCAAAGACCTTGAGTTAACCCTTCATGTATGTCCAAGTCTTACTATAACTCAAGATGTGTTAGTCATTGACTTACCTCCTTTGTTTTCCATTTGCTTATCAAGATATTTCACTACCAAGGTGGGTGGTTACTTGTCTTGATTGGTCTCATATGCTTTTAAGAACTAGGTATGGTACCATGTTTACTATACAAGTTGAGCCTATATTTTGCTATCATGGTTAGTCATATGACCCCTCTCCTCTCCAATCTAACTCGCCTTATCCAAGAAGACCAAGAACAAGAGTCGAGTTTCGGAAGAGCGGTCTATTCCTTCCTCTATATATGATCTATTATTGGATGAATGGGCTAAGGAGCACTATGAATTTGATCCCTATGATACAACTATTGAAATTGGTCTTGGAACTTATTACATCCTTAAAGAATAAAGCACTTTGCATACCCAAATCAAGAAAGAAAATGATGATGCTCTTGGATTGTGGAAAATGTAATTTGATGGTTCTAGAAGTAGAAATGATGTAGGCGCAGTGTTGCTCTTATCTCCCTAGAGATGAAAATTTATTCTTCATGCACAAAGCTAAAGTTTACATGCTCCAACAATGTAGTGGAATATGAAGCATTGGTGCATGGTATTTTTATTGCTAAGAAAAAAACAGATCAAGGCATTGCAGATCTTTGGGGACACCAGAATTGGTCATTCACCAAGTCACAAACAAGTGTGTAATAAAGAATAAGCTTCTTAAAGCTTATAAACATAGAGTTTGGGACATCTTGGAAAGCTTTGAAGCTCTTAACCTACACAGGTGGTGGCAAGGAAGTTGACAAAGAGAAATTGGAATGACAGAGCTGGTTGAACTATACGAACTAAGAAACTCTTGCATGATCAAGTTGGAACAACATCAAAAGTCAACCAAATAATGGTTCAATAGAAGGGCTAGAGCTCAGGATTTCACAGTGGGTGATCTAGTCCTTAAATGGGATGTTAACAGAGCTAAACTAGGTCACCATAAAAATTTTGATGCACTTTGGAATGGCCCATAAATAACCAATTCGGGTAAGAAGGCTAATTCTTTTAAGTTGTCTCTTCTTGATGGAGATACACTATCAATCCCAATCAATGGGATATACCTCAAACACTTCTATTAAGTCTCTCTACATCATGTACATATTAGAGTAGTTTGAATTCCTCTAAGCGCATGCTTGTGCACAATGTTTTGTTGTAGCGTAGGTTTGCTTTCTATTGCACACTCTTTTTGCTTCTAGATGGCAGTCATTGTACTATCAAGTTTAAGGGTTTCAATGGTAGAAGTTATGTTTCAACTTGTTGACATCATCTAATAGTTTTGTGCACAATTCATTGAGTTCAAACAATGCTTCAAGTGACTCCAGGGAGAATTCTTTGACTCACATTTCAGAATTTCAATTTTTGGTGACTTCATGCCTAATGGATGCTTTAAGCCTCTTGATCTCTTCATGTAGCAGACAGATGTCCTTGAAAGTTGTCAAATTATTGTCTAAAATAACCCCTGGTTATTTTGACAACTCGATTCCATTCGGCTATAACTCAAGTTTTTAGGCTCAGCGCGCATTTGGTTTTCCCTTGATGTACTTCTTTGGCTAAGAGTTCTTTGTGCGTGCTCTCGCACGCTCTCCATGCTTCTTCTTTGCTCTTTTATTTTACCAATAACATCCCAAGGCATGTTGGCACATCACTCAGACCGGATATGAGTGCTCACTCGAAGTGCACAAGGGTACCATGTCCCTCTTTTATGGTAGCTTTGTCAAGGTGTTAACATGATCATGCAAGTATTTCAAATCCATACCAGATACTCGGAGATAAAGCACAACAAAAATAGTCCTAGATCATAACCATAGTGCATAAAGAATCAAAGAAGAACCAATAACAAATTTACCATGCAAGATCCATCAACAACAACATTGATAACAAGAATCCATCCACAACGGTCCATTATATTAATCCATAGCAAAACCAATAGTTGAATACATCATAATAGTCATCACTAAGTCAAGTGTGCAGGTTTACCGGTAGTATAACTCTAACATAACATGATCGGGATCCTCTAAACCGTGCAAATCAATACATACATACATACATACATACATACATACATACATACATACATACATACATACATACATACATACATACATACATACATACATACATACATACATACATACATACATACATACATACATACATACATACATATATATATATATATATATATATATATATAGGGGTGGGGACTTGCCCTTCACCGCCTAAGCATCCTCAAAATAGGTTGCATGCTAAAAATAGCTATGCACCACTACAAAAACAACTAGGAAGCAGGAAAGCTTTGCCTGATAATAGATTACCTATTAATAACTCTAGTTTTAATCCTATTATTAGCTTAACTCAGCATGACACTTCATCTTCCACTGTCCCAAAAATAGCTTGGCGTGACTTTCAAGTATTCTTACAAAAACGTGCTCAACACTCAATTCCATCTTAGCACGTGTATGAAAAATTGTTAAGTATTGATCTTTGACTTCCTTGGGTGCGAAACTATAGGGCACAAAACTATCCATCTTATATGCCTTCAATACTTCGGCAATATTTTACCAACCCAACATTACCCCACATTAATTTCATAATCGCCTAACAATGGGTAACCATATGTCCGGTCTCCTCAACAACAAAGAATTCGAATAAAAGAATGTTTGTACATAATGAATGAACAAATATACCAAATAAGTTGGGTTCTCTACTTGCTGAAGGTGGAATCAACTTAGGATACTCACTTTTGATCTCTACCTCTAACTCGTTCCAATCACTGAGCGCCTTATTCATCTTTTTAGGGATATCTATGAGTACTCATTCTATTTCATCCATAATCATGTCTTCACCCTCGTTCTACAATATATAAGGACGTTTACTAGACTTGAGATCATCCCATCCATCACATCCATGTGACGTGTTATAAGCTTCCCAATCTCCTTTATCTTATCTTTATGAGGGTCCCGTGTTGCTTTTTCCTAGTTTTACCACCACTTTGTAAAGTCAAATTCATGAAACAACAAAATCCAACAACATATGCGCCCTGCGAAACAGCTTATTAACCAAGTACTTAAGTGCCATGTGATCTGTATAAAATATAAAGGGAGTTGCCAACAAGTATTGTCTAAACTTATGCAATGCGTAAATCATAGAAAAAGCTTCGCGCTCTATAGTTGTATAATTCGCTTTCACTGGTGTCAACTTCCTACTTGTAAAACATATAGGATGATCAACAATCCCATCTCCAGGTTGTGTTAACATTGCGCTAATGGCCATGCCAGAGGCATCAAAATGTACATGAAATGGCTTATCCCGGGATGGAAAGCGCAGAATGGGCACATAAGTAAGTCTTTCCTTGAATGTTTCAAACGTTGTATGTTGTGCCTCATCCCAATGGAACTTTCCTTTGCTCTTCAACAATTCTTCCAAGGGTGCGGAAATCCTAGCATATCCCTTAATGAAATTTCTGTAATAACCTGTATGTCCTAAGAATCCACACACCTCGCTCTGATTAGTAGGCTCCTCCAAACCCAAAATAACTACAACCTTAGCAAGATCTACCAATAAACCTTCCTTACAAATAATGTGTCCCAATAAAGTTCCAAAGGGTGTAACAAAGATACACTTCTTAATATTCAAGGAGATGCTTAACTACTTGCACCTCTCAAACATGAGTCTCAAGTTGTCATAGTGATCTTTTACCAGCCCATACATAGTCCAATCATCCAAATAAACATGTAAAAACTTGTGTATAAAGTCCTCAAATGATTGTACAATAATGCACGAAAAGACTACATGCACATTCTTCAACCCAAAGGGCATAATTGTGTATGCAAAACTTCCCCACTCAGTGGTGAAAGTTGTCTTTTCTTGATCTTCTTTAGCAATCCACACTTGATGATAACCAAAGAATCCATCAGTGAAAGAGTAAATCTCGCGCCTGTAATGTCTTCCAAATTTTCTTTTGTTAAAGGTGTGGGGAAAGGATCTATGACACAAGTAGCATTCAACTCTATGTAGTCCACATAGATCCTTATCCTACCATCTTTCTTTATGCTTATTACCATAGGGATAATCCATTATGATTCCTCAATGGGCTCAATGATCCCAGATTGCAACATCTTATCAATCTCTTCCTTTCCCTTGATGCGCAGATTGGGATTCATCCTATAAGGCCTCTTCCTAATTGGGCACGCACCTTCTTTTAAATTGATCCTCATTTCACCTAAAGATGGATGCACTCCCTTCAACTCATGATAGCCTCTAGGAAATAAGTCCTAGAAGTCTCGCAATAACTCAATTATCTTAGAACACCTATTCAGACCAATAGTCACCAATAATGGCCTCTTTAGGTTCTGCATTTGTCCCAATGTTGACCTTCTTCATTTTCATAGGCTCATGATAAGTGCACGCCTTTTCATCTGCATTTTCCAAGACTTTGCATGTACCTATAGTGTGGTCAACATACAGATTCTCCACTTCTTCATCATCAATCATGTACACTAGCTTACTCTTTTCTTTTTCTAAGCAAGTTGCTCCTCATCTGTCTCTTCTTCTTCAAAGTGTGCCTATCGGAAGTTCCTCAGCTTTTGCACTATCCCCCATCGTAAGGTGTTTGTATAATCTATAATGCTTCATGCACCAAAGGTTTAGTATAAAAATAATCAAAGGTATTAATCATACCGAAGTCATACCTTGTCAATTAGTTGTTGCAGACTTAATTTCGCATGAACATACCATGCACGCACATAACCACTGATAGTGGCGTAGAACTTATGTACCCAGAGTGATGGTGGAAAGGCCTCCTGCCCCTCCATCTAGAGTCTCTCACACTTCTAAATGTGATGCGAAGTAAAATCCTTTCCATGGAATTCATAAATCTATGAAGGTACATTGCTCTAAGAAACCTAGTAGAGAAGATGATTCTCACTTCTCGCCACTCCAAAAGGTTATCTTTGTGTGTAGTCCACCAACGTGTAGTTGTTGCGCGCAGGGTATAAATCAATATATTTCTTCTGTCACCCTCATCCATTCGTCAAGCTTCCATGGTGCATAGAAATACGCCAGGGTTTCTTCACCGCTGTATCAGTGGTGCACGGTTATGACTCAAACGTCAAACTACACACATCCCGACTACACGCGTAATTATATTCTTAATCTCTCACCCAACCATTTCATACATCCCATGTGCCCAATTATCACATGCAACATTGGTTATATCACTTATAGATCGAGCATCTTCCCATTGTATAACTCCTTCCTTAGATGACTCGAGAAACTCAAGATCTCTAATTGTGCGTGCTTATATTTTGTTTAAATCCTCTTCGCTCAAAATTTCTACATAAGGTGTAGCTTTCCCATCTGTCAAAGGAATAATCACACGCTCCTCTTTTTCTCAAACCGATATAGCCTATATTAAAGAGCATATTAGCATTATTCACATAACACCAAGGGCGCCCAAGTAATGTTGGAAAACTATCTACTTCTCGCAAGTGCCAAGACCTCAAAATCCCTTGTGAACTCGGCCCCTTGTATAGTTATAGTGACATCCTTCAATACTCCAATGGGCATGGCTTTAGTCTTGTTTGCCATATACAACACGTTTGAAGATTACTTGTAATGGTGGCCTCCCCATCTGATTCCACACGTCCAAGGTGAGTACATTGACTTTCATGCATGCATCAATTAATATATTACTCAACAACCATCCATTAACAACTGCATTCAAAGTGATCTCTTTATCATACTCTTGACTATGAGGAGGTAAGTTTGCATGAAATATATTTCTCTTGCACTCAACTCCAGTGTGCACTACCTTCTCCCTTAACCATTCCCCTTACAAAGGAATGATATTCTATTGTCGCAACATCTTACAAACCTCCTTCAAGTTATCAACATCTTTTTGAGGCACCTCAACCGCCTTTGTTTTCTCCACTTTCGATTTGCTCTTTCAAGCATTGTATCTCACCTTGCAAGTTTCTAATAACCTCTATAATTTCTGATAGACTTCCTTTTGATGGGCAGGATCTGGATAATTTACATGTAATACCTCCTATTTTTGTAATAACATGTTTCCGCTTTGAGTCTCACAAGCACGTGTAACTTCGAAAGTGTAGTTACTAACACATGTATTACCTCGGGATCAAAGTGCTAACTTCAACATCCACTGATCTTCCACAACACGTTGTACTCTAACCATTCTCATGCCCTTATCCTACTTGTGTTGTTTTCTCATATGCTCATACAAATCCGGGCATTCCTCAAACTTGTGATTCTTTCGGCACCACAAAAAAAATAATGTTATGGGGAATTCACGCCTATAATGATCACGCCTATAATGATAAAGGGATTTGCATGTATAACAAGTTCCACAAGGGAAGTCACCTCTTCCGCCGTTACGACCACGACCTCTGAATCCTCCATGGTAACCTCTATCTCTACCGCCTTCATTAGAGCACCCTTCATTGTGATTATGATTGTGATGTTCACCTTGTTCCTTAGAATTGTTTGCAACATTGGTCTAGTGTACACCAGTTTTAATGGCATCATGAATTTGATTAAACAATATGTAATTCTCTGTATCATGAGTGGTAGACTTACAAATCTTACAATAACAAGACATGTTCTTCGAATCGCATGCCGCAAACAGGGGCACCTACTTAAATTATGATCTAGATGACAAATCTCACAATCCAGCAACATGGTGCGCACTTAGGATTTACGAGGGTAACTATCCTTAGTATGTCCTTCCACCTCGCAATCTATACACCAAATGCCACTGCATGTCTCATGAGCTGAATTGGCCAATATTTTCTCCAACTGTTTTTCCATAGATGTTATTTGTGCCTCCAAAACGGGATAACTATAGTGTCTACGCTTCCAACTACCTCAACGTGCAATGTTGCTTCCAAAGCCTTTGTACGGATCAGTCAAATGTCTTATGAGAAAACACCCTTACGAAAGGTGTGATTAAACCACCACAATAAACCATTATGCATTTTGTCTAGGGTGAATAATATAATGCAACTTTGATAGCAAAGTTTTAAAACATGCATCATACTCCCTTACGCTCTCAGCCATGCCCTACTTAATGTCCTTCAATGCGTTGATGCTCTTTTGTTCAAACTTAGGTATATGGAACTCTGCTAAGAAAGCATCACGCAACACGTTAGAGTCTACGTAAGTCCGGTTCGAGATCATACTTCTTGCATCACTGACTATGCGCGTGCCCTTACAAAGTAGTAGCAAACTGACTTGCCTTACACTCAAGAGATATGATCCCCTTAGCGCGCCATAGTATTTCACACATTTCTACATGATCACTGCATCTTCAATTCCTATGTATTCTAGTAGGAAAATAGACATCTCATAATAAACTTGTTGGGGTTTATGTGGGTGTGTCCACCGAGATCGTAACTTATATTACCTCCAATATTCCCTCCACCTCTAGAACCACTAGATCCACTAGATCCTGAACCTCCTGATCCTCCCTGTTCCACCTCTAGTAGTGGGTACTAGACTAAAGGATGAGCTACTCGTGTTCCATCATTTACTTGAATTGAACCCTCATGGTTTGTGAAGTTGTGCTACTCCCATACATGTTACCGGTGTTCTACGCGCCCATGTTCGCCTTGATGACAGATGAGAAAATATACCACCAAACGGACCCCTAAACAACAAGGATGTTGTCACCTATGATGTCATAGATAACTACGTTGCTTGATTTACTTTTGTATTCAAAGGAAAATGATATCTACCCGTCACTACTCTCTCACCAATACTAACCTCATTCTCAATGAATGTTTCAAAAATTAGAACACTAGCAAGGGCAAGGTCGCCGGGTGGGATCGAATGCAAACCTACAACCCTTACTCTTTCTTCTTCCGACGTGCTCTCACTTCGAAGTTGAGGGGGATCCTCTTATGCATTTTCCTAAATGGGGAAGTATCGGTTGCTCAGTTAAACGTTCTCTGCGTCAACCTTGAATCCTTCACACATCACATGTCTCCACAATTCTATAGACTCATCAGCATTGTGCTTCTTCGCCAATTTCCCTCTCTGTAGTAGGATCCACCGTCTTTCACCATACCTACTACTACCCCCACATGTGGTGGGGCTTAGCTAGCCATAGGAAATTCTTCCAAATCCAGAGTTATAATCAAGATCTTAATCGTTAAAGGGATAGCGTGCAAATATGATCCTCTGGGTTGGCATAAAAACTGGATCTCAGCAACCTCTAGACAGGAATAAGTAGAAACAATATACTCCAACGTGTAACTATGCAAAACACCACTCCACCAATGATCTACAACACATGTCCAAGTCATATCAACATCATGCAAAGTCGTAGTCTTCCTGTGTCCACACAATTGTGTAATGTCCCCTTTTCCTACGCCAAATGGCCCAAGGGCCAAGTCGAGTCCAAACCGGGTCATACCTGGGGTGTGGATCTTTGAGAGCTTTTGGGAAGGGGCCCGTGGTTTTAATATCCAAGTTTTACGGTTGGGTGTCACTTTTGGACCATAACGATCGAAAAAAGGAAAAAGTAACTATAGTTACTCTTATTTTATTGGCCCCTCCATGGAATGAAATGCGCTAGGGTTATGGGGGCTCATTTTCCAAGGAGAAGTATATAAGGAGTTAGGGAGGAAGAAAAGGCACTTTTGTCACATACATTTTAGCCTCCTTCACATGCATGTAGTTAGTGTTGCGCATCTACAACTTGTGGAGTCAAATTCACAAGGACCCTAGCTTCGGTGGTGAGAGACATGTCCCTAGCTAGCAGGCATTCTTTGGTAGTGAGAGATCTACCTTAGCCTGTCATTTTGGAGCTGCTTCAGGTTGTGTGCTGAGAGATATCACCACATGGTTCGAGAGGAAGGGTTTGAGGATTTTGGGGGCTATTGGGGAAGATAATCAGAGGGGTTCCAGATCAGACTTATGGACAGCCATTTGGGATAGGCTTAACATCACTTTGAAGGCACCTCCATCATTTTCCATCCCCTTTCCAAGCGAGGCGACTTGCAACCTTTATTTTGGAGGGTTTTCCAGTGGGTCCCTTTCAGATCTAGAGGTTGAAATGTCATTTCCTCTACCTGTTAATGTTATTCCCAAAGACTCTTAATTTTTGCTCTTGTATTTGGTGATTTACGGATTTTAGAAGTTTACTAGCCACCTAGGGCATTTTGTAATTTTCTGGCAGCAATATATTATTCCAAAAATTCCAAAAATGTTTTTCTAGTGTTTATTATTATTATTGCAAGCTTCCCTCAAAATTTCATACACTTTGGGCAAATATTTTGTGAGATATCAATTAAATACCATTCGTTGTTGTAGCTGGTCATTTTCTATAAAAATTAGTATTTTACTTTGTTGCAATTTTCATATAATTTGTGCATTTTCAAGGGTATCCTACAAGGATATTTCAAAGTGGTATCGAGAGCAATTTTTTCTCCGGCTGTTGGGATTGAAATATGGGGGACAGAGATAGTGAGGATATAGGGGTAGATCTGATGAAACAATTGTTCACCAACATGGTAAAGCAACAGGAGACTACCAATCTCTATTTGAGCTAGCTCACTGAGAGATTAACACAGGACAGGTTTGATACTCATGTGGAAAGAGGAGAAAATAACAACAGGGGACAATATGGTCAAAGAGGTGAGGGTGGACATTCAAGACAACGGTCCCCCATTCTTCTACCAGGCCTCTGGGGTTTCACGAACCTTCTTTCTTGAAGGATCTAGAAGTTTCACAGGTATGGCAACTAGGGGATATTGTAGATGAGGAGTCTTGTTGGGAAAGGTACCAGACCTTAAGTGATGGATTTCGTGACAACATGCCATTCCAGGAATATTGCAAAATGAAGATTGGCAAAGCGAGGCCTAGGAGAGATTACCAGGCATAGGTACTAGAGATGCAAAGGAGGTTGGGATAGATTTCTGTTCCACATTTCGACGGTTCTAAGAAGTGTACTGCATAGTCTTGGGTGTAGAAGTTGAAGACATACTTCAACTTGAATCCTATGCATGAGGAAGATGCAATTAAGTTTGCAATCTTACATCTAGAGGGAGATGCTCATGATTGGTGGCATCATGGGTTGATTACACAGGGACACATATACATCACGACTTATGTAGAGTTCACAAAGAGGCTAGTGAGCAAATTTGATAAGAGGGACCCCGACAAGTATTTTAGAGAGTTGACTCATTTGAGGCAAACTAGTTCCGTGGATCAGTATATCACCGATTTTCGAGACTATCGGTCATGGTACCTGATGTTACAGAGATGAGGTTGATTTCCCTATTCATAACAGGTTTGACAAACGCTCTTGTTGGATTTGTGAGGGCATTTGTGCCTTCTTCGTTGCACGAGGCTATTAGAGAGCTCGTGACCTGGAGTTATCCAATACTAAGTCAAGGTAACCACCTCGAGTGCAGCCTAAGGGTTTCCCTTCTAGAACCGAGGGTTCGTAGCCGAAGGTACCTCCACCTAGGAAAGATACAGCCTGGAGACCATTCGGATCTAGAGAGGACAAGGAGGAATTGAGGTGAAAGAAACTATGTTTTGATTGCTGCGCACCTTGGGTTCCAAGACACGATTGCAAGGGTAGAGGGAGGGCCCAATTCATAGAGGTCTTCGAGGAGAGTGATGGTGATGAGGAGTTGGACACACAACCATTAGAGGATGATGATGATGAGGCATTAGATAGTGCGGGTGTTGAGCAGGATAGCGAGACTTTCCCCAGGAGACTATCGCCACCTTGTCTAGTACCCCGAGGTATAAGGCATTCAGAGTTAGGGGAGTTTTGTAGGGACAACGAGTGGTGGTACTCATTGATAGTGGGGCAACCCACAACTTTATTGATGCCTCATTGGTTGAGAGGTGAGGGTTATAGACAGAGGAATTTGAGGGCTTCAACGTGGTTGTAGCCAATGGAGATTCTATGAGATGCACACGACGAGTTCCTTAATTGAGCATCACGATGGGTAACTATACAGTTACCAATGATTTCTATATTGTTGGTATTGGAGAGACCAACATAGTGCTTGGGGTACAGTGGCTCCATTCCCTTGGTGAGTTTTAGACTAACTTCCAAATAATGGAGCTGAAGTTTAAGTCGAAGGGAGGAATGTGATCTTGAGGGGCTTATCTTCAGGGGCACCCCAAGTTGTTATGGCCAAGAGGATCGAGAGGATCTATAGGCACGACGAGGTGGATTGGGCAGTACACTGTTTGGTTTCGACCAAGAAATCAGAGGATGGACAACAGGAGTACCATGTGGATATACAGGGCCTATTGGACAGACATAGTGTAGTGTTTGGTGACATACCTCCAGGCATACCTCCAGATAGGGGATTTGAGCATGTGATTGAGCTCGAGGATGCTAGACCGGTGGTCACTTCTCCTTACCATCACCCCAAACGGTTTAAGGATGAGATCGAGAAGACTATACAGGAGCTCATGGATATGGGGCATATTAGACCGAGTTCCAACCCTTTTGCTTCTTCGGTGGTTTTGGTGAAGAAGAAGGATGGGACCCTACGGATGTGTATGGACTACCGTGCCTTGAATAAGAAGACAATAAAGAACAAGTATCTTGTACCACACATTGATGAGTTACTAGATGAGCTACATGGTGCAATCTATTTTTCGAAAATAGATTTGCATTCTAGATATCATCAGATCAAAGTCAGGGAGTAGGATGTGCATAAGACAGTGTTTAGATGTCATTATTGTCACTTTGAGTTCTTGGTGATGCCTTTCGGATTGTCTAATGCTCCAGCTACATTCCATTCTTGCATGAATCATGTGTTCAACCACCACTTGCGGAAGTTTGTATTGGTTTTCTTTGATGATATTTTAGTCTACAACAAGACTTGGGAGGACCATATCAGGCACATGGGTGAGATATTGGGGATATTATAAGCTAATTTGTTATATACGAAAGCCTTTAAGTGCGACTTCGACATGACCGAACTTCTATACTTGGGATACGTAATTAGTGGGGGTACAGTGAAGTTGGATAGAGGGAAGATACAGGAAATCCTAGATTGGCCGCCACCTAGGACATTGACACAATTGAGAGGATTCATGGGGTTGTGCACATACTACCAGAGGTTCGTGAAGAATTTCTCTCGGTTGATTGCTCCATTGACCAATTTGACCAAGAAGGGGGCTTTTGCTTGGTCAGATGCAACACAACATGTTTTTGATCACCTCAAGGAGGTGATGAGTTTGTGTCCCATCCTTGCATTACCAAACTTCTCCCGCCCATTCATTCTAGAGTGTGATGCATCAAGAGAGGGTGTTGGGGTAGTTCTCATGCAGGATAGGCATCCCATCACCTATGAGAGTTGAAAATTGAAACCGTGGAGAGAGGGTATTCAATTTATGACAAGGAGATGTTGGCCATCATGCATGCCTTGGCCAAATTCAGACAAGTACCTTGTGGGCAAGAAAATTTGTGGTTCATACGGATCACAACAGTTTGAGGTTCTTCTTGGGGAGAAAGAGCTCAACGATCGCCAATAAAGATGGGTGAACAAGGTGCAAACATATGGCTTTGATATAGAGTACACTAGAGGTAAGAATAATGTTGTTATTGACGCTTTATCTAGGAGGCCTTACCTCACTGCTATGCTTAGTTCTATGTCTGAGATTTCAAGCGGATTGGAAGGCTCATATACTTGTTGAGTACTCCAAAAACTAGTTTTCCTGTGAGATCATGGATGGTATTATACAGGATGACCGATACAGAGTAGTGGATGATCTCATTTTCTACAAGGATAGGATTTTCCTTGTACCAGGATCCAAAATGAAGGAGAAGATCCTTTGTGTAGTACATGATACACCACTAGCTAGACATCCTGGGTATTTCAAAACATACAGGTTCATCAGGGAAAGATTTGCATGGAAGGGGATGAAGGACGATGTCCTTAATCATGTCAGAGAGTGTATGGTTTGCCAGCAAACCAAATCTCGAGCGTTCTTTCCCAGTAGGATTACTTTAGCCTCTCCCCATTCCCAAATAGAAATGGGAAAGCATATCTATGGACTTTATCACTGGGCTTCCCTTGGTGCATGGGCATAGTTGCATTTATGTTGTAGTTGATCGGTTAACTAAGTATGCTCATTTCTTTTCCCTACCCAAGGGGCACGAGGTAGTGGATGTGGCCGGATCTTCTATACCGATATTTTTAGGCTACATGGGTTGCCTAAAAACATTGTCAGTGACAGGGACAAGATCTTCATGAGCACCTTTTGGTAGGAGATCTTCAAACTAGCAGGTACAAAGTTGACTCCTAGCACTAGCTACCACCCACAGACAGATGGGTAGACAAAGATAGTCAATAAGTGGATAGAAGGCTACTTGTGGAGTTATGTAACAAGACACCAACGGGCATGGATTAAATGGTTACACATGGGCGAGTATTGCTACAATACCACCTACCAGATGAGCATAGGTATGACCCCTTTCCGAGCCTTGTATGGGTACGACGCCAAGACATTTGTAGATTTGGTATTACCAAATAGCCGAGCTCCCAAAGCTCAAGATTGGTTACAGGAGAACCAGGATATTCTAAAGGCTCTCAGAGAGAATCTTCAGAAGGCACAAAATCAACATAAGGTATATGCAAATCGGCATAGGACAAAGAGGTCTTTTGAGGTTGGGGATCTAGTGTTCCTATGTTTACAGCCATATAGGCAGTCCTCACTGAAGCAGAAGGGTGAAAAGAAATTGAAACCATGATTTTATGATCCGTACTGAGTGGTTCGTCGAGTTGGGGCAGTGGCATATGAGCTAGAGCTACCGGAGCACAATAAGATACATAATGTCTTCCATGTTTCATGCCTTAAGAAGGCACTCGGACAACATATTGTACCATCTACAGAGTTACCACCACTAGATGAGGAAGGGAAGTTGGTGTTGGAACCAGAATCCATTATTGAAAAGAGACAGAGGGGGCTCAGGAGCAGAGTAATCATTGAGTATTTGGTGCGATGGAAGGGACTGCCACTTGAGGATGCTACTTGGGAGGGAGAGTAGATTTTACAACATCCTAATTTGTATTTGCTTGAGGAAAAGCAAAATTTGGGAAGGGAGGACTGTAATTTCCCCTTTCGTAATGTCCCCTTTTCCTACGCCAAATGGCCCAAGGGCCAAGTCGAGTCCAAACCGTGGTCAGACCCAGGGGGTTGTGGACGCTGGGAGCTTTTGGGAAGGGGCCCCGTGGTTTTAATATCCAAGTTTTGCGTTTGGGGGTCACTTTTGGACCATAACGACTCAAAAAGGAAAAAGTAACTATAGTTACTCTTATTTTATTGGCCCCTCCATGGAATGAAATGTGCCTAGGGTTATGGGGCTCGTTTTTTGAGGAGAAGTATATAAGGATCTAGGGGAGAAAGAAAAGGCACTTTTGTCGCATACATTTTAGCCTCCTTCATGTGTAACACATTGTTGCGCATCTACAACTTGTGGAGTCAAATCCCACAGGGACCCTAGCTTGTGGTGAGAGACCCATCCCTAGCTAGCAGGGCATTCTTCGGTAGTGAGAGATCTACCCTAGTCTGTCATTTTGGAGCTGCTTTCTGGGCTGTGCTACAAAGATATTACCAGAGGGTTTAGAGGAAGGGTTTGAGGATTTTGGGGGCATTTGGGGAAGATAATTAGAGGGGTTCCAAATCAGACTTATGATAGCCATTTGGGCTGGGCTTAACATCACTTTGAAGGTGCCTCCATCATTTTTCGAACCCTTTCCAAGTGAGGCGACTTGCACCTTTATTTTGGAGGGTTTTCTAGTGGGTCCCTTTCAGATCTAGAGGTTGAAATGTCATTTCCTCTACCTGTTAATGTTATTCCCAAAGAATCTTAATTTTTTCTCTTGTATTTGGTGATTTATGGATTTTAGAAGTTTACCAGCCACCTAGGGCATTCTGTAATTTTTGGCAGCAATATATATTATTCCAAAAATTCCAAAAATGTTTTTCTAGTGTTTATTATTATTATTGCAAGCTTCCCTCAAAATTTCATGCACTTTGGGAAAATATTTTGTGAGATATCAATTAAATACCATTCGTTGTCCTAGCTGGTCATTTTCTCAGTAAAAATCAATATTTTACTTTGTTGCAATTTTCATATAATTTGTGCATTTTCAAGGGTATCCTACAAGGGATATCTCAAATTGTTATATACCTCCAATTTCTCTTTGATGCATATGGTACCAACAACTCGTATAATTCTTTAGGAAAATAACTAAAGAACGTCTCATAGAGCTCATGATACAAATATTCTTCAACCCATGCATGAGCATCAAAATCAGGTTCAATGTTAAATATGTGAGCAAACTCTTCCTCTAAATTCTCGACCCCTCAATACTGGCCAAAGTCAACTGATACATCTTCATCATGCAACATCCTTGTAAAATCTTGAAAAGAGGTTTATTTCTGCAAAAAAACCAAAATGTAGTCTTTTATTTTACCAATAACAAACTAAGGCGCGCTGACACATCACTCAAATAGATCTGAGCGCTCACCCAAAGCACGCAATGGTACCATGTCCCTCTTTTATGGAAACTTTGTCAATGTGTTAGCATGATCATGCAAGTATTTTAAATCCATACTAGATACTCGGAGATAAAGCACAATAAAAACTAGTTCTAGATCATAACCATAGTGCATAAAGAATCAAAGAAGAACTAGTAATAGATTTACCATGTAAGATCCATCAACAACAACATCAATAACAAGAATCCATCCACAACAATCCATTATATTAATCCATAACAAAACCAATAGTTGAATACATCATAATAGTCATCACTAAGTCAAGTGCGCATGTTTACCAACAACATAACTCTAACATAACATGATCAAGATCCTCTAAACCGTGCAAATCAATACATACATACATACATACATACATACATACATACATACATACATACATACATATATATATATATATATATATATATATATATATATATATATATATATATATATATATAGGGGTGGGGACTTTCCCTTCACCGCCTAAGCATCCCCAAAATAGGTTGCATGATAACAATAATTATGCGCCACTACAAAAACAACTAGGAAGCATGTAAGCTTCACCTAATAATATATTACCTATTAATAAATCTAGTTCTAATCCTATTATTATCTTAACTCAACATGGTGCTTCATCTTCCACCTGTTCCAAAAATAGCTTGGTGTGACTTTCAAGTCTTCTTACCAAAACGTGCTCAACACTCAATCCCATCTTAACCGTGTATGCAAAATGGGTAAGTATTGATCTTTGACTTCCCTAGGTGCAAAACTATAGGGAGTAAAACTATCCATCGTACACGCCTTCAATACTTAGGCAATATTTTACCATCCCAACACTCTTTCCTCTTCCTTCACTTTCTTCTACACCTTTTATGTGCTCTCACTTCCTCCTCTGCATTATGCTATCTCCTTCCATTTTCCCTCTGTGCACATTCCTTTTGAATTCCCTTTTCTTTCGAGCCCGTGCATTGCTTCGTGTGTGCTCATTTCCTCCTTACTTTGTGCATTTCTCTATTTTCCTCTTGGAGCACTTTTGTGCTCCACCTTTTCTAAGCTTCCACACACTCCTTTTGAGATACCCGTGCCTTCCTCACACATTTACATACCTTAGCAAATATGCACCCCATTCCTTTGTTCCTATGCACCCTTTTGCATGTGTCGACTTCTTCTGTATTCCCTCCTCTTTCTAAGCCTACTCTTGTGCATGCGCCAAGTTTGCAATCCTCTGTGCCAATCACTAAGTGCCACATGTCCCTTCTTGGACACATGGTAGATAAAGTGCAAGTGATGATAACAAATCAAAAGGCACCAATCGTTGTGGTCAAATCCTTGTGGCGAATAAACATGCAACACGTGGCAAAGGCGAATCAACGAGCAATCAACTAGCTTCCGCAATCAATTAGAGAATGCCACGTGGCTTGTGTGTTACTTTTGCACTTTAGAACTTCAAATCATCATAACTTATGCTATAGAGCTCAAAATAATGCATGCTCGGTCTTGTTTGAAGGTCGCTGATGTGGGATACACTGTACGATTTTCAAAATTAGATTTTGGTAGGATTTGGTAGGTGAAAACAAGGAAACATGATTATGGTCATTCATGCACACATCCAATTAACCCAACTACCTGCAGATTTAATGAAATTTGGCCTCTTTTCTTCTCTTATAGGTTAGGTGACATGGAGAGGTGGATCGACGGTGCTACGGGCGCATTTACTGAGACATTTATTGCATATTGTTGGTGGTTATGAGCTGGAATTTGAGTTTTTCCCTCCTTTTCCCTCATCTTCTCTCACATTCTTCTATATATTTTAGAATAATGCTTATTTGTAAAGGTTGGACTCTCTTGGTTTGCAAGAGAATTATTCAGAGTAGCGTTCCCTTACATTTTGAGTTGTAGACCTCATATCTAGTTCCCTAGATGTGGATACTTGCTTCTTTCCACCATTTTAATAGATTGTGCATCTTTTGGAAGCAATAAAAGTCTTGTTTTGTGGCTATTCTCTATCGTACCTCACATTTTATTACATCTTATTACCTTTCCTTTACTTTATGGATTTGTTGTGCATTCTTTATATCCCTTAAAGGATCCTTTTCTGTTGTGTTCCATGGATCTGCGAGTGCGTGAGTGTTGTTTTATGTTGCGCGCACGTATACCCGCCCTCCCTATGCATATTTTCCCTCATTTTCACTCATATGAGAGTGTTCATCCCCTTCTTTCTAGTGTTATCACCTCCCCTTAGCTTAGGTTTTCATTTCATGCATTTTCGTCTTACTCGGTCCATTAGAATCGTAGAGTAGTTCCAGTAGCTACATTTACCTTTCTAGAAGTAATTTTAGGTGTAGAAATAGGTAGAGGAAGCTGAGATTCTCTAGAGGTCTATCTCAAGTGTAAGGTCTCACAACTTGGAGACAGTCCCATGTTTCCTCAAAGCCCTAGGTCATCCTAATTTGGGATGGGTGAAATTTTGGGCTCCAACAACAAAATCATCTATTTAATGTAATCTTTGTTGAAGATTAAAATTATCTTAATAGTTGCCAACTTGAAAAGCCCCTGTCTTTTATTGGATCTGCAAATTTTAGAGATTATTATAATTGTATTGTTATGTCTTTTAATAATATAAGAGTGGAAGGTAAAAAAATATGGTGAACACAAATGAAGAGGGGTCATAGTTATGATTTTCGAGTGGTTGGGTTCTTGATTGCAATTTCCATTGGAAATGTTGGTGAGTGAGCTAGGGGAGTAGCTCAGCCCAAACCTCTCCTTCATGAAAAATCACCGACTCAAGGGCCCGGACATCCATAAATCCAACAACAACAGTGATTGATTTTGTTAACACTTTGTTGTATTTTAACGAAGAGGATAAACTAGATGAAAAGGATAAGCTGGAGCGTGGCGGGCAAGGGAAAAAGTGTGTTGAATTCAAACATATGCAAACCTCCTATTTACATCCGATATTGAAGGAGACTTTCCGAAGCCTATGAGGGTAGGGCAAATGTGGATTTCGGGGTCAATTACTTGAGGCTCACCCTATTAGGCACATGTCATCGCGGTCCCTCCATATCCTACGAAGATCTAAAATTTGAAATCATGTTAGACATTTCAAAACCGTGTTGCCTCCCTCCGCTTAGGTCTCATGTGCATTATGTGAATGGTTATGCTTTCCAATGGGAATGTTGGCAAGCCCATTTGGAACATTCCGATAGAAGGAGATATATGACTCTTAGATTCGAATGCATTGTTATGGTAAACACACACACATGCATTGTTTATGCCAAATATTAGCATTACAAATGACATTTTTAATGATTTGGGCTTCTTAAGTAGTGAGAAGCACAAGGTTACGAACTTTCTGGTCAAAGCGGGATAAATATTCACATATCTCACTCCTTGTTTTTTTCACAATTCACCTCTTATAAACACTATGTAATTCACATCATTGCCACAACATGTACATTTTCACACATTACTCTCTTTTGTTTATTTATTTTATGGTTGTTTTGTATCTTATAACTCTAACGATGTCAATATCATTGCCAGATCGAGCCCATGTTCGATAATTTCTTTGTGGCACGAAGGCTTTTAGATTACATGATCATCCAAAACCAAATTACAGTTTGAATCATGATGCTCAAGACTAACTTAGAAAATGAGCTAATAAATATTTTGTAATTATGGTATTGTTTTGTGTATTTATGGCATTAATCAAATGTATGATCTACACCTCAACAATGGACACAAGCCATATTTATTGACTTGAGCATTATGGATATTTTTAGTTGATTGATATAAAAATATCATCTCGCCATTTGGATTTTGTTCTTCAATGTGTTTCATACGTGTTGTCCAAAATAACCCCCTAGGCTATTTTGACAACTTACCAAATCTAATTTTGGACTTAGGTATTTTTGAGTTTGAAAGCCGTAGAACACTTTGGAGGTTAGTGTTATGTGGATTCCAAGATATCATTGTTAGTGAGTTCTCCTAACATGCATGAATGAAGGAAATACAACTTAAGAATTAAGTGGATTTTTGTTTAGGAAATCCGTAAAACACTATCCTAACATATCGTGGAATGTGGAATTTAGTGTTCCATGGGTTCTCCTAGCGTTAGGTGAAACAAGGGAATTAGTACAAAATAAATTGGAGAAGGTTAGAGCTTCACGGGGTTGGTTAAGTCTCGCATAACAAAAGGTTAGTCTACCATGCAATGTCGCACAAAAAGGTTAGAGACCACTTTGGAGAGGTCGCGATGCAAGGGGAAAACACTGCTTTGGGCACTCAAAGAAAAAGAGATGAAAAGTTTAAATGCAACCAAGGATGAAGCTGTGGAACACTAACATAGTGTTCCACGGGCTTCACAAAGTCGTGGAACAAGGAAATTAGGCCGTGGGGTTAGTAAAGTCGCTAAACAAGAAGTAGCCTTCTACAGAACAAAGGAAGGAGGGTCGCAAGGTTAGGTGTCACTTAGCGAGGAAGTAGACCTCCACGACATGTGGGGAGGTTTAGTGTGAGGCCTGTGAAACTTAAGAATTCAAGAGTCTGTAGGAGTAGGTGTGGAGCATTCGGGGAAAGCCACACAAAGATGTTTGGTCTGCGGAGGTCTTGGAAGGCCACGAAACACTTAAATGCCACCAACCGAAGGGATTTTTGTGAGACAAAGCTAATGACATTCCAAGGCCGTGGAACAAATGAAAAAATAGAAAGCTGTGAAATAAAGACAAATCATCTTAGAGTCGCCCAACGAATGATTTCTTCACAAATGCTTTGAATGGGTTTTTGGTGATAACTTTTGATACATAGCTTTGTTTTACCTCAAATTTGATCCATTAGAAATGTCTTGGAGAGGTATTTCAAAAGAAGGAAGCTTTACAAGGAATGATTGAGTATTTTGGGAGATTCAAGTTGAGAATTTTGGGGATGTTGCACGTCACTTTTAGAAGTTAGAAGATGTCATTTTCGGTTGTAAGATGCCCATTTAACCCCCTCGCCTGGAGATCCTTCTTCGAATACTTCCAAATGAGCATATTCCTCCATACCCAACCAAAATGACGAGGAATAGTGATTTGGGTAACAAAATTGGACATTCGACAACATCACATTCATCCATCTTCTAGATTTCGTGGGCATTCATTGATTTGTAGGTTATGCTCATCCATAGAAAACATTTGGAGTTTGCTTACAAGTAAAGGTAACTCTAAATGCATGAACCATCATGAGTTGTGGAGGTTATCTATTGGAGGCGGTTTAGAAGGGTTATACAAAGTTTAACAAGTCAAACATATCTCTAGCATATTTTGATTCCCTCTCCCTCTCCCCCTTCTATAAAATATAACACGTTTCTTCATTAAAGGATCTTCTCTTATTTGGTAACAAGATCCTCTCTTGTTTGGTAACATTATTATGCCAAAATTGTGACGAAACTAAGGAGTTGCAAACTCATGACATGTGTTTTGTGATGCATTTTACCCTCTGAATGGTTGTAACAATATGTGCATACTTACATTAATAATATGATGTCAATTGTGGCTTGAATCCCCCTTTGTGTCCATTATTGTCTTCTTGCCTTCTGCTCTTTCATTATGATTGTGTAGTCATTTTTGTATTGCAAAGTTTCATGTCATTTGTGTCAAATCAAACATGGTTGTAAGCTGATTTAGTTGTAGAGTTGGGTTGTGGCAAGCATATGCCCCTTCACTTGCATTTATCCTTCTTGCTTCCCCGAGACTTTGAGAGAGAGTGATCAACCATTTTCTTGGTGCTATCACCTCTATTTTTAGCTTAGTTTGTTATGTTCCCTTATCCCTCTCTCTCCTTGGTTACTTGGATGTGTTAGAATAGGCTTAACTTAGAGATAGTTTTAGTGTTAACATTAGAAATAGGTAGAGGAACCAACCTTCTCGAAGGTTGATCTCAGTTTGCAAGTTCCACATTGTTGAGATCATCCGATGTTGTACATAATTCTTGATCTTCCATGATCAAATCTAGGGTGCGATTCTCGAGCTACAACAATATGCCAAGAACAACTCCCGCCTTTGAAATTGATCATTCAAGGCATGCCTATAAAAGGGAATTGGTATATCATTGTTTCTATCAAAAGAGCACTTACTTCCTCTCAAAGTGCAAATAACCAAACGATGTCAACATGGGTTGCCAAGTCCCTTCGACATGTCCTTGTCTCTATAGTATCCCACAATACACATTTACACACACTCCCCAACCATTTTCTCCACACTTTCCCTCCCTCAATCCTCTTCTTCACCACCCCTCTTCCTCCTACAATATTTTACTCTTTAAAATTTAACTTATAGTATTAGAGAAATCAGAATTACCATGTTAATATTTAGAAACCCCCGTTCAAAGACCCAAAGGAAGTGGCACAAATCAAGAGTGAACTCCGATATGAAATTACCTACTTAATACATTACTCACTACAATCCATATATTAAAGTGCCCAAAACTGAGGGAAACAAAAAAGAAGCTCACGGGCTTCCCAAATGGCTAATCAAAAGAACAGTCACGGGAAATACTCGCTCAAACTTCAATACCCGGATCCGTGTCGAAGGGAGAAGGCATAAACAATCCCTTTTATCTGTCTGACTATTCTGCAGAAAAACCGCCATGGAAGATTATGAGGTATGACATTTCCCTCCCATGATTTTGATATTCAACTCAATTTAAAATCTGCAGAGTGTAAATTTATGATTATGGGAGGATTTTAATCCAACTTCCACTGTTGGATATAATCTCTAAATTCCCAGTTTCCATCTTAATTCCCCGAATCCTATTATTTATTTGCCAGTTATTACACGATCCCTTTTAATTGCTTCAATAAGTATTTTCTGGTATATATTTGATAATTCAATGCTTTTCATTAAAGCTATGAAGGTCAAGCCCCTCGCCTTAAACATTTGGAGCTCTTAGCCCACCATGGTTTGAAATGGAGTGTCCTTAGATCTTTTATCCGACGACACTCTGTTTCAAACAGTCAACCCAACACAAGGGACTCATTTATTTGTTATTTTAGAGGTATTTTCAGAGTGTGTGATTTATTTAAATTGCTGTTCAAATTTATCTTAAACATTTGTAATGGCGCTTAGTGCAGAGCCCTTTCAATTCTTTCATTATATACTGTATGTCTTCAAATCAATCATCCCAGAGGATTTTAGTTTTTCCTTCGGATCATTGGGTCAAGGTCACAAGGTACTTTTATGGCGGCGTGGGGTAAGCTTGGACTTTCACTGCATTATTAAGATTTGTAAAGTTTGTTTATGTTCGAATATACCTAAAATCATTACACCACAACCTCGCCATGTGTCTCTTAGAGTTATGGGCTACCACAGGGAAATTTAGACTCAGGTTACTACACTCTTACAAATACCCCTATTACAATTACACCACAACTCCTTGCACAATCTCAGAGCTGTGTTGGACATGACATGTTTTGTCAATTGATTTATGAAAAGAAATTGACATTAATTTTAGTTATCTTTAAATTGCCTCATCTTAATAGAATCACAGGTGAAAAATGCGGCTATTTATATAAAATTTCCATAAAATAAAGAGTATTGTGCAATGGGTAAAGTTAGAGTGCACCTAAGTATGGAATATCTAATTGGCTTAAAAGCTCCAACTGACATTTATCTATTCTGTAAAAACTCACCAGGAGCTTGCACGAGGATGACCCCATCCGTGTTTGGCCTGCATTGTAATAGAGGCTTAAACATGGGGAGAATGCCCAACAGGATTTGAACCCGGCTCATCATCATAGAAAATGGTGCACCTTTTGACTAGACCACGGCCTGCTAGACTGTACTGGTACTTAAATTAGTCAATACCTAGTCAAACTTTGAAGAGATTGTTTAAAATTTATAGAACTCGTTTGAATTTAATCATCCGGATTCCTCAAAAGAGTCTCAAAAGATTTCAGTGTGAAAAGAAAAAATGTTTAGTTTTAAGCTTTTCATTTCTAGGATGTTATGGAATGGCCCTAAGCATTTCTTGAGAGTGGAACTCGATTGTACTATCAAACTGCCAAAAATCTCATTACTACTTTCAGATAGCCTCCTCACCTTCTCAATGTCTTTTCAGGTGCTTTTTTGTTATGATCCTAGTTTGTATTCAGCGTGAAAAACATAGTTTACCTGTTTTAGGAAGTGTGAATTTAAATATTTTGGTCATAGGATGAGGGCGATTATGTGTCATGACAATGTCATAAGAGCTACAAACAATCCTCTCATAGATGTCATAGTGGAGGAGTTGCATGGAATTTTTCATAGGAATTACAAAAAGCAATAAGGGAATTATAGACTATCTTAGATGTCAGAAGCAATTTAAAAAATAATTAGGAAGTTACAAATCATCCTACATGTCTCAGGGAGTTACAAAAAAATCTTGTCTTAATGAGGGGGTTATGAGCATCTGCTATCCCATATGTAAAAGGATCAAGTTATAAAATTACTGTAACCTTAGAGAAGGGATGTCTTAGATGTCTTGGAATGGTTGTATGCGGGTAGTTTATGGAGGACTAATTGTTGCCAAGTGCAGTCCTCACAATGCCCTTGAGTTAGGTCTGAGTTGGCACCTATACCTTCTCAGGAAATTTTCTTCTGCAGCTTATTTACAACCTAGGAGTACTATTTGGATCGTAGTAAAGTTTTCTTTGTGTTCTCTTTTCAGATTTTGATGTTGGTTTGCTTGGCTGTTTGAATACGGCATATCTTTCACAGAAATTTCAGATTTCAGTCTTAAAAATAAAAACCAGATTTATAGATTTCCTTTCCGGATTTTGTTCAATCTTTTCCTGTAGCTGTTTATTTATTATTAGTACCAAATCTGGTTCATAGTAAGGTATGTAATATGAACAGAGCCCTGAGGTTGACATGGTATTCTATTAAATCGATGGTCTTTTGCAATCTGCGAGTTCCACATTTTTAAGATGCAGAATCGCAGATGACTGAAATATAGAACTGATGGAATCTTTGCAGTGAACAACAATGAATATTCTGTGCCTTTGGCCCAAGGAATGATTTATGACTAGCACGAAATATGCTTATAATTCATTCTGATTCTCAAGTAGTTCTATATCTCTTTGATGACAACTAACAGACTTTCGAATGTGTAATGATACAAATGGGAATGGCAGCTTCCTGATGCAACCTGGTTGGGTTCTTTGCTTATTAGCAGTACCTCTGCGCAGGTTCGGCTTCTTCTGATAAAAGAGAACCTCAGATAGTCGTAGAACCAATTTTCATGATTGAAATGCTTCCTTATGTATACTTCCTGTTAGACTAAATGACCCCATTTTAGTTAAAACTTCTGCAGGTTAATGGTTGATGTCTTTTTCTCTAGAACCATATCTATCTGCTCAGGACAGATGGGGATTCCTGCCAACTGCTCGTTCTCATAAGATGCAAGAATCCAGAAGGCATAAGGAAACCTAAAAGCAGCAAGGAGGCTGCAAGATTTTTAAAAATAATTTTGGCAGTTTAAAAGAATTCCAAGAAAACAGGATCTGAGGATCATTTTAAAATAGAAAACCATCCAAGTATGCTTTAGAGTTTTTCAATGAGGTCTCTAGGCCCTACTGTGCATGGCAAATTACAAGTGATTTTGTGCCTTGAAATTGTGTTTAACATTGTAATATTTCATGGTAAAAGCAATGTGTATGCCTTCATTGAGATTTTCTATTTGGTGAGGGCTAGAACAAACATTATAGAACAACTTACAGCCAACCAATATTTAGTAGCAGCCGTAGCTAACCAACCTTGTGGATATTGGGTGGTTACATCCTATGTCACAAGGTTCTCTGAATTTTATCAAAAAGTTCGAATTTCGCTGAATTTTATTCTCGTTGAACATGAACTCGAACTTTATCCATTATTTTGCATGGGAAGTTTTTGACACGATTTTGCATTATTTTACAAATGTGTGTATATATACATATACCGACTGAAAGTAGCGGACAGAAAGCTCTCTCCACTCTGTCCCTCTGACATATTTATGCATTTTTCAAAAATTAAAATGATAGAAAAAAATTGTTTGAACTTAAAGATGTTTTTTTCTCAAACTTTATCCCTTGGCGAACTTGAACTGAACTTTATCCTCGTCGAACATGAATGTGAACTCGAACCTTGTGACTTAGGTTACATCTACGTTCTAAGGGGATGTGTCCCCACCGTTCGGTCGACATTTCCGTCTCTATGCCATTTTCCTATTCAAATTGCATTCATAGGATTTTGGGTGTATTTTTAGGTGCCTTTTTCCACAATCCCGCTTTTCTCCCCTTTCCTTAAGAGGGAACTCTGATTGGGACTGGATTAAGATCAATAAAAGTATTATTGTATGACATACCACGAATCTCAGACACTAAACATAAGCCAAAGACACCAAAATCTGAAGAATGTGGTTGAAAAGATGAACCAACTAGACATATCCAATCCTATGTCATCATACCTGAAGTGCCTCATTCAATGTACACGGGCATCCGGGATTTTCACGGACATGGTGGCATTGTCAGAAGTTGAAAATGACATCACTAGGATGCGTTAGTCCATTGTCAGTGCAATCATAAAACACAAAAATAGTCACTATTTAATCAGAAATTCAGCCGGATGGGTTTGGCGGTCAGCAAACCCTTCAAGAAGAGTTTGTACAACTTACAAGCTAGGCTAGTCAGAAGGTAGTATTATGCAGACTTCCATGATGTTCTTGGTTTGACAGTAAGACTTCTGGATTCATCATGTTGGAACTATTCTTGACCGAAGTTTCAAACACAATATGCGTGTCCATTCTAAAGGAAAGAAATATAAAGTTGATTAACTTCTAGTATTATTGGCATTGTCTCCATCACTAAATGATGATAGAACATGAGAAAACCAAAGGGGAGGTAGTTATCTTCCTTAACCACCATAATAAATTAATACACCACCTTGAAACAAAAGATGCTACCATATTATCTCTATTTATGTTATTCGGCCTTTTTCTATTTCAATAGCTTCCTGGACCTTCCTTTTCAAATACTCCCCCTCTATAGCTAAAATCTTGGTTTGATCTAAACAAATATGGTGTTTTGTGATGTGTTAAAAGGTGTTATTGACATTCATTTTCTAGGGTTGGTTTGGTGTTTCAAGTCCATCCCCATAGCTGTTTCGTGATGTTGGTGCATAAACCACAATTCTTTGAATGAGGAGTTCCTTTTGGATGTCTCGGGGTGAGCTCAATATGTTGGAGAGGATGTATCTGAACCAACGACAAAGTAGAAGTGTATGTTTGTTGTAGTAGCTTCAAGGAGTGAAGCTTTAGTGTGTATTTGCTTTGTTGGAGAGTGAATTTGTGCTGTTTGTAACTTGGTTGGAGTTTGAATGAAATAGAGGCATGGCCTCATTTCTTGCTGTAGTTTTTCCAATCATGGATTTCACTATGGTAAACTTAGTGTCAAATTGATGTTTGATGTTATTTTAAGTTTCCTTTCTACGTTCATTTCATTTTAGTTTGTGGTAACATGAGTTTGTATCAATTGGAGCATGATTTCATTATATTTCCATTGCACACTAGCATAAATTCTTTGTTTCCTTTCCACGTCCATTTCATTTCAGTTTTCCATAATACAAGTTTGTATCAATTGGAGCACAATTTCATTCGATTTCTATTGCTCATGGAGCATAAATTCTTAGTTTATAGAAGTAAGCAAGCATAATTTACCATTGCTCTACAAAAGGTCATTGTCGGTGAATTGTCTCAAAGCGTTTGGAAATTAAATTCCAAGTTACCATAAACAAATTGTAATAAAGATCATCCTAAGATGACTATGATGGATATGGTTGATGGGAAAGAGGTTTAGTGCAATTTCGATGTTGATGTGAAATTGACATGTGTATATGGGCTAAGAAGGTTAATAGATTATCCTCTTTCTCTTCTCACTAAAATAGATTAGGATATAAATAGAAGACCATTTTAGGGCCTACACACAAGCCAAGATTGTCATTATGTAGTGTATGAGTCGTGGATCTCGAAGATGATAATCCACACTCTATCAAAAGCGAAGGGTTCTAAGTCTAAGTCTAGGTTAAGGGATAGAGTCTTATTAGGTTGTAGGTTCTATATATAAACAAAGGAGGCAAGTACATCCCAAGGATCCAAACTAGGGTTCACAAAGCCAAGCGGCAGATAATGGCAAGGGCCGATAATAAGAATAATGCAATAGACAATGCTCTTGCACATAAACCATGTGCAAACACGTGCCACTCTTACAAGGATTTGCGCTTGCGCTTAGTAATTATTATTCTTTTGAGTCCTTAATCCCTTAGCGATGTCGATGAATGTTCACTTGTGCCCTTCATCGAACTTGCTCTTACATGTCTGCACAACATCCAAACAATTAAGCAAACACACGTGGCCTTGATTCGTATTATTTGCCCTAGGACAAACCGAGGAATCTGGCATACCTTGATCTAACGGAGGTATTGAGGCCGAATAACAATGCAGGGGCTACCGAGGTTGGATAACAACACAAGGGCTACTAAGGCTGGATAACAACATAGGTTCTACCAAGGCTAGATTATCTTGCTGCAAATGAAGAAAATCCAAGTTTGTAAACTTGGTAATGTTGGTACCTTTTGGTAAAAGTGGGTGAGAATTGTGATAAATGTTGGTAAAAGCTTTGGTATTGGAATAATTGGAAGTCATATAGGATGTACGTTTTGGTAAAAGTAGGTGACAATTGTGATAAAAGTTAGAAAAAGCTTTAGTAAAGGAATTGATATTGGAATAATTGGAAGTCATATATGATGTATGAACTTTTCCTAAATCTCTGAAGTAAGTGCACCATATGCCCCCTTTTGAGACGAGGGGAAAGAGAATGATGCCTATGTTTCACTTATATCAAAACAAAGAACTAACCGCATCATATGTTAACTATTTAAAGATAAACCATATAAAACTTGTATAGAAGAAATGGTTGGATATGTAATCATAGTAAAGATTTCACCGTTAGCAAATAAATCATCCAAGGTAGTCATAAGTGAGTATAGTTAGCAATCAAGACAAATAATCAACAAAGCACAATAACTAAGTAAATGGCATAATACATCTTGGAAATGCATGATAAATATCATGGAAACATTAGCATAATAAGATAGGCATTTTATAATGGCATGAGGTTGAGTGCAATGTAGTGAGTTGTTGACTTTTATGTTCAACCTTAAATTTGACGTCCATTTGACCATCACTTAGATTTTTTTCCTTTTTTCCTAGAGAATTCAATTGAAAAATCATACTATCTTGGTCATATGGTAGAGTTTGGAGCCACATTTTTCGGAAATATTTTTGTTGAGCCCGACACGATGGTGTAACTAGATGGATGCCATTTGTCACTAGTCGGTGGGAAATTGTCATAGAAAATATGAGTTATTGATCAATATATGGTATCTCGAGATTGATATCTCTTAGGTATTTCGAGATAGATGTATGTAAGATATTTGTATTAGTCATAGTAACTATTGGAGATTTGAGATGTGCACCCATTAAGATCACCAAGTTTGAAGAACTCGGTATCTCAAAGCAACAATAATGGGAATTCCTCCAAGGTGTGGGACACTTGGTTCCTGTTATCCATATTTCGCCCCCGACAAAGTATTGGATCAGCCACGACCCCGCATAGGAAGAACCAGAGAAAACACGGTTAAATCTTGCAAACAGGTCATAGAAGGACTCAACAATGGAGTGGCAGGACCTGCGAAAGACCAAACAACCCTATGCAAGAAGAAAGAGAAGAAACGGCTCTGTCGAGCGAGATCCGCGCCTTAAATCTATTTAACAAGTTACAGGCAGGCTCGGAAATGGAACAACAGGGTCAGAGAAAGAGGAGCGGTGTCAAAAGAGCCAGGAGCAAGAAGAGAAAGAAGAAATAGTGAAGATCCGAAGTCTTCGGGCTCAAAACGGTTCAGAACGAAGTCCAAAATTGGCTAAGTATGGAGGAGGCAGCGGAGAGAACCACGTGTTGGCACGACGCTTCTCCAAAGTTGAATCCAAAAAGGGAAGCTCAAACTTGCGCTAGCCCTCCACGTAGCAAATGGTCAACAAAGGTCAAAAGGCGGACAAGGCGGGGCTAAAAAGAAGCTTAGAAGCACCGTGGAATCCACCACGCTTTAGTGTGGCGCATCTCCAAGAGCAGATTCAAAGGCGGAGGCTCAAATAAGCGTTAGTTCGCCACGTAGCCTAGGGTCCGAAAAGGAAAGAGGGGCCATTGAAAAGTCCAAGTGTCAACCCGACGCTCCTCCAGAGGCAAAATCCTAAGTGGGTTTCCAAGTAAGTGCGGAGCCTCCACGCGTCCAATTTCAAAAAAAGGGGACAAAGTCGGGTTGAATAGTCAATGTATTGTGACAGAACCAGCAGAGGGTGCCAAGTGTCAACACGGCGCGAACTCAAGGGTCGAATAAAGAGAGGGTTTTCAGACGAGCGCCAGACCGCCGTGTGTCCCTGGTCAAGAAATATGACCTGCCGAGCAAAGGACTTAGCCAAAAACATAGAAATTATTAGGCCGGCGGAGGAAACCATGTGTCAGCCTTGCACCATTTCAAGAACAAAATACAAAAGCCGCCCTCAAACAAGCGCCACCCTCCACGTGTCCCATATAGAAAAGGGGGCCGTTTTTCAAACCGGTTTTCCCGCCCTTTTGTACGGATCCGATACAAACTTGAAGGGGCATATCTTTCGACTCAGGGCTCAAATATTGCAAATCTGACACCGTTGGAAAGATCTCGGCCTCGTCTACGCCATGGAGATTTGAGACTTTAAGTTTGGGGAGGTTAGGTGGGAGAAAAATGGAGAAACGTCTTCAGGGCCATCAATGCAGGATCTATTTTTGCCCCAATAACCAGATCAAATTTTGATCTGATCCGCCATTTCCTCCTTCAAGGCGCCGAATAAGAAATTGATATAGTCAAGACAAATTTGGGAGCAAATTTTATGGGAGGCATTAATAGCGGTGGTTGAGCTTCAGATCGTTTTTTCCCGCTTCTCTCTCTTTCTCCCCTCTGTGTTGGATCTATAAAAGCAAGGTCGAGACTCTTTGTAAAGGGTTGGACATTCTTTTGTTTTTTTGCAGGCTCCCCTCTTTCCCTTGGCAAGTGAATTCGTGGAGTTTTGGACCTCCCATATAGATTGTAAACGCAAATTTGCCTTGTTACTATTGTAATGCATCGTATCAAGTCGTGAGAGCAATAATACATGTTCTGTGGGTGATTTTCACCCCTTTTGTGTTAATTGTTGTCTTCTGATCCTTCATTACAACTTTGGTTATTTGTGCATGTTTTTGTGTTGCATTCTTTTGGTTTGTGTCTACCAGCAAAACAATTGTTCATCACTCCTTTGGTGTATCACCTTGTAGCTTAAGTTTTATTTGCTTTGCATCCCTTCTTTAACTCTGTCTCCTTGGCAAATTAGAGTAGGATTTAGGATAGATCCTCTGATTTCATGTATACACCTAAACAGAGGAGTAGGAACCAACCTTAATCTGGAGAGTTTTCCCATTTGCAAAGTCCCACACTTTGGGGAAAACTCAATGTTATGCGAATCACACCAAATGAATCTGCCTTAGAAAAGCAGATCTGACGACTCATTTGGGGGTTCTGTGATTTTGCACTAACAGTTCCTTGAGGCAAACCTTGAGAGAAGGTCAACTTCCTATCCTAACTACTTTATGCTAATCACTACTCTACTCTAATCTAGCATAAGCCTTTATCCATAAGATAAACCTAAGATAAATCTTATCCACAAACCCCTATGAATTTGCAAGTAGATCAGATTTTGTTGATTAAATGCCTTCATCTACAGACAACGAGCAAATATTTTGTTTGGGAGTTGATCTTTGAGAGAACATCAATGTGAGCCCATGAAATCAGGAAGATAAGTGAAGATAGGGCTACCATTTGGTGAACAAATCACGATTTCACTTTTGGACCACTATGAAAGCTCATCCCATAACCAACAACTTGTTTAACTCCATCTATGTTTTGGTGAGGCCAATAGAGAAATAACAGCTCGAAAGCATCTTCTAGAAGAGGATAGAATCATTCAGAAGCATTTGAGAGTGATTTGGGGGCCATTTGATCTGTTTATTTAACTATGGATGCCGAAAACTCTGTCATGATTCTTTCTCCAACCTCAACCATTCTCTTAGTAACTAGGCTCAATGTGTAGCCCTTTGAAAGACCTTTCCAATGTTACTGACCACATGTCGTTTGGAGCTCTCTGTCAAAAGATATAAGTGAAAAACCAAAGCTCTACCGTGGCTTCGTGACATTTCCGAGGCCTTTTTACACTAGGTAAAATTGTCAAATTTAAGCTCATAAACCAACACTATAACGAATTTCAGAATTTGCTGATTTGTGCCACGTGTACACTATATTACGTGTCCACAGTTGGTGCTTCAATGCTCGGTAGGGTGAGGAAGGAAGGTCTAGAATTTTGAAATGGTGCAGGGCACCGATGCCGCCATCATCTGTCCACATTGCCACACATCACATATCGGTGCTTTGCAAGGTTTGGAAGGCGAGATCGAGACTTGAGGGAGTGCGGTGAAACCGATGACCGCCACGTGTCATAATCTCTATGTGTCACTCATTGGAGCCTGCAGAGTTTGAAGCAAGAAGCCTTAACCTTTGCAGGTCATGCGAGAATGCTAAAAGTTGATTGCTGCCACATGTCCTTCCTGCCACTTGTCATGCATTGGCGCTTCGTAAAGTGTAGAATTTTAATGCGAAGACTTAAGGTTTGCGGGAGTGCGAGAATGCCGATGATCAACACTTGTCATGCATCTATGATAGGAACAAGCTCACGGTTCCCCAAATGCTTGAGACCACCGATTGATGCCACTTGTCTTTGATCGGTGTGCTGCAAATTTTGGAGTGAGAAACCAAGGCCTTGAGACAGTCTTGAATGCTGATTTCCACCACATGTCCTCAACGACACTTGTCACACATCCGTGGTTTGCAAAGTTTGGGAAGCGGGGCAAAATTTTTAAGTTTGTGGGATTGTCGAATGCAAATTGTTGACACTTGGCTTGCATCAATCTAAGGCGTTGAAAGTTATGCAAAAATGACTAAGTTCGGGAGCTGCAGTGCGGAAAATCCGATGAGCTCCTTGTGTCGCAAATCCATCGGGGTGGTGAAAGTCATAAAGGCGACCAAGTCCAAAGGTTTGGAGATGTTGCTGGTTGCCACATGCCCCTATTTTGCTTGTTTAAACTCGACGGGCTTGCCTCAATGAGAAATCAAAGGGGTGAACATATTTTGAACGTTTCAAGGGTAAAACACATTCAAAACCTCTAAGTTATTCTAGATTTGGCCTCGTATGCATGCAGAGCAGAAGAGAGCAAGTAATTTCGATAAGTTTCAAACATAAGGGTGCCCCAAAATACGTTTGTAACACCATTAAAAAGCCTTCAAGTTCTGAAATTATGATTAGTTGCCCAAAAATAAAGTATATGGTTCATTTTGACAACATTTTTGGCAATTCAAAGGGGACATTTGTGTGCTAAATGTAAGGATCAGAGGCCTTTGCATCCATTGGGCATGGAGTCTGGTGCTAAACTTTGAATCTTTGCATTTGGAGATGAAAACCCTTGAGACCTGAAGCTTACTTCCTTGAAGACCCTTAACTCAACTCTGCATTTTGCCAAGGGAAACCTAGAAACTGTGCCTGAATTAGAAGGTATCAACCATGAAAAGCTCTTAAGATCTCTTCTTCTTAGAAACTGCTCTGAAAAATTAGAAACTCTGCATTTTACTTCAAAATACGAAGATACCAACCGTGAAAAGCTCAAGAGTGACCCACAAAAACTATTTACAAAGGTTAAATCATACACACTTCAACTAAAATATGCAGTGTGTGCAAAGCACTTTGTTTTGCAAAAACAGATCTAAACTACTCCTATTTTAAGCAAGATCATAACAAATTATATAAAGCCACAAACAGGTTAGAGAAGTAGCTTCCCTTTTTGATGAAATGAGGCCATGAGATCAGCTTTGAAACACCCATGGCAAGTGAGAAGAATGAAAACAAGGTCTGCATCTCCTCTAAAATGTCACCTCCAATAGAATAGTACACCACCTCTTGGACTGTGCTTTGTTTGTGAAGGTGCATCAACTGACCTGTGGCATTTTGAAGTTCTTCCTCATGCTTCGAAACAAGCTTGAATGGTGGCAACTTTGACTTAGGTTCTGATCTAAATAAGTATCTGATAGGACACCCAAATTTCAAAACCAATGGACTGCCTTCTCTGATTTGCTCCTTTTCTTTGCATTCAGCTCCATAGACAGAGCTTGCAAACATGCTTTCCTTGACTGTAAACTCTGATAAACCCGTGATATCCTCCCATGTAGGTTCTGCAAGTGAATACAAAGTTTGATCATCACCTTCTCCAATGGAAAGCACGAAACTCTTAAAGTCTTCAAGTATAATGGAAAGTTCATCTTTCTGTTCCTCACATGCAGAATTTGTAACCTTGATTTCCTCCTCATCCATAGCTTCAAGATCAGAATATACTTCTTCCCCCCTTTTAGGCTCTGTCTGATCATCTTGTTTGGTGCGCACCTCCTTGCCAATCAAAAACATGTTTTCATCATCAAAATCAAAATCATTCCATTCTGAAATAGTTATCTCATGATTTGCTCTGATGAAACTTGTTTTAACAGGGCATGAAACACTTGCAAGGGGTTGACCATCACTTAATTTTTTAGGCAGAGCTTTTTAAAGCTCAACCTCTCTGATTTTTTCCTCTGAAGCTTTCAAAAGATTCTCCATGAGGCGTTCCTGTCTCTACAACTCAAGTGAATGTAGAAAAGCATGCCTGATCTTCTCTTGTCCGCGGTGATTCTTCAAGGTGATTGAATGCTTGGGCAGTAAGGGTTGCTTGGAGTTTTACAGGTTGTGTCCCTCATCACAAAAATTGAAAATGCCTCTATCCACTGTTATAGTTGGGTAACCAGACTTGACTAATATTGAGTAATAAATAGGAGCAACCTGTGAAATACCACAACCTCTCAAAGCTTCATGGTAAAACGTTTTAGAGCTAGGTAATGCTTTAGGTGGAGGTGGGGGATTTTTCAGAGCATGTGGGATGATTGGGATAGAAAGAGATTCTTGGGAAGCAAATGGAGCATGGAGAACAACATGGGCCTCTTGTAACTAAGGTGGACTAGGAGGGGGCTCAACAATTGCATGGAGAACTAGAGGTAAGTCACAATGTGGGGAAGGATGGGAGAAATGGGGATGGGTTTCCTTTTACCAACTTGAATAAGACTCTTCTCAGCTTGGACAACAACATCATATGCATGAGGAAGAGCACTGCCCCCAAGGGATTGAATCATAACAACAAGATCAAGATCAAAGAATCTTAAATAAAACAAGAATGCCATACTTGATTGGGGTCTGTATTCTTGAGGAATTCTTTCCCAAGTCCTTTTGAATATGAGATTGAAGTCTGAAACATACTCCATTGGGTCTCTTTTTATGGTGCTGAGGTGTTCCAAGAGAGATATGATGTCTGCGTTCTCCTTGAACTGCTTCTCCAATTTTTCTCCTAGCTGGTCCCATGTGGAAATTGATTGTGGAGCCAAGCTAATGTACTAATCCTGAGCTTTTCCTCTAAAAAAAGAGACAAGTAATCTAAGGCATACATTCTCTTCTTTGACATTGTGTATGGCACAATGATTGGATACATCTCTGATATGCTCAACAAGGCTTATAACACCATTTCCATGAAAGAGGGGTAAGGTTTTCAGAGCTGTTTTGGGAATATCATCCCACTGTTGCAAATGGAGGGAGCTAGAGTTACAGTGAGGGAAGGAAAGAGCTCTGTGGAGAGCCATGACAGTGTGACCTCTTGAGAATAATGAAGGGAAAGAATGGAAATGATTTGCAAATGAGAGAAATGAGTCTTTGAATTAGTGGAGTCGCTAGGTGCTTGAAAACATGGTTCATAAACCAAATGAGCTAAGAACACACCAAAACTTAGCTGTAAATTTGTAAAACATGCATCCTTGTCTTTAAAAATACTGCAAGAATAAAGAAAGAACACAAATAGGTCCCTTTGGGCATGCTAGACATTGTTGGAGGTCTAAGATGTGCACCCGTTAAGATCACGAAGTTTTGAAGGACTTTGGTATTTCAACAACAATGGGAATGCCTCCAAGGTGTGGGACGCTTGGCTCCTTGAGGCAAACCTCCAGAGAAGGTTGGTTTCCTATCCTAACTACTCTATGCTAATCACTACTCTACTCTAATCTACCAATTACAGGAGAAAAGGGATGAGAAAACATGAAATAAAAACATGGTGATGCACCAAGAAGAAAGGGGATCACCCTCCCTGTATGAGTTAGCAAGTAAGAGGACAAAACACAGATCCAAAGGGCAGATATGAGCCACAACTAGACCAACAAATAAATCTGAATCTCACTGTCAACCTTTGCAAGACATAGTGAAATTAAACCTTGCAAATGCCACACACAATAAACCATGAAGATAACAGAGAGGTAAGGGACAATTAACACAAAGACAAAGGACAAATATGAGCCACAACCATAGGTGTTTTAAAAATTTGAATATACATAGTCTGATATCAACATAAGCTAAGGTGCTCATTCATTTACAAAGCTCAAACCAAAGGTCAGAGGCACTTAGAAAGCTCAACACCCAAAAGAGTAGAGTAACCTTGCTTTCAAGGAAGAGGAACCATTTTTACAATAGATGGATTGCTACTTATAGAAAAACAAGAGAGAAGGGGGAAGGAGAAGAAGATAAAAGAGGTGGATTCCGAATATGCTAAAGTTAGTCTTCTTTAGATGACTTCAGTTTACTTAGGAGGTGTGGGAGTTATTATTAGTCTTTTGCTTTTCATGCAAGTTGAGACAAATATTATTGAAATGGCTATATTAGCCTTGTTTATTGTTTAATTGTTTTAATACAAAGTGAGGCAAATTTTTCCAAGAAGTGCTGCTTTTTGCAATGTTTTTAGCTCTGATTTTAGTTGCATGTATTTGATTATACAAACCAACAAACTTTGGATTTTATTTGTGGAGTCATACAATGCATATTATGTCATCAATCTCATATACAAGAAAACTAGTTTAATTGCTAGTTAATCTGGGCAAGATTGGATGATCATTAGCTTCATTTAGAAAGTATTTTAGATATGATTTTCGCCCCTTCCTCATCAAAACAACTTTTAGAATGTTCCAATGATTGCCACATGTAATGTCCCTCTTTTTCGGATAGTTGTTGGTCGAAGACCTTTGGCCCATTTGGTCTACCCGACGGCCAAAGGAGGAAATTAAGGGTGACTTAAGTCATAAAATTATTATAAAGTGCCAATTTAAAAATAAAAATTATAAAGCACTTATAATAATATTATTATGACTTAATAAAGTGACTTTTAAGTGGCCAAAGTGATTTTATTTCACTATAGGCAAAAAGTGCGACTTGACATGGTGGGCAAATTAGACATTAGGAAAATAATAAAAATATTATGTAATGTTTATTTGCCCAAGGGAGAAATGCGACTTGGTATGGGCATGATTTTAGGGCACTTTGGCACTCTCTTCTCATTGGATGATGGAAAGGTGATTTTATAATATTTTTCCTATAAAAAGGAGAGGGGCGACTTGGGCAATTCATTCGATGATCATTACTATTCATGCTTTTGCATAATTGGAGCTGTCACAAGCTGCAGGAATTTTTAGGGGACGAAAACCCTCTAGGAAACTCAAAGGAGGAACGAAAACTCTTCCTTTTTCTCATTCCCAAGTTGTATGAAGACTCAGGAATATTTTTGAGTATTTTACTTGATCTAAACAGGCTGGAGCGACCTCTTCTGGGGTTTATTTGCAAGTTTTTAGCAAGACTAAAGTACTGTTTTGGAGCTGCTGTATGTGGGAACTATTTGGTATATTTTTCTACATAATTTCCAGCACTTTGTGGAGGGTTTCAGACTGTTTTTAGCTGCTGTAATAAACAGGTCAGATCTGAAATTTATCTAATAAAGATTCAGTATTTTGTTGCCTGAAAATTATCATTTTTGTTTGCTAAAATTCCGTCAATTACAAAAGAGGAATCAGAAAGGGTTAAGGTGATTTGTGTGGTTGAAAATACAAATTTTCTATTCCTACCCTAGTCGCATTTTCTGGAATAAAATCCAGAGTTGCATTCAAATTCAGTTTTCAAGTGTTTTCTAGTTATACATTGTAGGATATTTTATTGGGAAATATCAGAAAATTATCTCCCATTAAAGGGGATCTTTCACCACAAAATCAAAAGTGTCTTCTCTTTGTGCCAAACCATACTTTTGTGTGTTTGACATGAAAAAGGGGTTAGCCCTTTGAGTTGGACTCACTGAGTACATCCCCATGATGGCTGAACATTACTTATGGACCACCACTCCGAAGAGGGCCCAAATTGCACATAGTTCTCCCACAATCCTATGATGAAATGCAACCAACAATAGAATATGTAACTTGGAATGAATCCCTTTGTTTGGCTTTTTGACACTTGGCAACATGCACTTTGACACCGTGTATACTTCAAAATTCTCCTCTTAGTTGATCTAGGGGTCCTAGAAGATTTTGGAAGGATGTGCTCTTTGTAAGTAGTGATCTATAAGGAGTCGAGTGATTCTGATATAATGAAATTGCTTAGGGTGCATTTGTATTTGTAGACAATTTTTGTTATTTTTCCCGTTTAATGACCTAAATCGTGCCTAGGCCAACTAAGACAAGTTACACAGTTGAAAAGATGACCATTGGAAAGGTAAAGGACAAGTTCATAGTAGGTAGATAGATTCGTGGTGGAACTTATTGAAGGCTATGGAGCTGTCTTGAGGTCATGAAACTCGAGAACTGAAAGTGGAGATGGTTAATGGTTATGATAGTGCTGAATCGAAGATTGGAGTCAACCTAGTGGATTAGAGGGTGTTTAGAATGGGGAAATATGTGTGAATAAAGCCAAATATGTATTAATAGACCAAATGTTAGAAAAGGTGCAAAAAGTATAGTTGCCAAATGCCTCGACCAAATTTAGGTACTGCTTATAATAATCCTCACATAGTATGAACCTATACAACATGATGTCACATGAACATGTGTAATGTCCCTTTCTAGGACTGAAATTGAAAATAAGGGTTTGGCTTCAAACCCAAATACAAGAATTCTGATTTTTGGAACAATGATCAAACCCTAACATTGAACTGAAATCACACCTTTAGGGTATCAAAAACCAGCTAGAAATTAGTAAACAAATCCTCTAGGGCAGTGAACTGTAACAACACTTAGGGGCAACAATTCTCATGCAATATCAAGCTAAAAATGATAGAGAATGATTCCAAATATTTTAACCAATCACGTAGAAATTATTTCAGCCAATATACTTCATAAATTAAGGAGAAATAAGTGCTAACACACTGCTGGAATTAATTAAATAACCAACAAAAGTACAACTCACAAAAATAGTTGAAAATGAGGTTTCCAAACCCTAATAAATACCAATGAAGTGATAGATCAGCCTTATAAATTAGGAGAAATCTGAATATCAACTCAAAACACCAAGATGTTCCCTAAAAGGCACTTAAATCCTTCTCCACCCAAGTCGCCACCCTAGGAGAGGGTGCCAAATTGATGTAGAAGGCCGTGATATCTCTTCTTCTTCAATGCCCTAGTTGCCAACCAGCAAGATAGTTTTTTTGAAAGCCCTTGAAACCACCAAATTAAAGAGTTTTCGTTCTCCAACCTTGAACAAGGAAGGGTTTCGTCTTCCTTGCTTGCCACACCAAAGGATTTTCACCCTCTAGTGGAATGGAATAGAGCAATCAGCCCCAAAACCAAGTAGATAAAATTATAATAGGGAAGCATGCCCAAAATGAGCCTAAACAACCCCTTTTATATCCATAAGGTGGTGCCAAAACCCCATGGAGGGAATTCCCCATGACTGATCAAAATAAATAGCTTGCTTTATCTTTTAACTTGCCCTTTAAGTCCTCCAACCCAACCGACCTACTTCATAAGGAAAATACTAAAGAAAAATGTAAATGTTAATAAAAGAAAGACTAAAACATCAACCAAAGACTTCCCTTGTTCACCTACTTGCCCATGGGAAGTGGAATGGGCAAGAAGTCTTCAAATGAATTAATTTGAAAAAGGGGACATTACAGTCCTCCTTCCCAAAATTGCTTGCCCTCAAGCAATTGCAAGCTTGGTTGATCTGAAACCTTTGTCTCCTTCATCTTCTCATTATGTATGGCCACATCCTCAAGAGAGATAGGAGGTGGCTTCCTTGACAAAGCATCCACCACCATATTATTTTCATGCACCTTTTGAAATTTGGTCACCTTCTTGAGAGACAATTTGTTCCCATAAGGGCTGAAAGAAAAAAGATGTGCATATCTCACCATATCACAGGTACAAGCTTCCCATCTTGGAACCAAAAATATGAGCAAGTGTTTCAAATGTTCTTCTCTCCAAGGTTTGAAAATTTCCATACAACCTTCAAGTTTACTTCTCTTGCTTGACAAGTGAAGCAATTTGACCCAACAAGTGTAGCTCTCAACCCTATTAACAATGATGTCTCTTGGCAACTCAGAAAATAATTTGATTATCAAATGTGCATAACCCACAACACATACCTTCTCAAGATGATCTTCATTAAAGATGTTGTAAATTGTTCCTTCCAAGAAAATACACAAATCATCTTGTGTGCAGGCTGGAAACAAATTATGACAGTCATGAATCACCTGATTTTCCACCCAAATCGGAGCTATGTTGCCTGAAGTAGTCGTTCTCTTCAGCTGAAACCATTTACCAATATTTTCCAATGATTGAGTGACCTCGAAATGATCAATCTTGCAGCTGTTCAAGTCTGAAAATAACAACTTATAATCTGATTTTATGATTATGGCTCATAAAATTTTTCTCATTTGTTGGCAAACCAAACATTCTGTATGTATTGAAACATCTCTTTAAGACATTTCCAAAAGAATTTTTCTCTAACTTGTTTGTATGTCTTGCAATAGCTCGGATGACCAACCAATGGGGCATCATGAACAGCCCTCAATATCTTGTTCTTTACCTTTGATTCGGGAACCGAATAGACTTCATTCTCATAGAGAATGAGCCCATCCATTATCTTATACCTTTCATCCACAATTTCTTCTTCAAAAACAACATTAGCAAACTTATTCTTGGCATACTCAGCTGTAATTAGAGACTTCCAATCTGTTGTTATCTTGGATAAAGAGCAAAGATATGATTCTTTTGACAAGACATCTTCTACCAAATACTTGACTTGAGTGGTTTCAGAATCATACCTTGTAGTATCACCTTCTTGCCTTTATCCATGAAGCTTAGCTCCAAACTTTGGTAGTTGAGAGTGAGCTCTCCCAATGAATACAACCATTGGACTCCAAGCACAAGATTTATATCAGCTATGCCAATTATATAAAAATCATCACATACCTCATGCTCTCCCAATGTGAAAAGGAGTTGGGGACTCCTCCTTGTGCATGGCATGGAATAGCCATCCGCTACTTTGACCGTGAAGCCTTTGAAGTCTTTCACCTTCAAATCCATCTTTGCAACCAAGCTCTCATCAATGAAATTGTGAGTAGCTCCACTATCAATCAAGACTGTGACTCTTTGCCCTTGTAGGTCCCCTTTCATCCGAAATGGATGGTAGCTAGGAGCACCGGACAAAGTGGCAAGAGTGCTGTCCAAACCTTCCAACTTTTCTTCTGGATCATGATCTTGCTTTGTCTCATCAACACAAACTTTTTCTTCTTCTTCTTCCCCATCTTTGACTGTTGTTTGGGAAATTCCAGTGAATTGAAAGTAATCATGAAGAACCGGAAGTGTCCTTTCTTCATGGACATACCCTTCCATAATGTCATCCTCATATACTTCATGCAAATATGATTTTCTCCATTTTTCTGCAACATGCCATCATTAGAAATCAATGAATCATCATTAAATATCAAAGGATTTTTACCTTCCAACTTGTGCTTCATGATTTCCTTCTCTTCCCTAGGCTCATGCTTCAAGATTTCATCAAACCCTTGGCCCTTCATACTGCTGTTTTGAAAATCAGTCAATGGAAGCTCAAAGGATGGTGCAAGTTCCTCTAACTTGAACCCTTCGTATACAACAAGTGATGTCCCTTTTGCTTCAACTTCATCCACATTTTGTTGATGCATGCATGGAACCTTTTCATGGTTCTCTCCAAGGCCATAAACATCATCTACTTGCTTCATGTAGATGGCTGTTCTGAAATTTCCAGCAAGTTGTACTTCAACATTCACATTTGGCAATTGAGCTTCAACCTCTAATTTCTCTTTACCAACTTGTAGATCTGATTTTTCTTCCTTCTTTGGCTCAAGCTCCATGATTTCTCCCTCTTCAACTTGCATGGTGGATTCCTCTATGGGTTGTTTCTTCTCCATTACTTGCAGCCCTAATTTTTTCTTCTTGTGTAGCTCGTGACCTAGGCTTGGGCTGGATCTTCCCTTGCTTACTCCCATGAACTCGGAAAATGACATGGCATCACAAATCTTCTTGAGAGAAGAGCCCTATATTCCTCATACCATGTAGCAATGTTGTCCACTTTGGATGGCTGAGTATTATTGACTTCCTTTGAAGAGCTCCTTCCACCATTCGGATCTTGAATGGTATGGATCAACTGAGCCATTTTATTGGCCAATCTTTCTTGCCCTAGGGCAAGCCTTTCAAATGTAGCATTACCAAAAATTTTGTCCGCCATTTTATCTACTCCCAATGATAACAAAAGTATCCTTTATCACCCTCTTGCATGAAACCCTCAGGTTGGGAAGACCGAAGCTCTAATACCACTGTAATGTCCCTTTCTAGGGCTGAATCTAAAAATAAGGGTTTGGCTTCAAACCCAAATGCAAGAATTCTGATTTTTGGAACAACAGTGATCAAACCCTAGCAACGAACTGAAATCACACCTTTAGGGCATCAAAAACTAGCTAGAAATTAGTAAACAAACCCTCTAGGGCAGCGAATTGTAACAGCACTTAGGGGCAACAATTCTCATGCAATATCAAGCTAAAAATGATAGAGAATGATTCCAAATATTTTAACCAATCATGTAGAAATTATTCCAGCCAATATACTTCATAAATTAAGGAGAAACAAGTGCTAACACACAACTGGAATTAATTAAATAACCAACAGAAGTACAACACAAAAATAGTTGAAAATGAGGTTTCCAAACCCCAATAAATACCAATAAAGTGATAGATCAGCCTTATAAATTAGGAGAAATCTGAATATCAACTCAAAACACCAAGATGTGCCCTAGAAGGCACTTAAATCCTTCTCCACCCAAGTCGCCACCCTAGGAGAGGGTGCCAAATTGATGTAGAAGGCCGTGATATCTCTTCTTCTTCAATGCCCTAGCTGCCAACCAGCAAGATAGTCTTCTTTGAAGCCCTTGGAACCACCAAATTGGAGAGTTTTCGTTCTCCAACCTTGAACAAGAAAGGGTTTCATCTTCTTTGCTTGCCACACCAAAGGATTTTCGCCCTCTAGTGGAATGGAATAGAGCAATCAGCCCCAAAACCAAGTAGATAAAATTATAATAGGAAAGCATGCCCAAAATGAGCCTAAGCAACCCCTTTTATATCCATAAGGTGGCGCCAAAACCCCATGGAGGGAATTTTCCCATGACCGACCTCAATAAGAAGCTTGCTTTATCTTTTAACTTAACCCTGCCGCCTTGCTTCATAAGGAAAAGATTAAAGAAAAATGTAAATTTTAATAAAAGAATGACTAAAACATCAACCAAAGACTTCCCTTGTTCATGTACTTCTTGCCAATGGGAAGTGGAATGAGCAACAAGTCTTCAAATGAATTAATTAGAAAAAGGGGACATTACAATGTGAAATTTTAAGCATGTTGAATGTTTTGAATTTTCATGAATACTATATTTTAAAAATGTTATAACCTTTGTGGACTAAAAATGAATATAATGCATTTTTTTATTGAAAGGACTTTTCCATGCTGTTTTGTTTCTAAAGGTTCTTGGAAAATTGCGCTTCTGTGTTTCAGATCCCTTTCTTTTTCTTGGTAACTTAGATGACAATAATCAGTTATATAGCTGTATCCCTTGTTTTGAGGGAATGCCTTGAAATCATGAAACTCAGTTTGCGTGAAAGCATGTTGACTTTTCTAGCTGTCTTCCCATAGGGCCATAGCTACTGTTGCCGATTTTCCAAGAATGTGGTTCTTTAATAGAGTCAAACCTTTCTGAAGGAATTCAGGTGTTCATGAAAAATTCTGCTACCACTTGTCCAAGAAATGATTGCTGTTGTTTGTTGGGCATTTTTATTTGATGCAGCTCTCATGGCCAGAGCGTTATTGAAGATGTGTAGATTCCTAATGTTTAGCCCACCTTTCTGCTTTTCATGGCAGAAATTCTCTCAAGAGAATAGTGGAAATTTAAACTGTTTTTCCACGCCTCTCCATAAATGTTTCTACTGAAGAGTCACGCCATTTTTCTTCAATATGATTTGTAAGAGCAAGGAATTTCAGAAAGGTACCGCTTGAAGGTTAGATTTTTAAAGTCGAAGCTTCCCTGCAAAAGGCAACCAGCGACATGTCCAATGAGAGAGCTTGTTTTGCATAGTGAAGCCTTTTTAAAAATCAATTGGAAAGCCTATATATTTCATTGGAAGTGTTCTTTCTTGAAAACATAGAACTCAAAGAATATCACATTTGCATTTCGCTGGCTTATTGAGAGTCGGACTTATCATAGTTTTTAAATTTTTGCTGATCGGAGAGCTTTGAGGATTTGATTGAGATTTTTAATTTTATTTTTCTGTGAGTGGTGAAGTGGAGTGTATCATCTGCAAAGTGGAAATTTGTGTAGCTATTTCTTTGTTTTGACATTCCTAACGATGAATTTGTCGTGCATTCTTTAATGTATCAAGAGTTTTTCTCAAAATTTCTCCCATAATTATGAAGAGATACAGACAGACTGGGTTTACTTGTCACAAGCCTCAGGATGACAGGAAAGGAAGTCCTAGATCCCCATTGATAGCGGTTGAATATAACGGGGTCTGAAATTAGCTATTAATCCATGTAGTCAACTGTTTGCAAAATCCGAAAGCCTTGAATGTAGACTCCAAAAGATTGCTGTTACACCTGTCAAAAACTTTTGAAATATCTAGTTTGAAGAGAAATCATGGTTGACATTGTGAGGAGATAGAGTGGAGTATTTCTTGGACGGATATAGTCTACTCCATTGGGCGACTCGGAACATAAGAAAATTGAGAGGGGTAATGATTTTTTGGAGAAGTGGTTTCAGCCTATCGCCTTCAATTTTGAGAGAATATTGTATGTCGTATTGCACAAGACAATTTGTTTGTAGTGACAATATGATCAACATTGTTTTTTTGGGAATTAGAGTGAGATCATTCAAGTTGCTGAGCATCACCTGATTAACATGGGATTCTTCTTCAAGAGCAAGAAGATCATCTTTTATGAGGTCCCAAAAGGTGTGATTCAAATCATTCAGGAAACCATCCAGACCTGGAGATTTGTCAGGTTGAAATGAGAAAACAACAGATTTTAATTCCAGTTCTATAATTGGATTCACAAGATTCCATTTGTCTTCATTTTTGATGAGGGAGGTAATCTGATGATTTTAGTTCCTCTTCCCTAATCGGCCTCATAAGATTTTGTTTGTCTTTATTGTTGATGAGGGAAAATAAGTAGTGGCATTTTCTAAGATGTCCGACTGACCTGTTATGAGTGAGTCATCATTTTTTGGATTAGTTTGACTGCATTAAGATGCTTTCTGTTTTGGGCTGATTTATGGAAAATTTGATATTAGAATCACCATTTTTGATACATTGTTCTCGGCAAGATTGCCCTGGGTATTGTTCATCATGCTGTAAATTTTTTAGGCTATGGATGAGGTTTGATTTTCCAGAAAATGGACGATCCTTCCTCACGAATTTACTTTTGGACCGATTCTAGCTTTTCTTTGTTTGCTGTTATCTTATGGAAGACATTACCCAGCAATGTGTTGCTCCATTGTTTCAGTTTTCCTCTTGGATATATTAATTGTTCCATGAATCCGTACATTGCACATCATTGAATACTACTCAATTTTTTAAGATTACTCACAGCTATATTCTTTGTATATCTACTGGGACCATTTTGGGAAACATAGGGACATAATAGCTAAGGATTAGTTCACCTGTTAGATTCTTGCGATCTTCTAAATAAAATTATGGGAATGTCTACCTTCCTATTCACATCGCAATATCTAAGGTCTAATTGATCAGACAGTTGATAAAATAATAATAGGAAAGATATAGGAAAGATATCTAATTAAATTCATCCTAGTTTCTTTGTTTTATCTATGCCAAAATTGATGTTATTTTCCGACCGAATCATTACAATGGGAAAGTAATAATACAAAACCCTTCTCCTTTCTCGTTGTTACATGTTGTTGTTCTGATTCCATTGAAATCATTTTTTTTAGTTATTCTATTTGTTCAATGGCAGAACTATTAATATTAAATCCATTCGTTCTTGTATGCTCGTTCGTTTCGGAGCAACAGGATTTGAACCCGCGACCTCCATCACCCCAAGATGGCACGCTACCAAACTGCGTTATGCTCCGTTATAACGACCAACATCACATATTAAATGTGATATCCAAACTGACATTCAGACATTGCTGATACCAATTACTCTTTTATACTACCAATTACTCTTATCTACATATTCCCATTGACAATCTCGGAAAAATAGTATAATCTACTGACTAGACAATATCAAGCCGCCATGGTGAAATTGGTAGACACGCTGCTCTTAGGAAGCAGTGCTAGAGCATCTCGGTTCGAATCCGAGTGGTGGAAATAAGATATATTAATTGTTCCATGAATCCATACATTGCATGTCATTGAATACTACTCGCTTCTGACCATCTCTGAGCAATATTGGAAGCCAAAAGAGTGTTGAAGAGTAACATTCTTTCAAATTTGAATTGTGCCTTTGTTATTGTTTTCTGTGCCTTTGATATGTCAAGAGTAAAGGTCAATATTTGAGTGTAGAATCACTCACCAGGGCAGATATACATGTAGAGGCTGTGAACTATTGATCAGAGAACGGTTATATATAATTTTTCTGTTATATAGTGTAAACCTTTTCGTTGATTGCACCAAGTATGATTTCCTTAGGCATATTCAAGATCCACAAGAGAAGCATCTCGGGCATATTCAAGATTCACTAGAGAAGCATCTGTTGCCAGGTTTGACAGTGCCTCTGTTGTTCTGCACTTAAAAAGTTGAACCAACCTCTTTTATCCAATGATTTGATGGTATTTAAGTTACTCATCAGGACGTGGTTTGTGAGTTTGGCACCTATGATCCAAATATTAAGGTTTATTGACATTACAATTTTTCTGTTGCTGGTCAGAGGGATCTGTGCATTGACCAAGCATGGAAAGATTATACTTGAAAGAGAAAAAAGCAGCATAGATACTCGAAGGAAAGAACTAGTATGATTGACATGTTGAAGGGCATGCCTGGTAGGATCCCATTGAATCATAGTGTGAGATGTAGAAATTCTGATGGAGTGTTTTGTCCTCCATATGCCAGGGAATGGGTGAACATGTGGAGAGCCAGATTGGAATGTTTCCTTAAGCAGGACCTTATCAAGACTTACTGTGTTGATTCTGTTTTTTTGAGAGCGGTGTTTATTAGGAGTGCCTTATCCTCTAATATTCTAGGAAATGAAACACATTAAGAAGGGATTGAGGTGATCAGGTCACCCGTGCTTATGTACATCTGACTATCTGGCATTGGAGGCTCTATACCTGATGCTTCCATTGCTCCTTGATCAGGACTGGTTATAATGTCATTCTCTAGCACTGCTTCTATGGTTGGTTTCGTCTTTGTTTTGATATTGGTTAAACCTTTACGTTCCCATAGCTCTAGGTATTTTTGGATGAGATCCCCTTGAGACTGAATGGGAGTTTTTCCTTTTTTATTTGTACACAAGAAGTCTTTGTTGTAAAAGTAACTAATAGTGTTGATTTTCTTTTTCTCTTCTCTTCCTTGATTTGAGTTGCTTGTATATTGGCATCTGAGATGGGAGGTTGATTATCTTTGCTTTGTATTTTCTCCAAGATCTCCATCTCTTGCTGTGCCAAAGCAGCAAACAGCTTCAGGTGCTAGATTGGATCTGGTCATCGTGAAGACTGCTTTCTCCAAAGTGAAACATTTGTGCTTGTCGTTTGATATATTGTTGCCGCTGGTTTTGTTGGGATATTTGACCAACCTTCTACTGTTGTTTCTTATGTGGGGATTCCAGATCTATTTCATTCGTTTATTTGTTGTCTTGACACAGGCAAGCACATGCAAGATGTTTGTGTTCATGGAAAAAGCAACATCTGACAGGGATGTTCTCATAGTCAATAGGCCGTTCCCATTCTCTTCCTCCCATATGAAAGATTTTTTGATCCAGAAGTGGTTTTTCTAGATCCATATTGTCACAAATACATGCATAGTTAAGGACAGTGGAATTTGAATGAAATATGAGGCTGCAGTAAATTCATCAATAGCATCCCCTGTTTCTAAAGTATATCTTGCCAGCATTCACTCGGAATCAATGGGAGCCTAACCTTTATTGGGATTGCAGAGGTAAGTCTTTCGTTTGGTTGAAAGTGGGTGCCCAATGCTTCATAATTGTCTAGATTCTCGCACAAACCAGGGTCCGTCTTGGAAGACTTGATCATGTTCCTGTCTAGATGCAAAAACTGCCATTGAATAGCCTTTTGGCATCATCAGGGTTTTGACAGATTGGTGGGCTTCCAATTTTTCTTGAACCCAAAAATGAAGTGTTTTTGGGCCAAGGAACGCTCCTATAAATCTGCAGATTAGAGCTCTCCCTTTGGGAGCCTATTCTCCATTTCATCCGTAGTGAAGGATGCTTTTGGGGGATTTCTAGCTTAAAATAGCATTCATTCTCCTTTTTTGTCAGGAAATTTTGTCTGGTGATTGTATGTTTGTCATGCTATCAAAGTATCAAAGAAACTTGTTTAGTTCTTTGCAAAATTCCAGTTCAGATTGTGAGGAGGCCACAGATTTGTCAACAGTCTGCCCTAGACCCGATCAGCTCAAGAGATACCAGATCTGTATCTGTAAATGGTGAGAAGATGGAAAATATGGTTTGAAGGTAGAAGGGGCATGAGAGGGTAGGTGGGAGCTAAAAAAACTATCTAATATTATATCAGAACATCCTTCAAGTTATGTTTAGCCATTGGTTCAAAACTTCAAACTATATTTATAGTTAGACGCAGATGTAGTTCACTTTGATGTGTGGATTGATATTTGGTAGTCCATATATGTACATAAGCGATGCAATCTTCATCATCAATCATGCAAAGGAAGTCCAAGATTTCATGGGTGCTAATCAAGCCGAAAGACATAAATCATGCAAAAATTAGAGTTTCTATTCTTGAATGGTAAACAAGGAGAATCGGTTGGGGTAGCAATTTCACAAGCAAGTGGCACAAGAGATCAAAGGCATCAATTGAAGGGGCTGATTCAACCATTCTCCATGAGGGACGTGGAGCATGAAATACCATTATTATTTGATTCACCATTTCCCAATATTGGGTTGTTCAAAGTTTCAAACAATCTCTGGCAGAGTCAAATGTGGTCAAGCAGCAACTACAAGGATTGTTGGAACAAGAAGTATTTCGACAAAGTATTTTACTGTGTGGTTCACCCATTGTGATGGTCCCAAAGAAAGGAATATGGAGGATGTACATAGATTATAGAGCCTTGAACAAGGTAACCATCAAGAATAGGTTCTCTCTTCCAAGGATAGATGACTTGTTGGATCAGCTACAACATGTCAAATACTTCGCCGAATTGGATTTGAAATCAGGCTTCAATCAAGTTCTGTTGGAGGAGGACATATGGAAGTAAAATTAAGGGCATTTCCCCCTTTTTTGACATACATAGGCTGCAGGATGCACGGAAGGCCTACTGGCGAGTCTGATGTGGTAGACTCTCGAGTCTTGCACAAACTCAAAAGTTGTGCAGGTAGTTTAGGGAGTCTTGCATACACTCAATCAGAGAGTCAACTCAACTCTTGTTTCTCAGAGTCTGAAAGCTCGACTTGGACTCGGGTAAGAGTAGAGTTTGGTAATTAGTGACAGGAATTACTTGTTTACAAGGTGTGTGGATCTGGATGTTGATAGGGGCAGGAGAATGCCTTTTTGTGTGTATAAAGGGATAGATCTACAATGCCAATTAACTATAAAGAGAGACAGTCCCTGCCTTCTTTGGAATAAATTAAATTTCTATGGACCAGTTAAAGGAATCCAAGTCAGGCTAGAGTTGGGAGCATTATTAGAGCTGAGAAGGGCTATATCTTAATATGTTTTGCCATAGAAATAGGGGTCATCTTTAATAATTTAGTAGAGGGGAGGGGTTATAACCACAGAAAAATTGTCGATCAAACTCAATACTAAGGATATCCAAGGAGGTGTTTCAACTCTTATCATTAGGGGCTTACCAGAGAAAGCCAGGATTTCAGTTGTAAGGGTCTCACTGCGGAATATTTGCTATTAAAAAGAAGTTATGCTAAGATTTGCTATTAAAAAGAAGTTATACTATCTCCTTTACAATGCTGAGTGGGAAGTAAATGCGGGGCTAAGTTGAAGGGCAACATGAGATAAAGCACTTTAAAAGGGATGAAATTAAAACAGGTGAAATTAATGTGCTAAAAGGTTTGCTAAAGTAGAATTTTCCTCTAAACATTGATGGGCTACCAGGACGTGGAAGAGAGTATCATGTGCATTTAGTGCGGGGGTGAATTGGGAAATGGTGAGGCAATAATAAAACCCCATTTTTATTTCACAAGCACATGGATTGCAGTTTGAGGCAAAATGAAAGGATATTTTGTGCCTCATTTACTGGATGCATTATGGATGGAAATCCAAGCTATGAATGGACAATGTTAGGTGAAATTTTGGAGATTTTGAAACAAACAAGTACTTCAGATATAGATGTCATAGTTCTGGAGAAGATTAGCAGACAGGACAGAGACCATAGTGGGAGGACTAATTAGAGCAAATGGGCATGCTACAAACCATCCCAAGGCACCATCCGTAACCATTTGCATCCAGGATTCCAATCTACCTAAATGAAGTTCATCATTGCTTGCTCAGGTTGGTTTTCTCTTCCATCTACCATCGGTTTGGAAATGAAGAGGTCTTTGTGATCAGAAGTGACAAAGGATAGGAGATCCCAGATGACCTAGTGGCAGGAAGAACCAGGATCTGAAATTGAAAGGGAAAACGCTGCAGAAAAATAGAGAAGTGGTGGAGGCAGTCACATTCGATTCAGCTATTAATTTGGAATATTATTGTCCACAAACCTAGGAAAACATAGTGAAGGCAAAATGTCTGTAGGTAGATAAGTCACAAGGTTCGAGTTTGAACATGGTCAACGAATATAAAGTTTGGTTCAAGTTTTCCAATTGATTATATTCAGAGAAAAAACACCTTGAAGTTCGAACCAAAGAATTGTTTTTTATCATTCAAATTTTCTAAAAAAATTCATAGATATGTCAGAGAAAGAGTATAGAGAACTTTTTCGTTCTATGCATTCACATGGTATATGTATATATACACATTAATAAAATAGTGCAAAATCATGCCAAAAACTTCTCTGGTTAAAATAATGGATAAAGGCCGAGTAAATGTTCGATGGGGATAAAGTTCTGCAAAGTTTGAACATTTTCCATAAAATTCGGTTGTGACCTAGGCAGACAGTAAGAGAAATGGTTGAAGAATTTTCAATTAGCATGGGTGGCCATGTCTTGTTATTCAAGTAATGCTACTTGAGTTTTAGCAAAAGAATACATGCATCAGGAGTGTGGCAGTATGACCTAGTGGATCAAATTGACACCTTACAGCAAAGGCAGTTAGCCCTTTTTGACTAGATAAAAGAATTGGTCAAGTGCCATGCCATAACGGCAAAGGAAACGATTTATCATATTGCAAAAGTGAAAGGATCTTGAGCAAATGGATGAAAGGAAACCGTGTTTCTGGGACTCGATAGCTCTTCTGGTTTCCTGTATATTATAAGCTGTTAGTTACTTCTAAAGTTCTGGATTAAATGTACGATATTGGTTTTAACGTTTATATGAAATTGTTGTGCAGAAGTATGAATATGGGTTTATATCTGCATGCACTAAGCAGAGTAACAATAGAAATGCCTTTTGTGTCCGACTATATGCCATTTTCATTTTCTGAATTCTGTTTTATCTCGTGGGGCATTTACCTTGTACTTAATATAACTAACTTATTATAAAAAGTTACAATATCATTTACACCTTGTGTTTTATAATGTGTATTATCTTCATTATCACATTATCATATCATATTGTCATGTGCTTGAATGGAAAGGGACTGCAATGCAGAAGGGAATAAGAGAATATCTTCTATAATTGATCTCCCGGAATAAGAGCCTGCCTGTTTGGCTTTATCTGGTCTAACCTTGAATTTCTGGCCACATGTTGACCTCATGAAACTAAGAACTCCAGCCTCATGTTGGCTTACAAATTCACCTCACAATATATAGCTTATCAAGATATACGAGATACATTATTAATAGATATCGTGCATTACTGTTCAATTTTCCCCCTCTTTTCAATGTATCGAGCATGCTGTGGGAAAGTACAGAATGATGTTATAACAGATTCCAACTATCAATCTCACATGTTCCTAATTTGACAAAATTCTTTACTGTATTCAGTGCACTCCTTAAATTTCCCACTCGTGCATTATCAATTTGCATATGGAAAGTCATTCAACATAGTGAGAACCAAAGCTACACATTCCAAGCTTTTCGCGAATCTGCAGAAAGGCTGATGTGCTATGTAGGGTAACTGGGAGGCATGAATTCTGTGGGAAAATTAGCAGTGGCTGTAAGATATTGGGAAAACAGTCAGGGATGCTCTGCCACAATCCCTAAGAGTGTTTTCATGCTACAGGTCTGGAGAGCTCTGAAGGGAGGGAAAGCGTTTATCATGCAGCATTTGGTCTCTGCCTTGAACAAAATGAGACACTTGCAGGTTTTATTTAGCATTTGGATGTCTATTTCACATCTCCTGGAGTTAGAATGGCTCAATTGGAGGCAATAACTATGAAGCATTCAACTGTGTAGACTCTTGGCAGGGTGGCTATAATGTTTCAACCACAACACTGGATTGTGATTATAGTAATTTTAAGAAGATTGTTCAAGAAGTTTTGGGATGAGATTAACATGAAAAATATTACTGAATTTGGTGCATTTCCTGCAACAGTCATGGGAGAACTCCATGCTAATATTATAATATTTATATTGTGCATTCTGGTACACACTCTGTTGAAGGTTTGTCCTGCACAGAATAGAATTCTATTGTATCTCCAACAGCCCTGTTTGTTAAACTAAGCATTATTTGATATTCCTGCCTAATTCTTGCTAACGGAAGAATTTGTGAACTGTCAAATTTCAAAGGCTCATTTCCGTCTCCAATGTCCTTTTGCACAAGGTGAATCGGTGGCCACATGAGTCCCTTACCTTGTTTGAAGCACCGGAGGCATTTTTGTCCTAGGGATGTACTCCCAGGAAAAATTAGCCTGCTTGAATTAGACTCTCTAAAGAAATTAGGTTGAGCTAATTTGGAAGTAGCTATCTTCATTAAGCCATTACTTGGAGATCTTTGCAGATTGGAGTCAACAACTTATAAAAATAGTGGTAGTTGGAATAAAGAATAGGCTCTGGTTACCTAGATGGATCATGGAGGTAAGAAAAAATAATTACAAAATAATTGGAGTTGGAATAAAGAGAGGCTCAATGGTTACATAGACAGAGATGAGGATTTTTTTCAAGTAGAAGTTAAAATGTAATATCCCCTTTTGGGATATTATTTAAATCTGCAAAATTAATTATCCAAATCAATCCTAGGAAGATTAGATCTTCTTAGTTTGACCTCAAATAACTCAATGTCGGCAATAATACAACCCAAAGTGGGGTTGGAGTATGCCAAAGTGGTGGGTTAGATGGAAAACTAATTAGAATGCTAATAATTTCCAGATCTGATTTTTAACAGCAAATAATTAATTAAATAAATACCCAAACTGTTGCAATCTTCCAAAATTATCCCGTTTAACCATTCAAGCAAAAATTCTCAAACTTTGGATTTTGGGCCACAAAAATATGAAGAACAATGTCCCAAAATCAGTTTTTGCACAACCAACATAAAACCCTAATTTTTCCCTAAAAATTAGGTCGCCCAACACATTTAGGGCATCCAATTAGCTCCAAAATTATAAAATCACTTTCTCCTTATTTCTCCTAATTTCTACAACCAAATCCAATATTAAATTGACCTCAAACTGCAGATCTGAAATTAATATTAATTGTTAGCAACCAAATAGCTTGGACAAGCTGAAATCTTCTAAAATTCATAACTCCTTCAATACTTAGTATTTTTCCATGAAACAAGATGCAAAATGAACTAGAAATTTAGGGCTTTCCATTGCATTAAGAATATGAATTTTCTGAGTATTAAAACCTTGCCAAAACAACCCCAGAAAACTGATTTCAAGTCGCTAGGGTTAGATAAAATTATATAAAATAATTCCAGCTCTTTCTAACAATGCAACACACCCAAAATATCCACCCTTGCACTGAAATAATTAATAACACAACAGATTTTAGATCAAGCTCATATGGCATCAAAATATAATGAAACAAGCTCCAATCCAAGTCGATTTGGTAAAATAAATTGCAACAACAATAACAATCACAAAAGCACTTCAAACCCTTCACATACAATGCAAATTTACTCTCAAATAAATGCACCAACACTCTAAACCAAGTCGCCAATGCTTAGAATGAAGGAACAATGCATAGATTCATGGCAATGATTGCAAAGAAGACTTCAAAGCTAGGGCATACATCCCTTGGACATACATCCCATTTCTCCAAGCATGGAGTAATTTCAAAAGTTCAATCAACATAACCCATAAAGGAAATGACCTCCTTTTATAGAACTAAGGGGTGCAATGTCCAATGACCGACCTTTTCCCTTTTGGAGGGAAAACATAAACTCTCATTAAAATATTTAATACTAAGACTATGTGCACTTTATTTATTTTTAATTAAATAAATAAAAGTAACTAACCTATGTGCACATTAAACTAACTAAAGAGACTCCCACTTGTAGCGCTAGGCATGCCAAGGGGTTATAATGCAAATGAAAAATAAATATTAATAATGTCCTTGAAAAGGGGACATTACAGTCCTTCCTTCTCGGAAATTGCTTGCCCTCAAGCAATAGCAAGCTCATAGATCCATGCATCATGCCCCAAAGAGAAGATGTGGGGTGGTGCATCCAAAGCCTCGATCCAGTGCTTGTCAAGTGGCGAAGTGTTGGAAAGAACAAGTTTCTTTCCCTCATGTCAACCCAAAAAGATGGGTCATCAACTTCATAACATGTGCTCCAAGAGATGGTGTCCTCAACATGGCATAGAGAGTCATCAAAGGGATGAGCTTTGCTAAGCTCCAAGGCTGCCCACTCAAAAATGCCCTCATGAAATGAATAGGACAACTGTCTTCCATCACATGTCTTCAATCCTGCACATGAAGCAAACTCATTAGAAAAACAAGTGTTGAGAAACACTTTTCTTGTTTCTTCTTCATGTCTCCAAGGCATGGAGAGCTCCCAAATCTTCCTCATGTATGGGCTGTCCCCAAAATCTGTTATGTGGCTCCCAACACTGCTGTAATCATGCATTCTTCCTTCAAAAATCAGAATTAGGATGGCTGGTTTCCATCCCCAAGTATTCACCCATGAGCCAAAATCAAGCACCAACAACCATATCATCAAATGCATGGCAAAAATCTGAATTATAGAAGTGATAGAGAGGCTGGTCATAGTGATGTCAATCATAAAAATGATGGGGCAACAACTAGCATGTTTCAAAATCTTTTCCCCAACATGAAAGAACATCAATCTAGTGAATACAAATGGCTCCCATGTAACTGAAATTTCATCCTCAACCATAACCAACTGAAAATTATCCATATGCACAACTGAAAATGAAATGCCTTGAGAAGAGTTCATACCATGTTCCTTCACTTTTTCCAAACTTTCCATTGAAGCCCAAATGCAAAACAACAACCAAACATTCCCAACACATAACCTTTGGAAGCACATCAATCAAACATCCAAGTGGAAGACATAACTGCTGTTCAAAATCTGAAAATGGACTTCTTACCATGCAAGGTGTAGTCCATGTGATCCATCCTTCCTTCAAGGCTTCCAAGGAGATAGGAGTTAGCATTATTTGAAAAAAAAAAGGAGATGATATCCATGTATCCAAATAAAGCTTGTAAAACTCAAATCCTTTCATCCCCTTATCACATGAAGCAACATATGCAAGATGACACCACAAATTTCCTCTTCTTCTATGCTCAAAAAGAAAGGAGAGAGCTGAAATATAATGCATGCTTTTATGAATATCATCATAGAGAAGCCAAGGAGCCTTGTACCTTACTTTGTGCCAATGACTTTCCCTTATGAAAGGGAGCAAAACACTTGAAGCCATCATACCTTTGTGCCTTCCAATGATGAATTCCTCATATGGACCAGCTAGCTTATTGTTATGACTTCCATCATTGGGAAGAGTGATAATCACTCTTTCTCCTTTTCCATCATGCACCCAAATGTTAGGAGAGCAAAGTACCAACAAGAATGTGACCATTATACCCCATGTTGCACACCATATCCATCTCCCTATCATGCTCAAAATCATACCCATCAAAACTCAATATGGAAGGAGAAATAAAATATAAAATATCATACCTTGGGCTGCTCCCAACATCTACAAAACTCTAGAATTTCTGAGTTTGGAACAACGCTCTTTCCTTCACCATTTTCTTCATCCAAAGCCCCTTTTTCTTCCTCACAAGCCTTCATACTTGGTGGGTGATGACTTGGGACATTCATAAGACTCATGCTTGGGTGACAAACCTCATTCATTTGCCCATTAGGGCCTGCTGTTCGGAAAATTACAGCGAACTGAAAATTACCATAAGCATCCCATGGTGTCCTTCCTTCATAAGCATACCTCTTCACAAGCCCATCTTCATAGTCCTCTTGAAAATTTGATTTCCTTGCACTCATGTTCAACTCAATGCAATTAGTAACAACCAAATAATGATCATTGATTACCTCTTGGCTGCCCTCATTTTGCTTGTCCATGCAAACTTGCAAATCAAGTTTCTCTTTCCACTTTGACTCATCTCCCATGATCACTCTATCATCATGCATGCAACCATAAAAAGGCAAAGAAACCTTTTCAATCAACAATGAATTTTTACCTTGCTTTTTTCATCCAAAGTGGCTCTTCTTCCTTCCCTTCCTCTTGAATCAAATTTGATTTTTTTGTGCAATCACCAAGTCCCATGCAAGCATTAGATATCAAAATTTTATCATCAAACACCAAAGGACTCATACCTTGGAGAGCTGATCCTTTATGCTTCATAGGAGACCTTGTTAGCATATGTGCCTTCACCTTGCTTGAACATTGATTTAGAACACCCTTGGCTAGCGTATGAGTAATACGTGATGCTTCTTGTCTCATACCTTCCTCAAGTATAGACAACAAATGTTGAGGAGGTTCCTCATATTCATTCAAGACCAAAGACATGATAGTTTGCATTGCATCCATTACATTTTCTGAATGACTATCATCTATAACAACAAAGAATACTTCGAACATATGAAGTATAAGATCATCACAATCGAGATCTAACATAGGTATGCAAGATCTTACCTTTGCCATGTTTTCAATATCTTAACCCTCCTATCAAAGTGAGGGTTGGAGGTGTCCCAAAGCTTTTGAAAGCTTCCTATCATGAGCTCGTAGACCTCTTCCATGGTGATGTCATCATAAGCAAGGCTTGGTCTGCTTATTCCGTGTGATCTCACTAATGCATGTGATGACCAAGAGTCTCACATCCACCTCCTCATGTCCCAATAAATCTGATCTAGCCAAATGTGCCATCAAGGGATCTAAAACTGAAAACATAGTGCCAAAATCTGATTGCTCTAACAAACATAGACAACTTGCCACTTGGAGAGTGATGGTACTACATTTCTAGAAAAGTGGAGAAGTGAAACGACAATATGCCTATGAAATAAGCTATTGTACATTATTAATTTAGAGAATGCCTAAAATTTAAAAATAACTATCCATTTTTGAAGTAAGGAAATCAAATGTCCACAAAATGAGTAATTCTAACTTTGATATTTGATATCTCCATATTGTGGGAAGAGTACATTGTAATAGCAAAAAATTATGCAAACAATCCTGTGTGTGTGCATTGATTTTGTGTGTGTGTGTGGGGAGATGGGAAAATGTTAACAAAGGTATCCCACATGAGAGACTATCCGTACATGTGGGTAATGACGCTGCGTCCCAGTGGTGGGGAACGCTATTTAGAATGTTCAACAAAGCTGAAAATATAGAGCCAAAATTTGATTGTTCTAACAAACATAGGCAACTTGCCACCTCTTCAAGAGTGATGAACAATACACCCTTCTCAAGTGAAGGCCTCTTGAGCCTTCTCCCAAGCTTATAGAGTTTGGCCCTCAAATTTCCGTCACTAGCAAGCTCCATGATTCAATCTCTGCAAACAACACCCATAAGGATTAGAGGAAAGTAGTTACGATACCAACCGTAATATCCCCTTTGGGATATTATTCAAAAATTATAAAATTAATTATCCAAATCAATCCTAGGAAGATTAGATCTTCTTAGTTTGACCTCAAATAACCCAATGTCGGCAATAATACAACCCAAAGTGGGGTTGGAGTATGCCAAAGTGGTGGGTTAGATGGGAAAACTAATTAGAATGCTAATAATTTCCAGATCTGATTTTAACAGTCAGATAATTAATTAAATAAAATACCCAAACTGCTGCAATCTTCCAAAATTATTTCCCGCTTAACCATCCAAGCAAAAATTCTCAAACTTTGGATTTTGGGCCACAAAAATATGAAGAACAATGTCCCAAAATCAGTTTTTGCACAGCCAACATAAAACCCTAATTTTTCCCTAAAAATTAGGTCGCCCAACACATTTAGGGCATCCAATTAGCTCCAAAAATTATAAAATCACTTTCTCCTTATTTCTCCTAATTTCTACAACCAAATCCAATATTAAACTGACCCCAAACTGCAGATCTGAAATTAATATTAATTGTTAGCAACCAAATAGCTGGCAGACAACTGAAATCTTCTAAAATTCATAACTCCTTCAATACTTAGTGTTTTTCCATGAAACAAGATGCAAAATAAACTAGAAATTTAGGGCTTTCCACTGCATTAAGAATCTGAATTTTTTGAGCATTAAAACCTTGCCAAAACAACCCCAGAAAACTGATTTCAAGTCGCTAGGGTTAGATAAAATTATATAAAATAATTCCAGCTCTTTCTAACCATCCAACACACCCAAAATATCCACCCTTGCACTGAAATAATTAATAACACAAATAGATTTTAGATCAAGCTCATATGGCATCAAAATATAATGAAACAAGCTCCAATCCAAGTCGATTTGGTAAAATAAATTGCAGCAGCAATAACAATCACAAAAGCACTTCAAACCCTTCACATACAATGCAAATTTACTCTCAAATAAATGCACCAACACTCTAAACCAAGTCGCCAATGCTTAGAATGAAGGAACAATGCATAGATTCATCAACAATGATTGCAAGAAGGCTTCAAAGCTAGGGCATACATCCCTTGGGCATACATCCCATTTCTCCAAGCATGGAGTAATTTCAAAAGTTCAATCAACATAACCCATAAAGGAAATGCGACCTCCTTTTATAGAACTAAGGGGTGCAATGTCCAATGACCGACCTTTTCCCTTTTGGAGGGAAAACATAAACTCTCATTAAAATATTTAATACTAAGACTATGTGCACTTTATTTATTTTTTAATTAAATAAATAAAAGTAACTAACCTATGTGCACATTAAACTAACTAAAGAGACTCCCACTTGTAGCGCTAGGCATGCCAAGGGGTTATAATGCAAATGAAAAATAGATATTAATAATGTCGGTACGACCACACAAGAAATATAAGAAATAAAAAATATAGCTAAATAAGCAAAATTAACCATATAATATGCATAGAGTAAACAAAATAAGCTAAATAACCACAAAACATACTGATAATTCAATGCCAAATGTCATGATATTCATTGGTTGAACTTAGAACAAGTACATTGTGCAAATGTTACAATGTATACACAAAAATCAAGACAAATCAGCATATTCATTATATTCATAATCATAATGCTCTCTAGTGTATTCAGTCCATTATCATAATGTTAAATAACTACAAAACATACTAATAATTCAATGCTAAATGTCATGATATTCATTTGTCGAACTTAAAACAAGTACATTGTGCAAATGTTACAATGTATACACAAAAATCAATAGAAATCAGCATATTGATTATATCCATAATCATAATGCTCTTTAGTGTATTCGACAAGAGCATCACTAGAACCATCATGTGGTTCATTAGAAGTAGAACCATCATGTGGTTCATTATAACCACAAGGAGTAGTAGTGCCGCTCTTGTTAGCTTGATCATGTAAAGTACACTCTAGTTCGGGTCTACCAATAAAAGGTGGCCAATGGATGCTTCCAAGTTTAGAGTCTCTCGGTCTACACCCCAACATTTTGTGTTCCGTTGCTTGTATTTATCGTGTTGTGTGTTAGAAAGATGCAGGTTGGAATGCACAAAGACCAATTCCTTTGCCTCTTTTGTTCGCAACTTATTGCGGTTAACTGAGTGGATAAAGGAGTAGGTACGCCAATTATGCTCGATTGAAGAAGTCACAACCTATCGAAGCAAAACCACAAAGTCAATGCAAAATTTAAAATTAAAATTTATAAAAGGTAAAAGTTAAAACAAAATTAGAAGAGTTAAAATATTGTAAAATATTAAAATCTTACTTGGCATTGAATTTTTATTGCAAGCTTTTAGAGGTGGGGTATGCTTGCTCATAGAGGTACCACTACGAATAACTCTCCAATTTGTACATATCACGAAGAGCGCTAATGGAATGATCCCTTTCATATATGAAATCCACAAATTCCTTCCTAATTGCATCATGTACTTCTGGATCAAGGAAGAGTCTAGTCAAGGCTGTCTCAGACGCCTCGCTAACCTCCATATCACTATATATGCGACCTCCTAAGCTTGGGAAAAGAAAGGATCTCTACATTGTAGTATTTTGTAGTCGGGGATAAAGAAGATGCAATGAGATGGTCATTTTGTTTCACCTATCAATGAGATGCGACTGCACTTCCTTGAATCTCTTTGTAGGATCTTTCTCTTTGTCATTTATGATGGACTTAATCGACTCAATCAAAGAGTCGATTCTATCATCATAAATTTCACCCAACCATGAATGATTTATATCAACAAATTTGAGCATATTCACAATGGGATCAATAAATATGAACACGTATTCCACACAATCCTAGACACTATCATTGAGGATCGACCTTTTCACCTTTGCATCCCTCGAGTGTTTGCATGTCTCCATGCACCTCAATTGATGTTGATAATTGTGCGGCTCAATGAATCTTTCACCTTCACAAGTCATTTCAAGACGAGCGTGTGTCAGGCAAATTGAGTCTTGGCAACTTGATAAGAAAGTCAACAAATAAAAGTAAAATGTTCAAAAATCAAAATTCCACAAATTACATACAAAATTAATATAATATTAAAAAAATAAAATAAAGATGGCTTGAGATATGTGGTGGTTGTTGATGAACATGTGGATCTCACTTGCCTCTTCATAGGATTGTGTGATCAGGGCAATTTTGGTGCCTTGGTTTTGTAACATTAGGTTGAGGGAATGAACAACACAAGATGTCCAAAATATGCACCCGTACCTTTCCTCAACCATCATCCTTATGACTTCGCATTTTAATGCGTTATTTTATTAGAGCCTTGACAATGTTTAGAGGCCCCACCACCTCAATGGATTCTATGAGGATGATTACAATGAGTTGGGCATCCTTCTTGACCCCTCACAATCAACAACCCTAAAAAACATTGCTCCTTTAGGGCACATTGCAACCACATTGATCAATGACCTATTTGTTGTATCTTTTCATCCATTAGAATGATAGACACCCTATTTGGACCAATGATGAATTTTGATGGGGTGCCATGAATCTTCACTTTTCATAACAATTGGGCTGATGTACACTTTAGGGGCATTATTCATTTCTTTTACCTCATCCTTCCAAAGATGGTCGTCTAACAATATTGAAAGGGATGCCACATGAGTCAATAAAATGTGCACTTTGTTGGTCGGCTATGTCCCTATCTTTCTCGAATTCCCCTTCCAATGGGTCTACATATTTTGTTCTCTTGTGACTAAGAGGTGGATCATCTACCTTTGCTGTGGCAAGGGATGGAAAAAAATGGCGTGATGGGAGTCATGACATTGGTAGATGGAGAAACAGGAGGCTTGTTACCTCTACATCCTTTCTTTGCCAAGGATGTTTTGATTTTAGGGTAGTTGTCGCATCCACGTCTTCTTGCTCTTTTATGTATATAAGGGTCTTTGCTAGTGACAACCCCTTTCCATTTGCCCCCTCACAAATACTAATTCCTTGGCTAGCAACCCCACAAAAATGAAATTTCACTTGACTTTAGGAGCTTTTAGATTGTATTTTACACTCTGAGCTAACACAAACATAATCCTTTCCACTTGTTGGTTGTTGGACATATTTCTAAAAGGGCGAGCATCGATTGTATTTGATGGTTAGCCCTTGGCCCACATAACTAGAACTTGCAACCATTCTAGCAAATCCCTATAGCTACATAGTTAACTATTTAATTTTTTTTAATGAGTGAAACAAAATTGAAGTGTTGAAAGCTAGAGGTTGAAAGAATTTTAAAACAATAATAAAAACACCGAGATCAAGCTACAAAATACAAATTAAAAAACAAAAAAGAAAAGAAAAGAAAATCACAAAACCTTACCTCAAATCACTTAGCCTCTTTTTTTGCAAGTTTCTTCAACTACATGGTACTTGTAGTTACATAGGATCAGCCCTAAGCAATTGAAAATCTGAAGGTAAGAGAGCAAATGTGCAATGAAAGATAAGTATGCAATGTGAGGTAAATGTGTTGTTTAAAAAGAGTTTGGGGATGTCTTTTAGGGTTAGGGTTTGTGTTTTTATTTTTCAAAGTTTTTGGACTTTTTTGAACAAAATAAGAAAAAAATCAATTTTTGCCTTTTCCCATGCGGGTTTATCCCAAAATTTCACAAGTTATGCAAGGAGCATCACTCAGTTATGTTTTTAAAAAAGTTTGGGGGTGTCTTTTAGGATTAGGGTTTGTGTTTTTCATTTTTAAAAGTTGTCTTGATTTTTTTGACCAAAAAAGAAAAATAATCATTTTTTGCCTTTTTCCATACGGATTCGTCCCAAAACGCATAGGGTATGCATAACAACATTTGAGTACTATTTTGCATACCCGAGGCCATATTTTCATCGTATTTTGGCACATACCATTTTCGAGTGCATGTTGTATATGTTTATGAGCCCTTAAGGGAAATACCCATCTTCTTACCTGTTTTGTGAGAATGTATGTGGGTTAAGAAGGTCAATAAAGTATTTGTTTTCCAAAATCACACCCCATGTAATTTTGAACAACTTATCGAAAGGACTTAACCATTTTTGAGCTCTGGAAAAGCCGTGGGATATTGATTTAGTCTACCGCAGGGTGCATGAACTTAGTGTTTCACGGGTTCTCCTAATCCGCAAAACGAAGGAATGAGCCATCTAGGAGTTAGGCAGATTTTATGGAAAGACGGTGTTGTGCGACAAAGAATAAGGTTGAAGTTCACTCAAGCAAGGCCACAATGCACTTAGAACAAACCGTTAGGTGCGCGAGCAAGGAGGAGAAAGTTAGAAGCGACTAAGTTTGAAATCCGTAGAACACTATCCCAGTGTTCCGTGGACTTCTCAAATGAAGAGTTCTGCGGCATGTGGAAATAGAGGTCCGTGAGTGGTCTAAGGAACATGGAAGGGCTGCAATGCACTAAGGAGTGAGCTTGGTTCTTCGCGGATAGAAGAAATTTGAAAAGTCGCGGAACAAGGCGTAGATTGTGTCGTGGGTCTTGAGCGCGAATGAAAGCCGTCGGTACCATGATGCCGCACAACAAAGGATTAGTCTTTCGCGACATTATGGAGAAAACGGTAACATATGGGAACCAGTGGAATTTCCAAACCCGCCAACCAAAGAACAAATGGTCAAAAACTACTAACATTGAAAATCCGAGGGTGAAAGAAGAAATAGAGCGTAGGTGGTATAACGTATGTGGAGTTAGATGATGTTAGTGGAAGGCACAATGGAGGCCGCAGATCAAAACATAGACATCAAAATTCTGCGGGGCATCTCGAAGTCGCGTCGTTTTATTCAAAGCGATAGTCAAACACTCTAACTAGAATTTAATAAATTATGGGCGCCGTTTCTTCATCTACAAAATTTAATGGCATGCAAAGAAGCCATGTCAGGCACCCACACCTTCTTGCAAACATCTATGGCGATTGGTCCTTGGTGGTTGAATTTTTCTGTTGGTGCCTCTCTCTCTCCTCCTTTCTTCTTCTTCTCTATTCACTATAAATCTGGAATGCATGCATTGTAAAAAAGATCCCTCTTTTGTTGTAACGACACCATGCCAAAATGGTGGCCGACTTCCCATGAGTTTCAGACCTCGAACTTGGTCTTTGCAATGTAGCTTTACCTTCTACCATGGATGTAACCACATGTGCATATTCTAAGCAATGAAATCGAGTGTTGTGGCTATTCTCTACCCTATTCTCGCATTTTATGCGTCCTCACCTTTTGTTCTTCCTTTGGTGTGTCGTTCATGTTTCATACTTGCAAATTTCTCCATTTTCGTGTGTTGTAAATGTGTGGGAGGGATGAGTCTACACGGTTTTGGCCCGTGGCACGTATGTTTGCCCTTTCCTTTTATGTTTTCCCCCCTTTCTTGCCCTCATGGAGAGTGATCGACCCTCTTCAGTCTTATGACCGCCTTCTAACTTAGGTTTTACTCTACATTTCCCTTTATTGCATCTTCTCTCTCTTGTCCCTTGGAATTGTTAGAGTAGGAATTAGTTGTAGGAGTAGTTTTAGCATTAGAAGTAGGTTGTGTTATGCGGATTTTCCCAAATCCGCGTATCATCAAGGAAGCTGACCTTCTTCGGAGGTTTGTCTCAAGCCGTAAGTCCCACACTTGGAGACAATCCCATGTTGCCTCAAAATCTTGGATCTTCTTGATTCGAGGTTGGGTGCAATTTTGAGCTCAATAGTATCCTCTCAATAATATAGATCGGGGTATTAGATAGAATACAATTCTACGGCCAACATATAAGCCAAGATTGTAACCAAAAGGTGTATGAGTTATGGATTTAGAAGACAATAATCTACTCACTATTAAAGGCATAGGGTTCTAAAGCTTGGGTCTAGGACACGAGGGGTGGGGTCTTATTGGAATCCTAGCTTGTAAGAGTAATGATAGTAAACAAGTGGATATAAATATCTAGACTAAAGTTTACAAGAATAAACAAGGAGGCAATTGTATGCCAAGGATTTAAATGAGGGTTACATGAGCCATGTGGCGGATGTAAGGAAAGGACCGAAAATAAGAATAATGTACACAAAATTTGCTACGTTATCCTAGTCTAGAACATGAGACATCAACATAACTGATCATACCAAATAATAAAAGGAAAATGAAAGGTTAGGGACACTTACCTTTTGAAGAAGTCGTTGGCGCATTAGTCTTCTCTGGGTTAGTAACATTGTGAGAGAGAGATGTCATGGGTGGAGAATAAGAAGGATACATGGAAGACTTATGTAAACCAAAGTTGGGGACTCCAAAGACTTGGTGGATCTAGCTAGTCTAACTCTTATTCTTGTTGCATCTACATAACTCAATGCTCCTAAGTAGACTCCCAGTATAAGCTCCACGAATCTTTAGACCTTTAAGACCTTAAAAATAGATTTGTGACAATAGGCGGAAACGATAATGTGTGCTTTCTTTTAAAATGTATGTGCGCTAAGAAGGTTAATAGATTATCCTCTCTCTTCTGAATAATATAGATTCGATATAGATAGAAGACCATTTTAGGGCCAACACACAAGCCACGATTGTAACCAAGAGGTGTATGGGTCTGGATATGAAAGACGATAATCCACACTATCAAAGGCATAGGGTTCCAAAGCCTAAGTCTAGGATAGGGGTGGGGTCTCAATAGAATGATAGTTAGAAAGAGCATATGAGATATATAGATTAGGGTTGCAAAATAAATAAGGAGGCAAGTCCATGCCAAGGATATAAACTAGGGTTGTATAAGCCAAGTGACGGATGCAAGGCAAGGTGATGCGGGAGCATTTGGGTTCACTTGCGATCTTGCATTACTCGAAACATGTTAATCTTGGAAGTTTAGTTGATGTTGCATTGCATGAGTCATTGCGGCAAGTCTATGTTGTTCTATTTTGTGCCTAAGTTTGTGTTGAATGCATGGCTTGCATGTGTGCCGGAGTCTTTGTAGTGTTTTGTATCGTTTGTCAATGCGCAACTATGTTTTGTTGCTTTGCGCCTCCCTTTGTAACACAAGTTTTATAATAGTTATGTCCAAGTTTGTAGAGAAGCGCAAGTGACATGTAAGAGTTCATAGTTGCTTTATGATTACGGCAAACCTTGAAGAGTTGAGAAGCTGTCTTACAAGAAAAAGTGCAAGCATGTATGTTAGTAGCACAAACATGGACTATTTCCGATAGTGTTAGTCCGTGTGTAGAAAATTACCTTTTATGTGCACGACATCACACAAAAATTTAAGAGGTTTGTGTTATTAGAACGTGTTCGTCTTAGTGATGCACATTTACTATTGAAACTACAAAGTCATTGGAGCCATATTATGATAGCGTGCAAGAATTCGGTGGAGGAGCCAATGTGCAATTTTATGCTTGCAAGGGCGAATGTGGTGCAAAACTTTTGGAATTTCAAAAGTTCAACATTGTTGAGGGAGCCAACATGAGTTCACCTAATTCATAATATTAGCTGTTGAGCCGTCTCATTATGCATTTGTGTGAGCTATCATTTGGGACCTATCTTGCATAGAGAATTAGGGCATACCTAAGGCCAAATGAGTCACTTGTTTGGAGCATGTTGTAAAATGGTTCTTGTGTTTATATAAGCATGCCATCATATCTGCATTAGGGATGACTATCGCAATTGGACTAGTTAATTGCGTGTGCATGTGTGTGTGTGTGTGTCAGATATACTTGCAAAGACTGCGAGTTAGCAAGTTGAGATATGTGGTGTTTGTGTGTGTGTGTTGTCGGATATAATTGCAAAGACTGCGAGAGTTAGCGAGTTGAGATATGTGGATCTATTGTGTGTTTGTTGAGCATCTCAATTTGTGAGATCGCTATATGCATGTGTTGTGTAATTCTCATTTTGTTGAAATAATAAGAGCTATGAGTTTTGTGCCATAATGTGTTATGTGTTGCATTTTATGCATTTTTCTATGGAGTATTCTAAGGGTTGCGTAGATTAAGGCATCTCTTAATTGAGACCATTAACTGCGGCTGCATCACAAGGGCCAATAATAAGAATGCAATAGACAACAAATATGCTACTCTATTCTAGTCTAGAACATGAGACATCAACATAATTGATCATACCAAATAACAAAAGGAAAATGAAAGATTAGGGATGCTTGCCTTTAGAAGATAATGCTGGCGCATTAACCTCCCTCTAGGTTAGTGGCATCTTGAGAGAGATGTTGTGGGTAGAGAGAATAAGAGGGAAAGGTAGAAGACCTAAGTAAACAAAATTGGGGACTTTAAAGACTTGGTGGACCTTGTTGGTGCAACTCTTATTCTTGTTGCTCCTTGTAACCCAATGCTCCAAAGTAGACTCCCAAGTATAAGCTCCACTAAACCATTAAACCCTTAAGACCTTAAGAGTAGATTTGTGAATGCAGGCAAAGTGATACTTCGTGTATTCTATTGAGAGGAAGGAAACCAATGATTTATAGGGGATCATAACTTGTAGTCACCAACTCTCTTAGCCAACAACATCGACTGGGGTCAATGCAGTCGGCTGATAAAATGTCATACTGGACGGCATTGACCAGGGTCAATGCCGCCAACAAGCAACAACTGGCATGAGCGTCCTAAAGGGGAGAAAGCATGGGAATGGAGCAAACTCAGGAGGAGATGTGAAGGTGATCTGTTGGGGATTTGAAGGCACTGTAAGTAGATGTGAAGGTGATAGTAAGAGATTGAAAAGGAGGTGCCAAGGGGTTGTCAAGGAGTTAGTAAGGCATGCCTTAGCATACTAGGATGATCTAAGGCACATGGGGTAGCACAACTACTCTCTCTTAGGTACCACTACCCAATGTACCCATTCGCGACATGCCCCTTAAGGCACGTGCTCAAGGAGATTAAGTCGTCAACAACATGCAAAGAGATTTCTCATTAATAAGAGTGTAAAATGAGGTGTATACATGGCTGAGTACGTCATTCAAAGTACCCAGACGTACCTGGGTACTGTTCCATGTACCCAGACCATATCCTTGTTGTATTTCGGCACATATACCTGCACATACCCGTTTCAGGTATGTGATGTATTAGAGCCCATCAGGGGCGTACTAGGCTTCCTAGGTTTCAATCAAAGGGAAAGTGGGTTCCTGATTTAATATTGTTTGATGACTGAAAACCTTTGTTGCTAGTTCATATAAATTGATTTTATTTTTTTGGTTTTTGTCAGTGTCAAAGCTTTTTGACCTTTGGTTTCAATTTTGAAAAACTGCAAATTTACTTACCCTTATGTCTTTATGGTTTATAATGATTTCAAGGCAGTAGTTCTTGCAGGACTGTGGTTACAATAAAAGATTAATTGTCTTCTTTCCTATACATGGAGTCCTACTTTAATAATGTCACCGTCGTATATGTAAAAAGAACTTTGAGTTTTAATTTTCAAGCATCAAAGAACACAATTTCCTCCAATCTACTGCGCACATGATATTCAAAGTCAATTATAAAAAGAGGTAGTTCTTTTATGTTAATCTTTCTTAATAATAAAGTTCCTTATCATCTTCAGGTGCTTGTTACTATTTCAGATTGAAGAAAAGAAACAGGCAGCAGCAGATGTCATGTTTCAATATTCACAATTTGTCATGGCATGCATTGGAGAGGGCGTGTCACCAAATGAATTAAGGGTTCATCTGATGAAGGCAAGTGGCATCTTCTAGAAACTATTTATCTTGTTATATAGGCTAGGTCCACCATTATTTTGGATTTGGCCTACAGGTTTACATTTAGGTAGCAAGAAAGAGCTGTCAGAAATAATGCCCATTTGGTCATATTTTATTTTTATTATGTATATCAATATGTGAGGAGATAATTATTAGTTGCTTTATAGTCTAGTGATGATGATTTTGTATGTATCCTCACATAAGAGATATTATGATCCCTTTCTTACTTGAGTGATGAGGATCTTGTCTTATCCTCACATGCACGACTTTATTATTAGTCGTTACGATCTCATCATAGCTTTAGTTGAGTATAGTAGTTACATGGGTTGGTGGGAGTTCAATATAGATATTTTATCTATTTATACATTTTCTATTTCATAGTCGATGCAAGTAATAGAATTCATCCATTTTATTATTTCATCTCAATCATGAGTTTTTTTAGCTTGCGTTTATTTTGTGCATAGTTCTTCTTCAAGAGCAAGATAATGTTTTTTTCTTCAGACAATAGAAACAAGATAACTGTTTTCTATGTGAAAGAGTTCACGGGCTCATTTACATTATAAGCCAATAGTATTTTTATTTTTATTTTGAATATGTGCTTCATATATTAACAGAAAAATATTTACAGCAAGGCCCTGTACAAAAGAATCAGAAAAAGTACAGGAGAAAATACAGAGATGGTTACATTTTCCTTAAGCAAAACAGAAGAGCAGCCAGATCAGAATAATCTGAGGGGTCTAATTGCTTAGCTTCTTTTAGCAGAAGATGACCTTTTGCAAGCAATTGCATTCTAACTTCACCTTTCCAAACCTGCCTGAAATTCTCCAACTTACCCTCTTATCTCTTTGAAAATTTAATTGCATTTGAATTTCCAGAGAATAAACAGGGTTGAAACATGCACACAATGCCATATACTTTCGAAAGGTCTCCACACCAGCCTGTTGGAATCTCCTAGTAAAGCTGCTCTCTAGTGAAGAGTACATTGGAAAACTACTGCCAGTCGGGTCTGAACTTCTCTCCAACATGTTTTGGCAAACGAGCAATCCCACAAGAGGTGTTTCACAGTTTCAAGTTTAGCACAATAGGGGCATAGTCCATCTCTAAAACCACTCTTGGATAGCTGAGCTTTTGTAGGCAGACCTTGATAAATTACAAGCCATGCAAAAACTCTTAATTTGTAAGCTGTTTTAATTGCCCAAACACTATGCAATCTATGTATCCATAATGATTTTGCATCAAAAGCAAGCCACCTAGGATTAAGAATGGGTGACAAAAGGCATTTCTGATGAAGGTGATGGTAGAGCCTCTGTGCATCAAATTGAGAAATGGGATGATCATATATCCATCTCCAATCTCTCCATATGGGTCCTTTCAATTCCAAGTTCAGCTTGAAGGTCTCTTCAAGAGGGATGAGGTTCTGGATATCCTTAATAACCAACCGATCCACAGAGGATGATGCAAACTCTCTAGCCAATGTCTTCCATTCTTTCCAATCACGTGTTGTGGTATCCCATAAGTCCTTCCGAGCAAATATTCCCTTTTTGCCCAGCCTTCAAGATTGAAAATGGGGAAGAGAAGCAATGGATCTATCCTGAAGTTTCCAAGACCAAATCGACTTGTGGTCAAAACTATGGCATGATAGTGTTCGTACTAATCTTAGAGCCATAGGATAGACGTTTGTTAAATGTATAATAATAAAGTGTAAACACTTACCAAAAAGTTGTCTACATTTCGTATATGCTGCAAAGATAGTAATGCAATTTGAAAACAATAACTAGACTAGATTAGTGTATATGTTATGTAATTGTATATACTATATATTATAGTTACCAGGTTCGGCCGGATTTGTATGAAATCTGGTTTGAACCGTATTTTTTGAAGCAACCAAATAAATCCGGTTCGGTTCGGCCTTTTTTTGCACAAATATTTTTTTCTTTTTTGGCATTTTTTTCTTTTTTGGTGAAAAAATGATGAGGGAAAAAAATTTGCCATTTTTGGAAAGGGTCCGAGAAGATGTAGCAGCAAAAACTTGCATGTGCCATAACTTTCATTCTGTGGCTCCGTTTCAAGTGTCGTCTTCTCTAAAAGTGTATATTTTCTCGAGCTCTACGCATTGATGGCAATATTTTTCTTATTTTCATAAAATCCATTTTTGTACCTTTTTGGACCAAGCAACTTCTTGCAATCTTTTGAAAGAATCATTATGATGATGATGATTATGGTAGATGGATGCTTTTTTGTATGATTTGTCTATATATAATGATATAAGTATACAATAATATAAATTTATAATAATATAAGTATATATATTCCGAACCGGATTTTTCCGTATTTTTGAATCTTTTCGAGAACTCCGAATTTTGGATTTTTTTGCCCTCCGAATTTAATTGGATTTCCGAACCTGGTAACTATGCTATATATACACATTTGATCAAAAGCCAATATGAAACATGGTTACCGACATGTTTGTATATTCAACCAGGATGCCATTTCTTGCTAAACAAAGTTTACACACATCACAGCAAACACATTTACCATGTTCAAATGAAATGGCCTTGCACCATTACACTTATCGGAGTGTTATATTAAGGCACACATTCTGTAGGCCTTTTGGCTCTATATTGGTACTAAACATCCATAGGCATGTCCGGGTTCTATGCCATGGTTAAATGTCCCTTACTGTTCAGGATTTATACCAGGGATACAAGGGTAAGTTATAAAAAATGAAATTTGGCTACATGGCAAGTGTTTTCAAAGGGCAAAACTTTTGTGACAACTTTCTTACTGTACAGCCATTTCTGCAGTGGATTAATTAAAACCCCATAAGAGGTCATCCATAAATTACCAAGCAGAGATTTAGGGTTTGATCATGCATTCCTGAAGGATTCTAAGTCGAAGAGCATATCTGAGATAAGAGCTAGTTCCCACAGGCTCGGGTGCGAGACAGGTAGATGGGTGATCCCTCGGGAAGAATGGGTGCAAATGATATGTTTGTTTTGCACCACAGGAGAAATAGAGCAGAAAAGCACTTCATTCTAGATTCTGCAGCCTACAATAACATACAGGCCAGGTATAAAGAAGTTTTGAGAGTTGATGCCATGTCAGAGCTAATTGAAGAGACAAATAAAAGAGTTGGAGGAGCGGCTAACTCAAATCAATAGGAGAAGGATCAACCTTCTTAAAAAGATAACCTGTCCCTCAGGTTATGCTTTGACAAACGGTTGAGGCGGCTATGACAGAGGGTGGTCCTATAAACCATTGGGTCTTGTGGATGTAATTAAAATCATGTCATTTCACCATCAGAAGTCGATTATTGCACTGTAGTCAATTGACTTTGGATAATGGTCTCTCTGGGCTTAAAATATCATTCAAAGAACTACATATGATGGTGAAACCATTCTTTAGTGCCTTGTACTTTTGAGTTTGTATCAGGAAATCAGTTTTTATGCCCTTCTCCACCGAACTGCTACAGGAAGTATAATTTGTTATGATATTTTCATTTTAAGATATCAAATATTTGATGATGATTTAAGATGATTATATGCAGGAACTATCAGGTATGCCAACTTCATTGAAGAAAGTACAGCCTCCACACCCTGCTGCCGTGCAACCACATACACCATCTCCTGAAAGAGTGGATAAAGCATCATCATCTGCTGTAGCAGTGGAGACAGACACAGATCACATGCAGTCTTAAGCATTGTATGAGATTCCAGACAATGTATTTATTAATTCATTGATCATGTTTAAATACCTTGCGAAGGCTCATAAAATTTCTTCATGCAAGCCAGATTTGAATTGAATTTTTTTCGGTCACAACAAAATTGGCTTCGTGATTTGCTGAAAGCATCATTAACTCGAAGGAAAATTTTCTTCTTCGTCTTTAGTCTTATATGTGGCATTCCTATGTTCATCCAAGTATCTGTCTTTTACCATATTAACATCAGATTACATTCTTGTACAAAAACATCTTCTAGTTGTCATGGTTGGGTGATATCACTTCACCTTTTGTGCAGTTCAAAGACTTCAAACAACATTATGAAAAATACCTACAAAGCTTATTCTATTTGTTGAATTTTTTTCAGTTATTTGATTGCACCATCTAAATTTGAGTAATACAATGGCTGAAATATATAATTTGATGTTCTTGATCAATGTTTACTTGGTGAATGTATTAAGGATATGGTTGTGTCGAGATTTTCTTGTATATTTTTGAGTTCCTATTATATGAAAATTGGATTCGTAATCTACAGTTTCTAATTACAATTATCAAAATTTCAAGCAAATCTGTTGTTAAAATTAAGTCATATTTTTATTGCTTTGAGCCCATGTAGTTAAATAGTATTGTAGGTTCCTTAAATCCTTAGGGTGCAGATAGAATTTTATGTGCTCTATCCATTTGGTCAAATATATGATTCTTGATGAAAGGAAATTGGTTGTTTTTATAGAAAGTACAGATGCACAAGCTAAATCAGCGTAAATGTCAACTTTTGATGGCTTGGTTGACTAATTATAGGGCATTAATTACAAGCATGGTCTACAACATTGAAGTATGTTTGGTTAAATGCATCAGTCAAGAATGATATGTGATTGCATGGTTTACGCTGCTTTTATGAACTCATGTTTCATACCGCTGAGAAATGTGTTGCTTACAGAATTACTATAGAAAGTATAAATGGATTTTATCGGTTTTTAAAATTTTCACCTTTTCTGTCTAAGTATCTTGAATACTATCAAACCTGGGGGACACTATTTTTCCACCTGCCTGGTCAGTTTGATTTACGAGACGACTTCTTTAAAAGGTTAAGAAGCATGTTACAAATGCTGTCTTTCCCATTAGTAGTTGTATGAAACTGCGATCGCCTAATTGACTTGCTATTTATGTGTTGTTATCCTTCATTCGTAAAGGATATGCTATTTAAATGTCAACCATCACCTTAAATTTATGGCCAGGGTCAAATTCTATGGACAAGAGATGGTCCCCTTCAAATTAAGGCAACGTAGATGCATATATTCTAGATATTGTTAAAGCTGGCTGCAGCAACTCACATTAGTAAACCTTAAAAGAAAAGAAAAACTTGAACATATAGATAGTAAAATAAACAACATAACTAAATATTAAAGAATAACCATTAGTAGGGAAGCGATCATCCAGGAGGACACAAAGCTTCAATTTTCATATGAGCAACTCAAGCATATATATTCTCAAGTTTTCAGTCTTAAAGGATTCAATAGAAGCACCCCACACTAAGATATAACATAGTCAACTGTTGCTCACCCATTGTTCTATGCATTTCATTTGCCCCGAGAGTGAGGCCCTCTCCATAAGCATAAATTCTCTTGACTTGAAGGTCGATTGGCCAAAGGCATCTCCAACCGGTTGCTATTGCCACTCATCAAAGTCATCTTTGCCATTGCCTCCCATGGTACAAGCTATTAGCTGGAACAAAGATCATTGTTTGTGATTTTACCCCTCCCACACCAAATCTATATAATCCAAGAAGTATTAACTTGCTTGTTATAGTTGTCTAAAGAGCTAGATGAAGCTCTTGGTTTAAAGGTCAGTGTGTTCAACTAAACGTATCGGTGATGTCATACACACCAAAAAGCGCTAAAGAGCCAATGTGCTCTAATAGTCAACAAGATGCCTTTGGCTCTTTAGGCTCTTCCCTTGATGATGGAGAGTATTTTATTTAGAAAAAATAAAAGCAAGATTCGAAAGAAAGAAACTTCCATTTTGAAATCTATTCAAAAATATCACTCAACTCCTAGTCTAAGCCCTCTAAGGTTTGAACTTGGGTTTTTACATGACGATACTCCCCTCAACTATTGGACCATAGTTTGATGGACAATCTTTGTAGTCTTACTAATTGTCTCGACTCAAATGATTACCGCATTCCCTAATTTCAGTTCATACATGTGCAAATCTATTATTTACATGACATATGAGAGACTTCCGAGACCACAAACAATCACCCTATTGTTGGGGCCTCAAGATTTCAATGAACCAAACAGTTCTTTTCCAAGCAAGAAATGAATGCAATAAACTCAATAAATTTGTCCCTGCTACAATCCAAACTAGCCTTTGAAATCAAATCAACATCTTCCCAGAAACCTGTCCCATGTACTTGGTGATTTTTGGCCTTTGCCTTTAGTTGCATAAAACTAACTTGAATTCAACTAGCTCCTGTCAAAGACCTTTTCTACTTGTCCTTGGCCAAACTCCTATTTATCCAATTACACCAAAGGTGCACTTGCTTTAGAGACTTTTGCAACTCTAGCTATGATTGCATATGTATTGCCCTCTCAACCTTTGATGCTATGTTGTTAGAGGTATTCAAGTTCTCCACCTAGTTCCCTAAGGAGTATACCCACCTCCTTGTTGGGATGTTAAATAGTCGATCATATATGACGTGCATTGCACAATAGAATAGCATATTGATCTAATCATAAAGCCACAACCTCCGCACCTTAGTAAACTCCAACAATATGTAACTAAATTTAACACTATAGCAATAATCCAATAGACTTTGTTTGTCCGTAGGAACAATGCCACCAAGTTCAAAGCCTTTAATAACTTGACAAGAAGCCAAGAATTGTCTAAACTCTTGATGGTGTGGTCATCAAGTATCAAAAATCCAACATTTCTAATAAGTTCATCACATCCCTTGAGGACTCCAAAAATTCTTTATAACCTCTCAAAAATAGTCTTTGGAGTGACGTCTCGCATATTTGGCATCGAAATCTTGGATTGTAATTGTAATGTAATATGACATTTTCTTATTAACAAATGACTTGTTTCCTTCTCTTCTCTCAAGATGAAAAGTGTGCCCAAGTAGGAAGATTGGATGATATGAGGCAATCACATTTTCGCCCCGCCTTGATAAAGCCCTTTGTTATGTTGGGGTGGTCTCATGATAGTGCACCTTCTTGACGACTCTACCTTCAAACTATTTGAGGATTGGATAAGTTGGGGACAACCAAGAACCCAAAGGTAGCAAGCTCAACAACCAAGCCATTGAACATTTCATGAGTGCTCCCAATGGTGTGAGCTTTCCAATTTACAAAATTATATACTAATATCACACTTGCTCAAAATGGACTCTCTTTGACATACTCTATGCACCAACCATATTGGATAATTCATTGATGTTCTACTATTCAATGTATGGGTACAAGCTCAACCCACACAAGTGATCTAGTTATTCTCATTGATTCCTCCTTACGAGTTTTAATAGTTACATATTATTCCAAAGTACCCAATAAACGAAAAAGATCCGGTAGTAGTTAATGTCACACATAATGGTTGATTGGTTGTAGGATGAGTTTGTTTGCTTGCCCGACCTTCCCATCTCCTCCCATGCGGCTTCATAAGTCTAAGAAAATATTATGTACAATTTGCTTCTAAACACGTGTTATTATCCCAAGTCAGATATGCATCTTGGAGTTGCTTCTACGACTCTAAAAATCCTCATTGAATCAAAAAAGTTAATCTAACATATAAACCCCAATATATCACTATCTTTATGCCAATATGTATGACGCCACGATGAAAGTGGTCCTCTCACTAACATAATGGTTGACTGGTTGCGGTATGCGTATTTTTGCTTGCTCGGCCTTCCCATCTCCTCTTTTGTGGCTTCATAATCCCCAAAAATTATCATCTACAATTGCCTCTAAATACATGCCTTACTAATCAAGTCAGATTTGCCTCTTTAGTGCATCTTGGAATTGTTTCTATGATTCTAAAATCTCTTATTGAATCAAAAAAATTATTCTTACAATGGTTTCTTGGCTCGGTTTGCGGCAACATATAAACCCCAATAAATCATGATCCTTATACAATGAAAGTAGCCCTCTTACTAACATAATGGTTGATTGGTTACAGTACGAACATGTTTTCTTGCTCGGCCTTCCCATCTCATCCTCTATGACTTCATAGTCCCCAAAACATATAATGTACAATTGCCTCTACATGCATGTCTCTCCACACGAAGTCGGATATGCCTTTTCAATGCTTCTTTTAATTATCGTCCAACTTTTTATAGTCAATTATATTATTAAATGTAAAAAATACTATTTGATGCATTTCAAACTTCTTATTTTAAATCACATTAAAATATTAATGTCCTACTCAAACACTTTTAATTAAAAACATATATTAAACTTTCAATTTATTAATGAATGTCTCTTTGATATATTTAATTAGTCAGCAAACTTAAGATTATGGATTAAATGGACATCACATAAATATATCCAGTATATATGATGCCATAATGGAAGTGGAGCTCTTATTAACATAAGGATTGATTGTTTGTGGGATGAATATGTTTGCTAGCATAACTTTCCCATCTCCTTCTCTATGACTTCATTATCCTCATTAAAATATCATCTACAACCACCTTTAAATACATGCATCCTCACTACCCCAAGTCGGATATACCTCTTCCGCATCTTGGATTTGCTTCTACGATTGTATAATTTTTCATTGAATAAAAAATAATAATCCGCATTGGTTGGTTGGCTTGGTTCGCGATAACATATAAACCCCAATATATCATGATCCTTATGCCAATAGGGATGATGCCACAATGGAAGTGGCCCTCTTACTAACATAATAGTTGATTGGTTAGCTTCATAATCCCTAAAAATATAATCTCAATTGTCTCTAAATACATGTCTTACTACCCTAAGTTAGATACGCCTCTTGAATGTATCTTGGAATTGCGTCTATTGTTCTAAAATTCTCATTGAATCAAAAATTAATCTCACATTAATTAATTGACCTTGTCTGTAATAACATGTAAGCCACAACGACCATTTTATTAACATAACAATTGATTGGTTGAATCTTGAAATTGTTTTTAAACTCTAAAACTCTTGATGAATTCTAAATGTACTTCAAATTTATAATTCCATTGATGCTTCGATATTATCATTTTTATTATTACTATTGAATTTGAAATTGTTGGGATTATTTGCATAGAATTCTTAAACTTAACTATTGAGGACTCGAGGGTTTCCTCTCTGTCAAAATCACCAATGCACAATCCAAATCGATCCCTTATTTATTGATATCTCTTGAGATTCGAACCTTCGTGAATAGGTAGGCAACATCTTTTACTATTATACTCTTTTAATTATCCACTTATACTTTTAATACTTGTGTAAGATTAACTACATTAAAAGTATATTTTTAATCTTTATATATTGACACACGTTATCCATGTTATAGGCAACTAATTTGTTTTTAAATTTCGCTTAACTAAACTTTTTAATTTTTTACCCCCACCTGTCTTTCTATAACTAGAGGCGTAGAGCTTCTCTTACATATTCTAGCAGCATTTATACAGATCCATTTGACCTATTTTCGTCATTTCTAAACCATCTTGCCTACCCGATCTTCATGTAGACTATTTTTGTAATACAATTCTATTTTTTTTTCCTTTTATCTCTGTTTTCTTCTATCAATTTGTTTTTCCTCATTTTAAGAGAATATTTGGACTTATAAGGGTGGTAGATGGATACAAAATTTCACTTTATAAATAAAAAGTTCTTAACATGCTCGGTTTTGTTGTATGTTTTTTAATGAGTAGTGCATTCAAGCTGGACACTAGATTACAAAGATTGACGACATTTTTGTTCATGTGTCGGAGTAAGCGTGCAATTAAATTAGTGATCACTTCTAGTTGAAGCAATTAAGAATAAGGGGCATCAAAGCCGTCAAAGTCACGATCCCGGCTCAACCATTTCGAATCTCCATATCTCCAAGCCTTACACTCAACAAAACTTAATTCTGGTGGAAAGCCAAACAATTACCAATAGACCAAGGACCCTTTACTTCCATAAACATAGAAGATTAATGGCCATACTCGGTTGGTGCAACTATTACTATACTATCTCTTTCTTATTATTCAAAAGAGTAGTAAACATGTCACTACATCTGATTTTTATTTAAAATTTATTATTCCTAGGAAAATCAAGCCTCTTAAGAATGTCACTTACCTTCAAAATCGATTGGCCGAATTATTTACCTTCACCTTCCAAGAAAAGAACTAGTAAACAATACAAATCTTGTCTTTGTCCATAGTGTGTAACTCTTTTAATGATACTTTTTGTTTTTAAATCGCATTAAATAATTTGGTTTAATAGATAGTGTTAAAAACTCTATATTTTATATAGTTTTAAACATATAGATAATTTTGTAGGTACCAATACCATCACAAGATGAAATTATTTACTCAATGAAATGATCCATATATTTGTGGGGACAATGCGATTGACATGGTTTAAGTGGTCAATCTTTTGAGAAAATGAATTGGGCGTGAAAAGATTAGTTCGTGACGTATGGCCTTAGAAATTTAAGATATAGTGTTAACGACCTTATAGGAAATATGTTCGTGTATTTGTATTTTTTTTTTTTTTTTTGACAATTTATAAATGGTTTCAAATTTCTCTTCTCTAATAAAGAGTAGACCTTCAAAGATGAGCAAGATTAACTTTTAAATCTTTCGAGACCTTTATGAGCAGATTTTGAAAGTTTAAGAAGATTAAATAAGTGCATATGATGTGATGTTAAAGGCACTCAAATTCTACATGTAAATGGGGAACATAATTAGCGATTACAATTCTCTAAAGTTGTCGCCATTGACCATGGTTAATGTAGTCGGTTGTTAGGAATGAAACCTAGACAATATTGAACATGGTCAATGTTGTTGGCTCTAGGTGATAGCCTCTCATGAAGTCCTAAAAAGAAGACTAGAAGATGAAGGAAGACTCTAAAGCTAATTATAAGTTATTTGACTTGAGGCATAAGGATGTTGTAAGTGGAGATGTAGGTGATCGTAAGAGGATAGTAAGGTGATATCATAGGAGGTTATAAAAGGATGATTGGGAAATGTAAAGGATATGATATCTAAGGTATCATGGAGTGCAAATCAATTCTTTCTTACAAGTACCGCCATTAACCAACCCACCGCTCGTGATGATACCTCGTAGGATATTACTTAGGGGGTTAATGCCTAATGGTTCTTGTGAAGCGGAAAAGCGAGAAAGAGTGAAAAATAAGGTGTAGGAAGATTCAACCACACTTGCTTTTATTATATATGTAGTGAATTTCTCTCTTGCAATGGGTATGTGAAAGGTCGATCAAACACCTAATCTAGGAACATTCTATCAAGTCATGTTGTTTGAGTTTTCTAGGGTTACAAACTAACGAAAGGTCAATTGTGTATCATTGCATGCCATCACAAAGTTCTAAGAGAAATATTTCAAATTTTCATATAGAGGTGAATCTATACCAACAGATTCAAGTTGATCATATAATCATTGGATAGGTTCATAGCCCTTAAATAAGCTCAACCAAAAACTTGACTTGCCTCGTATACTTTTGGATCCGAACTTGACCAACAAACACTTTCAACCATGAAACTAACCATTAACACGACCCATGAAGATTTCCAAAATCTACGTTCGTAGATCCTATGAAGACTCTCTTCTCGAGCACATGATCTTCTCGAGTCTACTATGTATTGTTATTATTAGCATAATCAAGCCATGTTGCTCCTTTACTCACTTTGTATTATTTTTGATTGATTGTATTATCATTATTTTCTCTATCTAACACAATTAAGGTCTCATTAGTACTACCATTTATTAGTGCTTGAATTATCGCTTTCCCCCTAATTTTTATTTCCTAGGTGTAAAATACTTAAAATAGATATAATGATTTTTGTGTTACATGTTTGCTAGGATACTCCATTCTTTGCTCATACTTTTACCATATTGTTATGATCATTACGATGTTAAGACTTGTGCAAGTTGTGTTTCTTATTATTATGTCCATCATACTAAGATGTTTCCTATGTTCTCTATGACCCTTGTCATGTTCATTCATGTTGGCTAAAAGTCACATTTACTATATCATTTGCTGATGTTCATAATGTGTCATCCATTCATCTTATGTGCTTGATTGTGGCTTGATGTACTTTCTATATGCTCTGTCATATATTAGACGTGTCTTCCATAACTTTATGTTCTTTCCATGTGTTTGATCATACATTGTTGATATGTTGTTTAGGCCCTTATGCTCCTTACATATCATGTTTACTTTCCTAATTTGTTTGGTGTGTTCATCATAATCCTTATATTTATAGTATGCCATGATCTTTACCATGCATCTAGTGTGATTTCACTTCCATTATGTGACCATAGTCTATACTGTGCACATACTTGGGAATCTATTGAGGAATACCTTGGTACTCATGATCTTCATTTTTATATCATTGTAGACGAATGATTCAAAGTGTCATAACACTTTAGCCACTTCATGTATTATAATTGCTATATCTTGATCCTACATGGGAAAATATATCAATGATGATGCTCATAGAATTATCTTGGATTGCCAATTTTTCTTCTTCTTGATACATCATTCTCAATCTATTTCATATATTCCACTCATATCTCAAGCAACACCTCAAGAGCGAAACAATATTTTTAATATTCTATTCATCATTTTCATATGTTTGTATATGCACTATTCAAAGTGGTTATTGGATTGAAGGCTATTACTAGATGACCCTGTGGTTCCAACTTCAATTCCCATATGCTCGGTGACACAATGATTCTCTTTCGTCTTTTAAATGGATGGGCTCATTTTTCCCAATTTACTTTTTTATGCTTTTAGACATAGGAACTTGAAACAAATAGCCAAATTTGAATTTAAAGTCACCTATAACTAGACAAGTGTAAAAATCATATTAACACACAAGCGTTAGGGAAGGAGATGAATAGTTAAGACCCTTAACTTTAGGGGCATGTATTGCTTTACTCAAAATGTGGTTTTTGTCAAAAATGACATATTCACGTAGTTTGTCAAGTCAACATTCTATAAATGTGTTTCATTTAAACCTTTAAAATTATACATATCAATTTAAATCGTGTTTTCCTACAACCTCTCCATTTCCCCATTTCCCCCTCTTGGACCAATAATTGACACTAGGATAACTAATTGTCGCAAAGAATCACAAAAAATATGGCGCCTAAAAAAGCAAACAACAAATTGTTTAAAACATTTTAGGGCCTTAAATGTTGCATGCAACATGTTTAACGTTGCTGCCATCACCAATTACCCACCTTCCTTCACTAATAATTGTGAAGTGACTTCCTTAACACACCATTTTAGTATTGTTTTACCTCCTTTGCACCGAATTTCTTTTCATTCTTATTTGATGGTCTATTCTCGAGGTGTTGTCATGGGTTCATTATGGAGGTTTTGTTTGTTTATTTAGGAGATGGTCATTGTGAAGGAGAATACTATTGTGAGGGGGTTCATGGGGTTGTTGGAGGACACCGGACATTTGGTAATTGGTGTGTTTTCACACTATCATAACGTTTAGACTTTTTATTTTGCACCTAAGAGTTATTTGTTTGCATAAACTATTTTTCGGGTTCCTGGTTTCCTTACTTGCTTCCATATTTGTTTTGGGTTATTGTAGTCTTTGGTTGGTTTTTTGGAATATTGAGGGCATATTGAGTTGCATGATTGAAATAAAATGTTTGAAATGAGGTATGTTATCTCAAAGATAAAACCCATAAGTGTGAAGTGATTGTCTTGTAATTTTGCAATGGTATCTAAAAGATGAAGTGGGTAAAATGGTTTCCCATTTATAATGTAATGTTTATGTGAAGTGAATACCTTAACATGCCATTTTAGTATTTTTTACCTCCTCCTTTGCACCAAATTTCTTTTCATTCTTATTTGATGTTGGTTCATTCTAGAGGTGTTGTTGGTTCTTTTGAGTTGCATGATTAGAAAATCTTTATGAGTTCAAGGATGTTTCTATACATGTTCTAATTGGGAAGTAATTTATTATTTTTGTTCTCCTAGGATTTTATAAACTTGTAAAGTGAAAAGAGATAAACAAATAGAAACTTTTTACATTGGAAGCTTTGTAATATTATAATATTATAAATACAATTTAAGGTTTATTATTTTCTAGAATATTTGGGGCATATTTGAGTTGCATGATTGAAATAAAATGTTTGAAATGAGGTCTATTATCTTAGGGATAAAACCCAAATTTGTGAAGCGACTACCTTGACATGCCATTTTAGTATTGTTTTACTTCCTTATTTGCATCCACTTTATTTTCATTCTTGTCTTCGCTCTTGTTCATTCGGATATGTTGTTGGTTCTTTTGAGTTGCATGATTGAAAATCTTGCAACTCTTTCCACTTTACTAGTTTTAGCTAATAAAGCCCAAGGCTTGAACCGAGATTTATAAGCTAAAATCGCTAAAGTGAAAAGAGATATTCTAAAAGAGATATATAAGCTGAAAATAGTAAATTGGAAAGAGATAATCTAATAGAAACATTTTGCATTGGAATGTAAATGATGAAAACAGAAAATTGACAAGAGATCATTTTATTTCAATCACGAATGAGAAAAATATTACATTACAAGAGACCACATTAAATGAAAACAAACCTCACTTCTAACATTTTATTTTAATCATACAAATCTTTCAATTTTCAGCTTATAGATCCCAAATATGTCTTTGTAGCTTATTTGATAAGAACAAAGTTACTAGATTTATATTCTCTTGCAACTCTTCCCACTTTACTAGTTTTGCTTATAAATCTCACTGCAAGGATGTTTCTGTTAAATGAAAACAAACCACATTTCTTACATTTTATTTTAACTATGCAACTCTTTCTAGTTTCAACTTATAGATCACAATGCAAACATGTCTCTATAGCATTTCCAATTGAGGAGATAGTTATTAGATTATAAATGTATATGATCTTTGTATATGTTATAGAGTAGAGTGATGCGCATCATAGTGTTTGAATGTGCACAGATATGGTGGTGGTCGATATTGGAGAATGGAGAAGAACAAGGTGGAAACAAATGTTAGGTGAGGTTCATTTATCCTCATTAGTCTATGACCCAAAATATCACCCTTTGCTTCATATTGTGTCATGCACTAGGTTTTTGCAAAAACTAAAGTTATACACTTGTTAAGAAATATTATTGTAATTAAACATAAAATTAAACATAAACATTAAACATAAACATAAACATAAACATAAACATAAACATAAACATAAACATAAACATTAAATTTAAATTATTCTTGTTCCATCTAGGGTAGATGCACGGTAATTAGGGTCAAAAGGGGGGGATAAGTGGCCAATTTTGTTTTTTTAAAATAAGAATACATGAACTTGGAGATACTTTTAAAGGCACCTAGTCAAATAATTTTGTGACAATGTAAGAAGATAAATTATGAAATTTTGAATCTAGTTTCTAAATATGATTTTTTTGCAATACCCAAATGAGATAAGTATGTGAAATTTACTCATTTCTAACAGTGACATAGTAAGTTTTTTTGAAAACATAACAAAAGTGCATGTGTACCGACACACACTTTGTTGGAACTAATGAATGGATTTTTAAATGAAATTTCATACAAGGATTCAAAAAATGTTAAGAAATTTTTAATTTTTTTTCAATTTATATAATGATTTTAAATTCAAGAAAGTAGGAAAAATGAAAATGCAAGTGTATAGACACAAGTTTTTTGAGCTTAACTTCATATGATTGATTTTTTAAAAATTATTGCCAACAATGAGTATATATTTTTGAGATGTAAGTTTTGTAATTCATCAATTAATCGTCAATAAATTATTAGTAACATTGATGAATAAATAATAATGAGTTACATTATGTAGGATTAAATAATAATTTAATCTTAAAATATATTTTTGAAAACTTGATTCTCCCCTCTAAAAACCCATATATTTAAAAAAGAAAAACACATAAAGATGACAAATCTTTTTTGCCTACAAAGGAAAATAAATGTTCAAAATCCTCCAAAATATTTATTAGCTTAACTAATGCAAGTACAAACCTAATTTTCAGATCCCTAGCCAAAATCCAAGGCTATTTAGGAGGGAAAACTGTTATTTTAAATAAGAAACATAAAGGGTGTACGCCCTTTGTAAATGGTAATTGTAATAATTATTTTTTCGGTTGTCACCTTCCACATTTGAAAAGGGTGTGTGTGCTTTAGTAAATGGCATACAACCTTAGTAGATTATAAAAAAATCATAAGATTCATATTTCCTTTACCATTTTAATAGAAAATTTTGCACTTTACATGATCTAAACTAGATATGCACATGACAATCATCAAATTCTCTATTTTGTCTTATTTCAAACATCAAAATTGATCATTTTTATTTGAATTTTGATCTTCATTTGATTACAAATCATAAAGATCGATAATGGGTTGGTATTTGCCATCAAAACCAATTAAAGAGAAAACAAATGAAGAACTTGAAGTTCAAAGAGAAAAATAAAGAAAAAGACAAGAACTTAGGAGAGAAATGAAAAGAATCTTCTAATGAGGTTCAAGGTATTTATTCTAGAACAAATAATGTTTATATTAAGAACAACATGTACAATTCTATAGAATCAAATTTAGAAACATATTCAAATGAGATAAGAGAAGAAAATTTATTATCAAATGATGAAAATCAATATGTAGGACATGACAATGAATTTATAATGAATGATGAAACATATAAATATGATGTAATGAAACATATATCCCTAATAAAGTTTTGGAGCATGATTATATAATTAATTTGCATGATGATAGTGCATATAATCACATAATGACCTTAGTTGAACCCATTCCGAATGAAGAAGAATTTACTAGCCCCATAGAGTTTGATGTTGAATTAGAAATGCATCCTCCTCCTATGGTTCAAAAATAACACCAAAACTTACAAGAAATGATGTCTTACCTAGGCTAACCCCTCTATTTAAGATAATGACGAAAACCAAGATATTTGGTTGAAATCTATGAAAAGGTATTAGATCACATGGAAGGTAAATTGCCAAAATGTACAACTACATGGATGTTAAATTAGTATGGAACTATGCATTTGAGAAGAAAACACATACAAAATGATGTCAATTATTTGTTGAAATTATGAAAATAAATAAAATGAGGCATGTGATGCATACTTTAGGGTTGAGAACAATCAATCTAGAGGGATGAAATAATGCAATTGTAAAGAATCTAACTCTAAGGAAAACATTTAATGCAATACGTCCCGATAGTCAAAATAAAGATAGTAATGCTGCAAGAAGAACATTAATTGAGACTATTGTGAGTAAGGTAACAATTACACACCAATTTAATAAGTGAAACAAGTATAGCCTTGAATTTGAATAAGAAATTTTATATAGAGCCGTGGGAAAAAAGAACAAGAATAAATGATCCTTTAGTCACAGAGTGTTGGGAATTTAGTGGTAGACTACAATGAAAATACAAGGTATTAATTGAAGCAACAAGACATTTGATTGAATTTTTTGGCTTGAGAACACAGGGGTATTACCTAATATTAAAGATGTTTCAATAAGAAAATATTTAAAAATCTCATGAGACACATCAAAAACATTTCTTGCCAACAACCCAAACATAACTCTATATAAGTTTCTTGAATAATGTAAGGATCAATTGAGGACTATTCAAAGATCATGTAAGATGTGCAAGCCATTTTATGTCAAAATAAAGAAAACATGCACCACTAAGGTCCACATCAAATTTTATATGCATTTTGATGTTTTTGGTTATATATGTTGTCCTTTACAAATTGACGATATTATGCATTAATGTAGGGTTCCTTCTCCACCAAAATTTGTAAGAAAATTAGTCTCAAGTCTTTTATATAAAAGACTCGGTTGCAAATTTTATTTTTTCCAAATATGTTTAGATGGAACATGTAATAATTGTGGTAACTTGTCACATTTAAGTGGTTGTCTACATATAATAAAATTACACATGAATTTGGAAAGTAAATGGTTGATTTTAAGAAGTACATATGTGTAAAAATATGCATTAAAACATAGACAAGTCATCAAGATGTGAGTTGGTTACAACCTAAGTACTTGTATTTGATTTCATAATAGAATTCAAGAACATTATTTACTAGTATGCAAGACACACATCGATCTCGATGGTTGGTGTGCAATTCAGATATGTAGGGAAACCCTTTTAATTGGGACCATTGTTTGAGTTGTATACTTTTATGAAAATTACACACTACGATAAAAAAATGCGGTTCAATCCCAATACTATAATTCAATTCAAGTTTCCATTTTAATACATATTATATTTAGACATGCACTAGATAACACAAATGATGCTCAAAATATTTTGAGAGAGTAAAATTTTATATTAGTGATGACATATCACATTCTAAAAGTTTTTCTATGTTGTTTCGTAATGTTTTATAGGAATTTAAATGCGAGAGATATCATGTTCAATCAACACTATATTTGGTTAGACAATTGTGCAACTCAATTTTTTTTTCCACATGTTCTATTGGTTGATAAAGATGCATGTGAAGAATTGAATTCAATTTTTTTGGAGTTTTTTTGAGGTTGGGAAATGAAAGGGAGTAAAAAGGAGTTAGAGAATGTGTAAAAAGAGTCTTGAAAAGAGAGGAATTGAAGAACAATAATGGTGCTAAATTAATTGATGCTACAATTATTATAGATTGGTGTATTCAAACATTAACAAGTGGATTAGAAAAATATTTTCACGTGAAAATACTCTTTTTGTTACCAAAGGAAGAAAACAAGGTAATGTATGAAGATTGTGGCACATTAATTGAATCAAGTGATTTCCACTCATTTTGAAGTTTGAATTTTAGTTCATGGAATATTCATACTAGGATAATGGCACACTTTTGTTCAAACTGCTCGGATTTTGATTGGAATGAGTGTCAATAAAAAGAATGGGTTGATAAATGGCATTGCATCCCCCTTAGGCCTAAGGAAATGGGCCAACCATCACAAGCATGAGGGATAATGAAATAATCGTCACCTGATTTTAAGCATATCTTAGATCTTGTAGAACTAAGTACATTTTTTTATAATATGATTTTATCTTTAAATAAATTAGTGATTTTTTTTTTGTAAATGTACTAAAAATGTGGTTACACTTTGAAAGCAGGGCATGTTTTTGTAGTTGTTATAGATGAAGGAAATGAGAAGGGAACACAATCCTATATTTTTCAATGTGTAGAGTCTAAAAAGAATGAATTACAAGCTGTCACAGATGGGGAAGACCTAGTTTATCCTTCCGAATTTTTGGTTAGAACATGAACTTGGCTTTGAAGATACCCTCATAAAATTTTATATCAATGATTATTTGAAGAATTTGAAACCCATGTGAATATACAAATTTGGTTATTGCTACAAATATTAAGTTGATTAAATTTCATAGAAAACCTTACAATAGTGATTTATGGAAAGTTTGTAAAGTGAACATGAAGTGATGCTTGAAACCCTTAAATTGAGAGCCGACCCAGAAGGTTAATTAGAATGAATTAGCAAGGTTAGTTTTGAATTATTTTTATGTTTTGAACTAGCAAGGTTAGCTTAAATCAAATGTATTTGAATTTTTATTGTTTTATTATTTTAGTATTCATTTTTGTATGGAAATAAATACCCATTTTGGTGTTTTAGTGAGGACTTATATTGACAAGTTAGTGACTTGGTTTTGAATCCTACTTGGGAAGATAATGTTTATGCTAAGAAAACTTAAACCTTTTCTTGAAAGAGGTTAAAAATGTAAAAAATGTAGTTGAATTTATAAGCATTCGATTTGATATTTCGGCATGTACTTACATTCACAAGCTAGAATTCTCAATATTAAACCCTACCAAGGAATGACATTTATATTCCAAGTAAGCTTAAACCTCAGCTTGAGAGAGGTTTAAATACATTAAAAAAATATAAGTGACTTGCCGAGAAACCAGTTTGGTATTTTGGTGTGGACATACATTGACAAGTTAGTTGCCCTAAGATTGAACCCTACCGAGAAGGTCATGTCTATGCCAACAAAGCTTAAACCTTTGGTTGAGAGAGGTTAAAATGCATCAAAAATTAGAAATAACCTTGTCAAGAAATTGGTTTTGTGTTTTGACAATGAATTACATTCACAAATTAGTTGACTTGAGTTTGAAGCCTACATGGGATGAACATGATTATGCCAAGAAAGATTAAACCTCTTCTTAAGAAGTTAAAATACGTCAAAAATTGCTAAGTGCCTTGCAGAAAGAAACCAGTTTGGTATTTTGCATGGACTTACATCCACAAGTTAGTTGAGTCAAGATCAAATCCCACTTAGGAAGGGTATGTCTATGCTAAGAAATTTCAAACCCTTCTTGAGAGAGGTTAAAATATGTCAAACAATAATAAGTAGATTGTCAAGAAACCAGTTTGGTGTTTTGGTGTGGACTTACATTGACAAGTTTGTTGACGAGTTTGAACCCTAACCAAGAAGGGCATGTTTATGCCAAGAAAGCTTAAATATCTTCTTGAGAGAGGTTAAAATATGTCAAAAATTAGTAAATGTCTTTCCGAGAACTTGATTTAGTGTTTTTATTAGGACATTGATTGAAAATTTAGTTGATATGAGTTCAAAACCTACCCCGAGAAGGGCATGTCTATGCCAAAAAAGCTTAAACCTCTTCTTGATAGAGGTTAAAATACGTCAAAAATTAGTAAGTGCCATGTCAAGAACCCAATTTGGTGTTTTGGGATGGAATTAAATCCACAAATTAGTTAACTCAAGTTCAAAATCTGATAGGAATCACATGAAAATTCCAAGCAACATTACACATATGCTTGAGAGAGGTTAACATACATCAAAAATAATAAGCACCTTGTGTTGATGCGGAATCACAACACCCTCGAATGTTTGAGGAAATGCGACTATCTACTCCTAATCTAACAATGCCAAGGAGACAGGGAGAGAGAGAGCATGAAAATAAAGAAATCCTACACTACAAAGGTGATAAGCACCAAGAAAAGGGGGTTGTTGATCACAAATCCAACTGCTACTGAAATGGAGAGAGGTGAGAAATGGAGAGGATGGACAAGATGCATCACAGACCAAAGATAAAGTTCACATAGAACACCATTTCAAACCCATTAAACACAACTCTCAAAACCTGCAATAGACATCAGAAATATGCACAATATACCCTACAATGGTGAGAGGCAAGAAGAGACAATAAAATAAGGAAGGATGGAAAAATGCATCACAAAACATATTTTATTGCTCCATGAGTTCACACAATACATCATCAGTGGGAAAGAGGCAAGAAAATGCCATTACAAAGCCAAGAGAGGAGGCTTAAACTCCACATTCAACCCTAGGAAGAAAGAGAGAGGGAGGCAGGAGAGAAAAATGACCAACTTCTAGAAAAATGCCCCTCCTTTACAATATATAGGAAGAATGAGAGAGAAAGGAGAGAGGGAAAATTTGAATCCTACTTCAACCACCCCAAAAGAGCATTGAATCCACCTACTCCAACCACCCAAAAGATGCATTGAATTCACCTACTCCAACCATGATGAGTTCCACTGTAAAACCCATGCCTCCATGTGATGTTCCTTGTTGGGAAAGAAAGGAGGCTCGTACTTCATTATGGTGGTAGGTGAGAAACTTGACAACCTGAAAATGGTGGACTGTATTTTTTCATTATGGTGGTAGGTGAGTAGCAGACGTTCGAGAGATTTCCAAAAAGTCCTCCCTTGCTCAAATCTGAGTTCTAGTTGAAAGATATATGGTATCTTGAAGGTCAAGGTCGGGTGTTTAACGTGGGCTCACAATATTTAAAAGAGTCTATCCATGCAAGATCCATGTGGCAGCCCCATGCATCTTAAGATTTCACCCCCTCCTTTCACTCTTGAAGTTGTGTCGATTGGACACTTGGCATCATCCATGGGCTGCTTTACTTTCTTCATTTTTTGGCTAAGTCCCTCCTGTTTGGTGGAGAAACTACGTCGGACCCTAGACACGTGGAGGGCACGCTCATTTGGGACCTACCTTTTGGGTCTTACCTTTGAAGTTGTGCTTTGAAGAGACACGTGGCACTTTCCGGCTTGGCTCTTTGTTGCTTTGCCACTTCAACTTTTCAATTGACCGATGCAACTTTCTGGACCTTAGACATGTGGAGAACTGCGCTCATTTGGGGACTTGCCTTTGGATTTTACCTTTGAAGTTACATGATGAGTGACATGTGGAGACTTGGCTGGCTCTTTTCTTTGCTTGAATTTTCAACTGGTGGTGCAACTTTCTGGGCTCGACCACATGGAGGGCCTACGCTCATTTGGAGACCCTAACTTTTTTCATACCTTTGAAGTTGCACCAAAGAGACACATGGAGGCTTCATTGGGCTCTTCTTGTTCTTAGACTTTTTCACGGTGGTGTAACTTTTCTGAGTCCTAGACATGTGGAGAGCCTGCACTCATTTGGGGACCCCGCTTTGGAATTTACCTTTGAAGGTGTGCTAATGAGACACGTGGAGGCTTCCATTGGCCTTTTTTATACTTAGCCAATTCAAGCCTCGAGTGAACACTACCTTTCTCGAGCTCTGACCACGTGGAGAGCTTGCGCTCATTTGGGGTCTCTGCTTTTGTGCACCATACCAAAAGTGCACGTGTCAAGAGACATGTGGGGAAAGAAAGCGGTTCCTTTTCCTTTCACTTTTTGGAATTGCATTGAGTTGACACGTGGCATGGATTTGGGTGAAAGGAAGATTGCTTTGCTTGAGTTGAATCGTATGTGAGGAGAAGAAGACTTCAATCTTTTCTCTATTTTCTTCCTCTCGAGCTTTGATCTCCTTTAACATTGTTTGGCCTCATTTTCCAACCTTGCTTCTCCATTATGGGGAAGGGAGCCATGAGCCCACCTACAACTTGATTTTTGGGATTGAATGTGAGCTCGCACGATTGAACCGACCCTTCAATTTTCTCCTATGCAAGTCATGTTTGATCAATTTTTCCTGAGGGGAAAAATTGGATAACAATTTGGTGACTCACGGGATCACCTACCTGCTAGATGAAAAGATACTAGTAGAAGCCTTGGAAGTATCCATTGGGCATGGAGTCAAGAATGATAGCCTGATACTGATTTTGTTCTTGAAACTTGAACCTGCTTGCACCTGTGACCCTAAAACTGACTCCTTTATCTGCACTCTCAATTCTCATAAGAAAATCTTGAAGGTGAGATTTTTGAGAGTAGAAAATTGTATTGACCTAGAGCTTTCACTTAAAACATTATTGGAACTAGGGCGATCTCCCCAAGCGCTACCTCAATGTACTGTGCATGAGAAACAAAACACCACGACACACACTATGTACAAAACTGAAAAATCATACATGCTCCAAGTGGAACATGCAGAGTGTGCAAAGCACTTCTTCTTTAAAAAAACCTACCTACTCTACTACTAACTGAAAAGTAAAGGGAACTCAAACAAATCCTACAACAAGCTAAGGAGAAGTAGCTTCCCTTTCTCAAAATAGGCAGCCATGTATCTGATTTGGTGCTGAACATGGATTTTATTATGAGTGAAAAAATGACAAGAGGCCGATCCTCCACCCAAATCATCAAGGTATCAACTAGAAACAAGACAAATACCTCTTTTAGTTTCTTTGCATTTGGATTAAAGAGGCATTGAAGCTGATCCTTGGTACTTTGAAACTCATCCTCATGCTCAGGAGCAAGCATGACTAGTGGAAACTCCTCTTTTGGCTCTAATGAAGCCAAGTATTTGATTGGGCATGGTCTGATCGTGAAGTTTGCCCATTGCTTTGAAATTTAACTCCAAAAATGGAGTCTTCTTATGGACCTTCTGGGTGAATGATGTGGAAGAGATGGTGTCTTCATTGTTCCTTCCTTCCTCCTTTTGAGAAGAACATGGAAGATTAGGATCCTCCAACCTTGGTTCCAGAGGGTTGTTATGAATGTAGGTTGTTGTCCTTGAATGCTCTCCTCCATGCAAGGACTCATGTGCTTGGAAGGTGGATGATGGAGGAGAAAATGATGTGATCTCCATAGGATCCTCTCCATCAAGCAATCCTCCAAAGTAAAGATAGATAATCTACCTCCTTGTTATCTGTTGCATGTTCTCGACCTCCTCCATGGTGTCCTCTGATCTATAACTTTCTCACCATGGTTCCCCTCATCCTCAAACATGAAGTTTGAAAGCTCAAACTCTTCTTCAACATTAGAGCTTGAAGGGGATGAAGTGGGAGGAAGAACTAAAGGTTCTTCTATGGCCTTCTCTTTGAAACCTCTAGAATTGTATGGTTCTCCTCCACAACCAGAATGCACTCCTCCTCTTTTGGATTTGGAGTAGCTCTTTCTTCCCTCACTTGTGCTTTATAATGAAGCCTCCACCACTTGTGGCTTGACCTCAGCCTCCTCGGGGTTTGACCATCAAGGGATTTTATTAATCTGAATCTAAGAGCCAAGCTCACCAAGCTTCTAATCATTTCTTCTTTTCTTGGCTCTTCTTCTTGCTGCTCCCCTTGACTAGATTCTTGAGTTTCTTCCCGACATGGGCTCGGGAAAGTAGGAGGAGTGGTGGGTGGGGAAGGTATTGATTTTGGCTCTTGTGGAGGGGACTTGGATTTGGAAGGGAAAAGGGTAGAGAAATGAATTGAGATGAGATGGAAGATTAGAAGATGGAGAAGGGAAATCAACACTTGGGGCAACAAGTGAGAAACTAGACTCATGACACTGCTGCGATGATATTGATTGAGAAAGAGGAAAAGAAAATCTATGAGGTGGTGGACTTACCCATTGACAAGGTTTTCTAGCACCAAGCTCGTAGGCCTCTATTTCCTCGGTCCATTGTGCAAGTTGAGGCAACATTTCAACCATGAAGTCAAGCTTCTCCTATGGGCTATAATGTCTTGGAAAAGGGCCTTCCCATGGACAAGATGCCCTACAACCAATTTTGAATGCCTTCATTTGTGTTGTAGCCCTAGATTGAACCATGTTAGCCTCCATTCTTTGAATCTTCTCAGCAGATCAAGCATTCTCCATATAGTTGTTATCATCATATGTGTACCCTTGCTCTTGATAAGCTCCATATAGCCAAAACTGGTTTTGACACTTTGCTCATATGGGTAAGCATAATGGTTTTGAATCTGATCATAATGTTGATTTGGAGGAGTTGTGAAATACATTAGAGGTGGACTGCATTGTTGTTGTTGTAAGTGTGAATTCCAAGATGGGAATGAAGTCATGATTGCACAACTTCATGAATGGAAGAAGATGAAGATGTGGAAAGAAGAATGGGTGGAAATGGATGGAAGGAAAGTCTGTAACTTAGAGAATGGGTTGTTGACCAGATGGAGTCACCAGATGTGCTTTAAATGTGCCTCAAAGGCTGAAATTTTCACAAGAACACATCAACCTGATGAAATGAAGTGGTAAGGTGCTTCAAACCTGTCCCACCAGGTGTGCCAAAACTATTGATGTGGTCACACGGTGGCTTAAGATTTGTTGTTTGATAATGAGACACCTTGGAAAGATGAGAAAAATCTAACTCCAGTGTCCCACCGAGTGTGCCAAAACTGTTGATGTGGAATCACAACACCCTTGAATGTCTGCAACTCGATGGGTTGAGACTCTTAGTGTGATTGCATAACATGGGTACTATCTCCAAGTTGTGGGACTTGCTACTTGAGATAGACCTCTAAAGAGAAACTGGTTCTTCTTCCTAATCCTAATGCTAAACTACTTCTAAGGAAGAAATGTGACTATCTACTCCTAATCTAACAATGCCAAGGAGACAGGAGAGAGAGAGCATGAAAATAAAGAAATCCTACACTATAGAGGTGATACACCAAGAAAGGGGGTTGTTGATCACAAATCCAACTACCTGAAATGGAGAGAGGTGAGCAATGGAGAGGATGGACAAGATGCATCACAAACCAAAGATAAAGTTCACATAGAACACCACTTCAAACCCATTAAACACAATGCTCTCAAAACCTGTAATAGACATCAGAAATATGCACAATATACCCTGCAATGATGAGAGGCAAGAAGAGACAATAAAATAAGAAAGGATGGAAAAATGCATCACAAAACATATTTTATTGCTCCATGAGTTCACATAGTACATCATCAGTGGGAAAGAGGCAAGAAAATGCCATTACAAAGCCAAGAGAGGAGGCTTAAACTCCACATTCAACCCTAGGGAAGAAAGAGAGAGGGGAGGAGAGAAAAGAATGACCAACCTCTAGAAAAATGCCCCTCCTTACAATATATATAGAAGATGAGAGAGAGAGAAAGAGAGAGGGAAAATTTGAATCCTACTTCAACCACCCCTAAAAGAGCATTGAATTCACCTACTCAACCACCCCAAAAATGCATTGAATTCACCTACTCAACCATGATGAGTTCCACTATAAAACCCATGCCTCCATGTGTTGTTCCTTGTTGGGCAAGAAAGGAGGCTCGTACTTCATTATGGCGGTAGGTGAGAAACCTGACAACCTCAAAAATGGTGGATTGTATTTTTTCATTATGGTGGTAGGTGAGTAGAAGACGTCGAGAGCTTTCCAAAAAGTCCTCCCTTGCTCAAATCCGAGTTCCCAGTTGAAAGATATGGTTATCTAAAGGTCTAGGGTCGGGTGTTTAACATGGGCTCACAATATTTAAAAGAGTCTATCCATGCAAGATCCATGTGGCAGCCCTGCGTATCTTAAGATTTCACCCCCTCCTTTCACTCTTGAAGTTGCGCCGATTGGACACTTGGCATCGTTCGCGGGCCTGCTTTACTTTCTTCATTTTTGGCTAAGTCCCTCTGTTTGTGGAGTAACTACGTCAAACCCTAGACACGTGGAGATCCTGCACTCATTTGGGACCTACCTTTTAGGTCTTACTTTTGAAGTTCCACTGAACTGACACGTGGCACCTTCCACTGACTCTATTGCTTTACTTGACTTTTCAATGACCAATGCAACTTTCTCGGGCCTTATACACATGGAGAGCCTGCACTTGTTTGGGGACTATTTTTGGATTCTACCCCTTAAGTTGCATCGAGTTGACACGTGGAGACTTCTCACGCTCTGTTGCTTTAGAAATTTTCAACGGCGGTCTGGTTCAACTTTCTTAGGCTCGACCACTTTGAGGGCTGCGCTCGTTTGGAGATCCTACTTTTGTCATTCCTTTTGAACTTGTGTTGAAGAGACATGTGGAGGCTTCCACTTGGTCTGTTAGAATTTTCAATGATCGGTGTAACTTTTCTAGGCCCTGGACACATGGAGAGCATGCGCTCATTTGGGGACCCCGCTTTGGAATTTACCTTTGAAGGTGTGTCGATGAGACACGTGGAGGCTTCACTGGATCTTTTATACTTAGATGATTCGGGCCTTGAGTGAAAACTTCCTTTCTCGGGCTCTAACAATGTGGAGAGCCTGCGCTCGTTTTGGGTCTCTACTTTTGTGCACCATACCAACAAAGCAAGATGCGTCGAAGAGAAACATAGCACCTTCTGCGGTTCCTTTTCCTTTCACTTTTTGGAATTTCACCGAGTTGACATGTGGTGCCCTTCAAGAGTCCATTGCTTTGCTTCGAGTTGAATTGTATGTGAAGTCTGAATAATTCAAGATTTTCTCCATTTTTATTCCTCTCGAGCTCTGATCTCCTTTAACATTGTTTAGCCTCATTTTCTAACCTTGCTTCTCCATTATCAAGCCCACCCACAACTTGATTTTTGGGATCGAATGTGAGCTCACACGACTGAACCGACCCTTTAATTTTCTCCTATGCAAGATCGTGTTTGATCAATTTTTCTTGAGGGGAAAAATTGGATAACACCTGTAAATAACCTGGTTTTTTATTTTGGCGTGGACTTACTTTGACAAGTTAGTTGACTCAAGATTGAACCCTACCCAGGATGGGCATGTCTATGCCAAGTGAGTTTAAACATCTTCTTGAGAGGGATTAAAATACATAAAAATTAGTAAGTTCCTTGCTAATTAGTGTTTTTGTGTGGACTTACATTCAAAATTTGACTCGAGATCGAACCCTACTTGGAAGGGCTTGTCTACCACAAGCAAGATTAAACCTCTTCTTGAGAGAGGTTTAAAAATAAAAATAAAATAGTTAGTGCCTCACCAAGAACCGAGTTTGGTGTTTTGGTGTGGAATTACATTCACAAGCTTGTTGACCCTAGATCAAACCCTACCCGATAAGAGCAAAGTCTATGACAAGAAAGCTTAAAGCTCTTCTTTAGATGTTAAAATATGTCAAATATTAGTAAGTTCCTTACTAAGAACACATTTTTGTGTTTGGCATGGAATCACATTCATAACTTAGTCAACCCGAGTTTAAACCCTACATGGAAAGGGAATTTATATGCCAAGTAAGCTTAAACCTCTTTTAAAAAGGTTACAAAACATCAAAAATTAGTAAGTGCTTCTTGCTAAGAGCCCAATTTGGTGTTTTGTTGTGGACTTAGATTCACAAGTTAGTTGAACTGAGTTTGAAACCTAATAGGGAATCACATAACAATGCCAAACAAGATTACACCATTGGATCGAAAGAGGCTAAAATACATCAAAAATTAGTAAGTGCCTCTTGCAAGTACCTAGTTTGGTATTTTGGTGTGGAATTAAGCTTAAAAGTTAGTTAGCCCAAGATCGAACCCTACATGGGAAGGTAATATCTATGCCAAGAAAACTTAAACCTCTTCTTGAGAGAGGTTAAAATACGTCAAAAACAAGTAAGTGCCTTGCTAAGTACCTAATTTGATGTTTTGGTGTGGACTTACATTGACAAGTCTGTTATAACCTAAGTTCAAACCCTACCCAAGGAAGGACATGCATATGCCAAGAAAGCTTAAACCTTTTCTTGAGAGAGTTCAAAATGCACCAAAAATTATTAAGTGCCTTGTTAAGAACCCGGTTTGGTGTTTAGCCCGAACTTACATTCATAACTTAGTTGACTCGAGATTGAACCCTACCTAGGAAGAGCATGTTTATGCAAATAAAACTTAAACCTCTTCTTGAGAGAGGTTAAAATACGTCAAAAATAGTAATTTCCTTTCAAAGAACCCATTTTAGTGTTTTTGCGTGGAATTTTATTCACAATTGACCCAAGTTTTAACCCTACCCAAAAAGGGCATATCTATATCAAAAAATCTTAAAACTATTCTTTAGAGAGGAAATATTAGCTAACCCAAGTTCAAAATCCGATAGGGAATCAAATGAAAATTCCAAGAAAAATTACACATATGATTGAGAGAGGTTAACATACATCAAAAATACTAAGACCGTGTGTGTTGAGTGGAATCACAACACCCTTGAATGTCTGCAACTTGGTGGGTTGAGACTCTCAGTGTGATTGCATAACATGGGTACTATCTCCAAGTTGTGGGACTTGCTACTTGAGATAGACCTTGAGAAAGCTAGTTCTTCTTCCTAATCCTAATGGTAAACTATTTCTAAGGAAATGTGACTATCTACTCCTAATCTAACAATGCCAAGGAGACAGGGAGAGAGAGAGCATAAAAATAAAGAAATCCTACACTACATAGGTGATAACACCAAGAAAAGGGGGTTGCTAATCACAAATCCAATTGCTTGAAATGGAGAGAGGTGAGAAATGGAGAGGATGGACAAGATGCATCACAGACCAAAGATAAAGTTCACATAGAACACCATTTCAAACCCATTAAACACAACTCTCAAAACCTGTAATAGACATGAGAAATATGCACAATATACCATGTAATGGTGAGAGGTAAGAAGAGACAATAAAATAAGGAAGGATGTAAAAATGCATCACAAAACATATTTTATTGCTTCATGAGTTCACACTGTACACCATCAGTGGGAAAGAGGCAAGAAAATTCCATTACAAAGCCAAGAGAGGAGGCTTAAACTCCACATTCAACCCTAGGGAAGAAAGAGAGAGGGAGGTAGGAGAGAAGAATGACCAACCACTAGAAAAATTCCCCTCCTTAAAATATATAAGAAGAATGAGAGAAAAAGGAGAGAGGGAAAATTTGAATCCTACTTCAACCACCCCTAAAAGAGCATTGAATCCACCCACTTTAACCACCCTAAAAGATGCATTGAATTCACCTACTCCAACCATGATGAGTTCCACTGTAAAACTCATACCTCCATGTGTTGTTCCTTATTGGGCAAGAAAGGAGGCTCGTACTTCATTATGGCGGTAGATGAGAAACCTGATAGCCTTGAAAATGGTGGACTGTATTTGTTCATTATTGTGGTAGGTGAGTAGTAGACGTTGAGAGATTTCTAAAAAGTATTCCCTTGCTTCAAATCCAAGTTCCTAGTTGAAAGATATGGATATCTCGAAGTTCGAGGTTGGATGTTCTCGCGGGTTCTCACAATATTTAAAAGAGTTTATCCATGCAAGATCCACGTGGCAGCCTCGCGCGTCTTAATATTTCACCCCCATCCTTTCACTCTTGAAGTTACGCCAATTGGACACTTGGCATCATCAGTGGGCTTGCTTTACTTTCTTCATTTTTGGCTAAGTCCCTCTTGTTTGGCGAGAGAAACTACGTCGGACCCTAGACATGTGGAGAGCCCGCACTCATTTGGGACCTTCCTTTTGGGTCTTACCTTTGAAGTTGCGTTGAAGTGACGTGTGGCGCCTTCCACCGGCTCATTACATTCGCCTCAATTTGCAATGACCGATGTAACTTTCTCGGGCCTTAGACACGTGGAGAGGCCTGCACTTGTTTGGGACTGCCTTTGGATTCTACCCCGAAGTTCGCGCCGAGCTAACACATGGTGAATTCCGCTAGCTCGCTTGCTTTGCTTTGAATTTTCAACGGCCGGTGCAAATTTCTTGGAATCGACTACGTGGAGGGCTGCGCACTCATTTGGAGATCCTAATTTTGTCGTACCTTTTGAAGTTACGCCAAGAGACACGTGGAGGCTTATGCTAGTTCTTAGGATTTTTCAACGGTCGGTATAATTTTTCGGGCCCTAGACACGTGGAGAGACTGCGCTCATTTGGGGACCCCGCTTTGGACTTTACCTTTGAAGGTGCGCCAATGAGACACGTGGAGGCTTCTGCTGGCTCTTTTATACTTAGTGAATTCAGCCTCGAGTGAACACTTCCTTTCTCAATCTCTCGACCACGTGGAGAGCTTGCGCTCGTTTGGGGTCTCTGCTTTGTGCACCATACCAAAAGTGCTTTGAAGAGACATGTGGCACCTTTTGTGGTTCCTTTTCCTTTCACTTTTTGGAATTGCGCCGAGTGACATGTGGTGCCCTCTACGAGTCTGTTGCTTTGCTTTGTGTTGAATCGTATGTGAGGTCTCAAGAGTTTGAGATTTTCTCCAGTTTTTCTTCCTCTCAAGCTCTGATCTCCTTTAATATTGTTTAGCCTCATTTTTCGACCTTGCTTCTCCATTGTCGAGCCTCGCCCAAAACTTGATTTTTGGGATCGAATGTGAGCTCGCACGAATGAACTAACCCTTCAATTTTCTCCTATGCAAGGTCATGTTTGATCAATTTTTCCTGAGGGGAAAAATTGGATAACAATTTGGCGACTTGCAGGATCACCTACTTGTTAGGTGAAGATACTAGTAGCCTTGGAAGTCCATTGGGCATGGAGTCAAGAATGATAGCCGACACGATTTTGGCTTGAAACCTAAACACAAGCTTGCACCCCGTGACCGAACCGCTCCGTTGTCCGTACTCTCAATTCTCATAAGAAAATCTTGAAGGTGAGATTTCTGAGAGTAGAAAAGTGTATTGACCTAGAGCTATCACCTGAAAAATTATTGGGCGGGGCTGATTTCCCCAAGTGCTACCTCTAATGTACTATGCACGAGCAACAAAACACCACGGCACACACTATGTACAAAATTGAAAATCATACATGCTCCAAGTGGAACATGCAGAGTGTGCAAAAGCACTTCTTCTACTGAAAGCAAACCTACCTACTCTACGCTAACTGAAAGTAAAGGGAACTCAAAAAATCGTATAACTGGCAGGGAGAAGTAGCTTCCCTTTCTCAAAATAGGCAGCCATGTATATGATTTGGCATTGAACATGGCTTTTATTATGAGTGAAAAACCGACAAGAGGCTGATCCTCCACCCAAATCATCAAGGTATCAACTGGAAACAAGACAAATACCTCTTTTAGTTTCTCTGCATTTTGATTGAAGAGGCATTGAAGCTGATCCTTGGTACTTTGAAACTCATCCTCATGCTCAGGAGCAAGCATGATTGGTGGCAACTCCTCTTTTGGCTCTAATGAAGCCAAGTATTTGATTGGGCATGGTCTGATCCATGAAGTTTTCCCATTTCTCTGAAATTTAACTATAAAAATAGAGTCTTCCCTGTGGACCTTCCTAGGTGAAAGAGGTTCAAATTGGGCTACTAGAAGTTAATTGTATGAAAGAGGTTCAAATTGGGCTACTAGATCAAGTAACTTCTAATTAGAGCACCCAATTTCGAATTGACTTATCCAACTCATTTGGATTGGTGTAAATACAATAGAATTATATTCCTCTATCCACTTGATTCCCCCAAATGATGCCATCTAGTATAGTCCAAAAGCGTTCTTAAGAGAAGGTTTGTTGTTCAAAGACCAAATTAGTGGAAAATTTTAGTGTAGTGTTATACGAAAATGGTACGTGTAGAGAAAAAAATTATTATGGTTACATGCAATGGTTCTTTAATCATGTCCCAAAGGGTTTCTCTCAAGTCAAATCAACGTAAAAACAACTCATTTTGTCTCACGAAAAGTAGTGGTTTATAGAGCCAAACTAGGCTAGTAGACCAAGAAAATTCCATCAAATTTCTTGATTGACAAATCGAATTCACTAAAGATGTGTAGCTTTGGGTATGAATACATTATAACCACCTTCCTCTAGACTCGATGCCACCAAAAACTCTATCTAGTCCGGTTTGAAAGCATTCTTAAGAGAATGTTAACAATTTCCTATAGTTTTGTGTACTTGTTCTCGTAATCATTTCCTAAAGGGTTTCTCTCAAGTCAATATGAAGCAAAAAACAGAGCTTATTTTCTCTCGACAACCAATTTGTGGTTTAGAGAGCCAAATTGGCCCACTAGATTGAATAAATTCTTACCGAGTGCTCAATCAACAAACCGAATTCACCAATGCATCCATCCCCTTGATGCCCTTGAAAGGACACCAACTAGTTTGTTCTGGAAGTATTCTTAAGAGAATGTTTGTGATTTGAAGGTCAAACTGAGGTGAACGACACAATATTGTATGTAAACTAGGATACACCGAGATAAACTTTCAGTTCCTACAATCTCATGCATTGATCCTCTAATAATGTCCCAGAGGGTTTCTCTCAATTTGTCGCGACACAAAAATGACTACTCATTTTCTCTTGCCACCAATTTGTGGTTTAGAGAGCCAAATTAGGCTAGTAGATCGAGTAACTTTTGACCAACGTGCCCAATAAAAAAATTGAATTTACTAACTTAAATGGATGGAAATAAATATAGTAAAACCACCTTCCTCCATCCCATCGATGCACCTAAATGAATCTAGATATCCCAATCAAAGTGTTCTTAAGAGAAGGATTACATTTGAAGGCCAAATCAACAACAAAATTTGGCACATTATTATACGTAAACCGAGATGAACTGATATAAATAAAAATTACTACAATTTCATGTAGTGTTCCTCTAATCATGCCCTAGAAGGTTCTTCTCAAGTTGACACGACACGTAAAACAAAAATCATTTTCTCTCACAACCAATTTGTGGTTTAGAGAGCCAAATTAGGCCAATAAATCGAGGAACTTTCGATTGGAGCACCCAATCAATGAACCAAATTTTCCAACACATCCAAATGTGTTTAAATAATCTAGAACACCTTCATACATCCCCTCAATCCCCCAAATTATGCTAGCTAATCTTATTTGGAAGCGTTCTTAAGAGAAGTTTCACGGTTCATAGACCAAATCAGCGAATTTTTTTGGCACATTGTTGTATGCAAACCAGATGTGCCGAGACAAAATATCAATTCCTATAGTTTCATGCATCGGTCCTCTAATCATTCCCCAAAGGGTTTTTCTCAATTCGTCTGCAATGCAAAAATGACATCTCATTTTCTCTCGAGGCCAATTCATGGTTTAAAGATCCAAGTTGGGCTAGTAGATTGAGAACCATTTAATCGAATGACCAAACAAAAAAATTACTAACCAACACATTTGTGTGGGTGTATATACCCTAGAAAAACCTTCATTCAGCCCTTCGATGCCCTTGAATAACACCTTCTAGTTTGGTTAAGTAGTGTTCTTAAGAGAAGGTTCGTGATCCAAGTTCAAATCAATGACAAACTTTGGTGCACTATTATACACAAACCAAGATGTCTTGAGATGAAATGTCAGATATTATGTTTGCATAAATTTTTCCTCTAATCATGCCCCATATGATTTCTCTCAATTTGACGCAAGACAAAAATGGTACATCATTTTCTCTCTTGGCCATTTCGTGGTTTAGAAATCCAAACTATGCCAAGAGATCAAGTATCTTCCAAACAAAGTTCTCAATTGATGAACCAACTTTAGAAACACATACATATGGGTGTAAGTGCTTTATAATGACATTCTTCTAGTCCCCGATACCATCTAACAAAGCGAGTACTCCGGTCTTGAAATGTTCTTAATAGAAGCTTCATGGTCTTGGGGAACACTTCCAAACGGACTAGATGACATCATTCACGGGCGTCAAGGGACTAGAGGAAGATAGTTATAGTGTATTTATTCCCATATAGATGTGTTAGTGATTTGGGTTCATCGATTGGGTGCTTTGATTGAAATTTGCTTGATGTACATAGCCAACTTGGCTCTTTAAACCATGAATCGATTTGGAAGAGAATATAAGTTTTCATTCTTATGTCGCGCTTACTTGAGAGAAACTCTCTAAGGCATGATTATAACACTAATACATGAAACTATATGAAATGATGGTTTTAATCATTGTGTCCTACTATACGTATAATAGTGAACTGAATTTCATCTTGTTGATTTGGCCTTCAAACCACGAATCTTCTCTTAATAATGCTTCTAGACCGGATTATCGACGTCATTCAAGGGCATGAGAGGGTTGGAAGAAGGTAGTTATAGTGTATTTAATCCCATCTAGATGTGTTGGCAAAGTTGGTTCATTGATTGGGCACTTTGATCTAAAGTTACTCGATTTATCGACACAATTTGGCTCTCTAAACCAAAAATGGTCAGTAAGAGAAAATGAGACACCATTTTTATGTCACCTACTTGAGAGAAACAATCCGGGCATGATTAGAGGACTAGTGCATGCAACTTTATGAACTAATAATTTATCTTAGTGTATCCCGGTTTGCGTAAAATACCACGCTGAAGTTCGCCATTGACTTGGGCTTGAACCACGAAACTTCTCTTAAGAATGATTTCGGATTGGACTAGCTGACATTGGTGGCATCGAGGGGCTTGAGAAAGGTGGTTCTAATGTATTTACACCCATATGGATATGTTAGTGAAGCCAACTTGTCAATCGACACTCCAATCGGAAGTTACTCGATCTGATGGCCCAAGTTAACTCTCTAAACCACGAATTGGCTGCGAGAGAAAATGAGTTTGCATTTTTGCATCAAGGCGTCGACTTGATAGAAACCCTCTAGGGCATGATTAGAGAACTAATGCACGCAACCACAAGAACTGAATTTTTTCTAAGTAACATCCTGGTTTGTGTATAACAACGCAACAAAGTTCACCGTTGATTTTGCCTTCCCTATTGATTAGACACATAACATTGATCCTTTTTTTTTGCATGGGAGACATATTTTATTATTCCAATGTTCCCAACGATTTCTTTTTTCCATGACACATGTTTTCATAATGAGGGGGATAGGACGCTAATAATTGAAACCCTAGTGCATGCCTAGGTAATCTATATTCCTTGATAATCTAAGTCGTAGATTTAGTTATCAGTGCATGTGCATAGGAGTTGCACTACATAAATTTAGTACAAAATAGTAAAGAGTAGAACTAGAGAAACAAATCCTTAAATTGAAAATTTGAATACAAAGATCTTACCAGAGTGAAGTTTCCACCCCAAACACTAGACCAAGTGAATAATCCAATCATAATAACTTTCTTTAATCATATTTAATTTTTTTAATGATAATCTTCACAACTTGAATTATACATATTAAACTTAAAATTTCATTATTCAATTTATTAATTAGGCATTATTATTATTACAACTACATATTGTTTTGTTTAGTTACGTTGACCTGGTTAGACTTTAACCTATGGGCTATAATTTATATGGAAATTGAAACAAACATTTCCAATAGTACAACCAACTGCTAAGTAGCTTTTATTTATTCTTGATTATACTAAGGATGCAGATTTGATCTATATATGGTCGTAAGCATGTGAACCAACCATGGGTCATATAATTAATCCTATTTAAATATGAACTTGAACATGTCAGTAGTTACATAATCATAATAAACATTGTGGAGGATAGTAAAATAATCTTAAGAAGTCATGCTTGCTTTTGAATACTTAATGAAGCTCCATAACCATGTTAAATTTTTGTTTCATATAAGCATTTATTATTAGTATTGTAAACGAGAAGCACATGGATACACATCCATCTAACATTAAGCATAGATGCATATGCCGAATGCTTTTAAGACACTAGTAGTTTGCACATGGAGTCATTATGTTTGTTACTTTCTCTGGAAGTTATCCAACTGTCATAACAATAATTATAAAATGCGATTAAATCTTTTGCATAAAATTGTTTATGGAGAATCAGAGAAGTTTTGTATAGACTTTATAGTTTTCACATCATCACAAAATGATATCCTATAAAACAAAACAATATATATAAGTTAAATAATGTAGCAAGTGAGAGGTGCTTTGATTCCTTGTCTCTTTATAAAGAGACTTATTGAATTGATGGACCCTCTATTTATGTATATATAAATATATAGTTGTGGCCTGCGTGCAGGACATCATCTTTGAAATGTTTGAAATGAAATAGTAAAATGGATACGTGTTAAACAAATAAAGGTTGCACAATTAAACAACAATTTTAATCATTTGTGAGTGATAAGGCTTTAACATTGTTTAGAATTCCTCTTAACATATTTCCAAAATCTGCATAGATTATGAACAAAAAGAAGAAAACGTTCACATCTTCATTATACTAATGTCAATCTTTGGATCTACAAGATAATATCTATTTAACACATACATATTTAACACATATATCTTTGGATGTAGAAGTCATGGGAAACCAAATGGCCCACTCTCAATCTCATTTAATGATGGGCATCGTTTGCTTGATTCTTTGTAGGAAGGAAAATAAGGAATTATGATTATAAAAACAATTAATTATTGCAGTCGAATGTGTGAGCTTGGTTGAGGTTTACACTTGTATTATATCAAATAAATTGTGTTCCCTTCGGGATATCTGCAAAGATTTCCCATAAACACAACTCACATCTTATTTCAATTCTAGGTTTTGAATTTAATAGTAATAATTCTTTACAAAATGGAGTGCACTTGTTTCATAATCCACCAATCTCTTCATGAATGATAAGACCAACTACTTTTATTTTGGATGGGATTTTAAGATCCTAGGGGAGAGACACCAATAGTGGTGCACCTTATGTTAGGGGCCCACAAAATAAATTCTATAAAATGTGGGAACCTGATTTTTTCACCAGCACGTAGTTTAAGATTTTTTTAAATTACATATATTTTTTTGAATGTTGAATTGGAGGGAAAAATATATTTTGAATTTATTTAAAATTGTAAATTTTAGTTACACTACATTTTGGTTGGGACCCATACTTGATCATGGGTGAAAATGGTTGAACATTTAAATTTTCAAAAAGGCAAATCCTACATGTCATGATATGATTGAGTGTTGTCATGTCAAAAATGACTAATCACCAGGTACCTTTATGACAACTATTGGGTGTTTTGTATTCAAGACACTATATCCACAATTGGACCCCACTCAACTATTGGTGTCTCTCCCCTAACGTACATTACGTTTTTTACGATTGTATACACATGATGCATAGTTGGAATTGGGTCTATTAGGTTTATTACATTTGTATAGATATAATTTCAATTAGGCTTATGCACTTCTAATATGAACAATTGTATTTGGTTTCATTTTTGTTTCAATTCAAAAGAAGAATATAGATATATCATATGTTGTGTTTGTATTGGTCACACACACACACACATCCACTTACAATTGAATTTATTAGGTTTTAGTAAAGTTGTATATAGAAATATACTAAAAAGTGTACGAATAGTTGTATTTGGGTTATTACGATACAAATGAATAATAATATGAGCATGTAAGAATTTTCATTCTGGGTTGATATAGTTGCATAGATATAGTGAGGGTTTCATAACTAGAAAACATCAACTTGAAAATTTTCATTACATAAAAATATAAATAAAATGAAATTATGAACTCTAACCAAGCTCCCAATGTAACAATTTAGGCATGAACTATGTAACAATTGTCTTGTAATTATATCTTTGAGACAAGTTTTGAACATGGGGTCCATATTTATTTTTGTACAATAAATAAATGTAATTTAGATGTATATATGTTGGTGTGTATTAATAGATGTGTGTGTGTGTGTGTGTGTGCGTGTGTGCGTGTACATATATGTGTGTGTGTGTGTGTACAAATGTATGTATGTATGTATGTATTTATATGTAGACACCTAAATTTGGTAATTAGGTGCTTGATAATAGTGATTTAAATTATATCTATTAATTACAACTTGCACACACAAACAAAGCTTAACCCCACTAGCATATTCTCTCATAAGATATGTAAATATTTCTTATTCTCTCACTCTCCTACTTAGACACATACAAAACTAATGTCAATACACACCAATCAAACTTCTCTAAATCTCCACTTGATGAATTCTACTTCCTTAGATGCTACCATCCAAATTTGGATGAAATCATGCATAGTTATGTCCCCTTTTGATAAATTTTTCATTCAAAGGGTAATGGTCATATTTTATTACATGTTGATTTTATTTCCTCCTCTTAGTCGACCTTAATGCAAAATTATATCTCGTGGAGTGGCATAAAAGCAAGTTAGACACACTCATTTACTCCCGACACTCATAAGAGCTCATGTAGCAAATATTTATAGTCTTATACAAAGCTTCCCTCATCTTTCATAAATCAAGAGTACAAGTGGCCTTTAAATACAAGTCTAAAGCACTCTAAACAAGGTTAAGAGCATCTCAAAATCAAGTTTAGAAACTATCAAACAACTACACACCAAAAGGAACTTCAATGGTTTTCTTCTAGCAATATCTATCTACATGTATTCTATTTTTGCTTTCTACCAAGCACTAATGAAGGATATATCCTGAAGTATACCTAGCTACACTTGATATTAGTGTTGAGGCATAAGGGAAAACATAGTAGGAGGCGATCTATATTTTCATCCACTTGTTATCCAAAATTCACCCCTCGAGGTAATTTTGATAACATGCCACAAATTCTTAGTCCCGAGCAAGAAAAATTGATTCAAGGCCCAAAATCATGTTTTTGGGGCCCCCTTGGCTTCTCTCTAACTTCCCATCCAAGGAAAAAATCCAAGAAGTTAGGAAAAAATTGAAAAAATGCAAAAATGAAGTCACATGCTTGTTTTAATGCATTTCGGGTCTGAAGGTTGCGGGTCGTACGTTGTGGATCGTACCAAGTTTGCGGCTGAAATACAAAGGAATCGGCAAAGTCGAACTTTTTGTCCCAGGCGGTCCGCGGGACAGTTGGGACGTCGGGACGCACAAAGCCGAAATGGCCGCAGGCAGTAAAAATCAGAAAAAGTGGAAGTTTTTGTTCCACGCGGTTTGGAACAGCCGGACAAAAGTACGTGCGGGACATGAATCGACCGATTTGCCGCAAGTCAATCAATTGCGGGTGGTGTGGGGATTTTCGTCGAGGTGTGACAGTTGGGACAAAAGTACACGCGAGACGCACAAAGGTGAAATCATTACACAAGGAGCCAAGTTAAGATCGAACAGGCCGATGTAAAAGAATATGTCGGGACACGCGGACCTGATTTTGCCGCAATACCTGCAATTCAAAGGAAAAGTCAAAGTTTGACCCCAGAACTTCAAACGGCCATAACTTTTGACTTCGAGCTCCAATTTTCATAAAATTGGACTTTCTGGAATGAGCACGACGTCCTCTTCTCATTCCCATCAATTAATGCTCATTCCGTCAAATGACAAAAACGCCTGCCAGACCCAAAATAGCTACTCGCACTCAGAAGGCCATAACTTTTGCATTTCTCAACAAAATCACACAAAATTGGTACCGTTGGAATTTTGGCTTTGAGCCCGATGCAAAAAATCAAGAAATTATAGATTTGATGAGAAATAAATGGGGATTTTTCATAAAATGTAGCCGGGTTCATGACAGTGTTTTATTTGGTAGTTAGGAGTGCAATTAAGAGGCATGGTCATCATTCCTTCTCTGCTTTGCGCAAAGACTGGGACAATATGGGGAGCATTTTGCAAGTAACATACAATAATTTTACTCCATTTAATGTATCTTACAAGTGGTTGAAGGATAGATTTTGAGATTTTCATTTTCCCCTTTCTCTCTCTCTTCTCTTTTTCTATAAATTGGAGTGTTGGGCTCATTGAAAAGAGAGTTTTTAGTGGTAGCAAAGCTCTGTCAAAATTGCTTTGTGAAGCCAATGTGTGCTGAGCAGCCCTGTAGTGGACTCCTTGCATGGTGATCCAGGCCCTTATCTTGTAATAGATTGAATTGTGCATATCATGAAGCAATAAAATACAAGTTTGTGGATGTATCTTCCCCTGCTGTGTTTGTTTGCACTCTTCTTGCCCTTTCAACCTTCATTACAAGAATATTGTGTCTATTTTTATGCTAATGTAGGGATCTATTATCATTGTGTATGTTTGAGATGTTTTTGTGAATGCATTTTGCTAGATTGTGGAGAACTATTATCACCCCTTCTAGTATGCATTTTACTTCTATTTTTCACACATTGGAAGACTACTCTCACACCCCTCCTTTTCTGGTGTATCACTGCTTTAGTGTAAGATTTTATTTTACACATTCTCTCTCCTTGGTCCCTTGGAAAGTTAGATTAGAACAATTAGTTTACCCTGCATTAGAGTAGATTGTGGTAGGTAGTTTAGGAGCAAGAACCAGCTTTCTCTGGAGGTCTATCTCAAGTAGCAAGTCCCACAACTTGGAGAAAGTACCCATGTTATCCAATCACACCGTGAGTTCAAGTATATGCACTTATGTAAGCATAAGGGTGTTGTGATTCATTGATAACACCACCCTTACATGATAAGATAAGTACTTGGAGTTTGATCCACTCATTTGGGAAATACAAAGTAGTGCTTGGTAAAAATCAACAAGGGAGTTGGCCACGAAGGTTAGCCTAACTCCACCACACACCATTTTTTGTTGTCTAATGCCTATTTTAGTGTTAGAGAAAGAAAATTTTGTTTTGATCATTATAGGTGCATGCATGGGTATTCTAGAATAAGAAAAAGTGTAGGAATCCATTAAATGATAAAGATTGAGGAAGAGAAAATGACTCTTGACTCTTGCCTCTGCTAAAATGATAAAGATTGAGGAAGAGAAAATGAAAGATAGGGAGCTGGTGATTGACTTACCCATTGACAAGGTTGTCTCACACTTTGCTCATAAGCTTCAATGTCCTCAATCCACTGTGTAAGCTGAGGTAGCACTTCAACCATGAAGTCAAGATTCTCCATGAGGGTGTAATGTCTTGGAAAAGGGCCTCCCCATGGACAAGGTGCCATGTAACCAATATTGAATGCCTTCATTTGTGCTACGCCCCTAGATTGCACCATGCTAGCCTCCATTCTTTGAATCTTCTCCAAAAAAACAACATCCTCCATTTGACTATTGTCATTGTATGCATACCCTTGCTCATGATAAGCTCCATGGCCAAACTGACTTTGACCCTGCTCATATGGGTAAGCATAGTTACTTTGGATCTGATTATAATTCTGATTTGGAGGAGTTTAGAAATGCATTGGAGGTGGACTGCATTGTTGCTATAAGTGTGAGTTTCATGAATGAAATGAAGTCATGATTTCACAAATTCACGGAATTGGGGGAAATGGAAGAGATGGAAGAAGAAAATGAATGGAAATGGATGGAAAAGGTCTGTAACTCAGAGGATGGGTTATTGAACAGATGGAGTCGCAGATGTGCTTGAAAGTACCTCAAAAGGTCGACCCTTAATAGGAACACATCAAATTGCTAAGATGAATGGGTAAGGTGCTTTAGACTTGTCCCACCATGCCAAAACTATTAGTGTAGTCGCACGGTGACTTATGATTTGTTGTTGTGACAAGACACCTTGGAAAGATGGAAGATCTAACCTCGGTGCTCCAATGGGCTTGCCAAAACTGTTAGTGTAAAATCACAGCACCCCCAAATGAGATGTCAAATCTACTTTTCTAAGGTAGAGTCATTTGGTGTGATTCGCATAACATTGAGTTTTACCTAAAGTGTGGGACTTAGAAAATGGGAAAACTCTCCAGAGAAAGCTAGTTCTTGCCTCCTAATCTACCTACCACAAGCTACTCTAGTGCAAGCATAACCTAACTATCCTAATCTAACCATTCTAAGGGGGGGGGGGGAGAGAGAGAGAGAGAGAGAGAGAGAGAGAGAGAGAGAGAGAGAGAGAGAGAGAGAGAGAGAGAGAGAGAGCCTACACTAAGCGGTGATACACTAGAAAAGGAAGTGGTTGAATCACAGACTCCGACTACCGAAGTGGAGAGAGGTGAGCAGAGGAGAGGGTGGATAGAATGCACCACATAACAGAGATAGATTTCACATGGAACACCACTTCGAAACCTATTAAACACATCTCCTAGGACCTATAACAAATTTCAAAGTATGCATAGTATACCCTGCAATGATGAGAGGTAAGAAGAGACAACAAAATAAGCCAAGGATGGACAGATGAATCACGAAACATATTTTATTGCTCCAAAATGTTACACAAGACATCATCAATGGGTAAGAGGCAAGAAAACACCATTATAAGGCCATGAGAAGAGGCTTAGACTCGCATTCGACCCTAAAGAAGGAAGAGAGAGGGGGCGTAAGAGAAACACCAACCAACCATTTGAATGTGCCCTTCTATTACAATATATAGGAAGAATGGGAGAGAGAAGAGGGAAGAATTCTATTCTTGCTCCAACCACCCTAAGATACACGTTGAATCCCATTTTGAAATCTCAACCACGAATATCAATGCCTTCTATAAATCTACCCACAATATGTTGCTTTTGGTTCTCCGACGGATCAAATCGAATTAGATCTGGTAGTTGAAGAGATCAGATTCTGTGTTAATGGCCTGGAAGACTTTTCTCCATTTTTATCCCACCTAACCTCCCCAAACTTAAAGTTTCAGATCTTTATGTGTAGGAATTTAGGTGAGACCTTTCCAATAGTGTCATATTTGCTATATTTCAAGCCCCGAGTCGAAAGATATGCCCCTTCAAAATTTGTATCGGGTCCATACAAAAGGTGGGAAAACAGTTTGAAAACGGGTCCCCTTTTAAACTAGACACGTGGAGGGCTGGTGCATGTCCGAGGGTGGCCTCTACATTTTTCTTTTGGAGTGGCATGGTGTTGACACTTGGCTTCTTCCGCGACCTGCTCGATTTCCTTATATTTTTGGCTAAGTTCCTTGCTTGGTAGGGTCATACATCTTGACTGGGGACACGCGTGGCTGACGCTTATTTGAAAATCTTCCCTTTATTCTTCTCTTGAGTTGGTGCCGTGTTGACACTTGGCACCCTCTGCTGGTCTGTCTCAGTGTTTGACTATTCAACCCGACCCTGTCCCCTTTTGAAATGGGATGCGTGGAGGCTCTGCACTCACTTAAAAACTGCTTAGGATTTTGGCTCGAAGGAGCATCGGGTTGACACTTTAAAGCCTCTGCAGTCTTTGGAATTTTCAACATCCCCTCTTACCTTTTCAGACCCTAGGCTACATGGTGGCGGCGCTCATTTGAGTCTCCGCTTTTGGATTTACCCTTGGAGATGTGCAGAGTCGACACGTGGCTTCTTCCGCGACCACTTTTATACTTAGCCTTTTTGAGGCCCGCCATGTCTCGCCTTTGACTTTTAGCTTTGTCTCTACCTTCCATTTTTCGGCCCGGGACACATGGGGAACCGACGCTTGTTCAAGCCTCCTTTTTGGGTTCAAATTTGAGAAGCTCCGTGCGACATGTGGCTCTCTCCATTGTTTCCTCCATACTTATTCGATTTTGGACTCAATTTGAACCGTTTTAAGCTCGAAGACTTGAGATCTTTGTCATTTCTTCTTCTCCTTCTTGCTCGTGGCTTCTCTCCGTGACACTCCTCCTCCTCGTATGACCTTGCTATTTTATTTCCGATCCCACCCGTAACTTGTTAAAATAGATTTAAGACACAGATTCACTTAATGAGCCCTTTCTTCTCTTTCTTCTTATATAGGGTCGTTTAGTCTTTCGCAGGCCCCGTCACTCCATTGTTGAGTCCTTCTGCGACTGTTTGCAAGATTTAAATGTATTTTCTCCGTGAGGTCATGGCTGATCCAAAGATTTTCTTGGGGGTGAAATATGGATAACAATAGCATCTCTAACATAGTGGCCTCCCACAATTCCACCATGTGATTCTTTTATTATTTCTTTGATTTCATGCTCAAACATGCATTTGTAAAATACCTCATCTCTACCCATATTATAAATGTCCCCGCCAACCAATTAATAATGTGGATCATGTATAGCTAGCTACTTCTTCTCCATTATCTTCATTCCCTGTGGCACAATACCTATGCGTAAGAACACCGCTATATCCTCCAAATACCTTGAAGCATGTTGTATCCTTAATAATTGTGCATCTAACATAGTTTCCTCTATAATCTATGCATCATCTCTAGAATGTATGTGTGAGAGATGGTCTGGTCCCAAATTACTCTTACCTAGCTTGACTATCACTATAAATTCAAATTCCTAGAACAACAAGATCCATCTACATATGTGACCTTGCAATATTGGTTTGTTGACTAGGTACTTCAATGTCATATGATCTGTATAAACTATGAAAGGAGTGGCAAGATGATGTTGCCTAATATTTTTAAGCACGTACACCATTGATAAAGCTTCACACTAGTAGTTTTGTAATTTCATTCTACAGTGTTAACTTCCTTGCTTACAAAACAAATGGGATGATCAACATTACCTTCTTATGGCTATGCCAACACAACTCTAATTATTGTACATGAAACATCCACATGGACATTAAAAGGTATATTCGATGAAGGAAAGTGAAGCATATGTGTAATTTTCAATTTTTCCTTCAACTACTCAAAATCTTATTGTTGTGCATCCCTCCAATAAAATTTCCCTTTAGCCTTCAACAATTCTTCTAGTGGTGTATCTATCTTTGCATAGCCAAAGTGATGAATTTCTTGTAATATCTTGTATGCCCAAGAAATATGTGCACCTCACTTTGGTTAGTTGGCTCCTCTAATCCCAATATAACTCCAATCTTTGTTAGATCAACTAGAAGACCCTCTTTGTAGATTATATGGCTCAAAAAAGTACCAAATGGTGTATCAAAGATGCACTTTTTGATGTTCAGAGATATATTGAGTTGCCTACATTGTTCGAGACATTAGGTGCAAACAATCAAAATTATCCTTAACCGGGACATATACCATTTAATCGTCAAGATACAATTGGAGAAATTTGTGGATGAAGACTTCAAATTATTGAACAAAAATTTGTGAAAATACTTTTGGTGCATTATTTAGTCCAAAGGGCATAAATGTGTATGCAAAGTAACCCCATTCTATTGTAAATGTGGTTTTAGGTTAATATTCATGTGTAATCCTAACTTGATGATATCCTAAGAAACCATCTATGAATGAATATATCTCACACCCTCGCTACACCCTCAATAATTTCTTCAGTGAATGGTGTAGGGAAAGGATCAATAACACAAGAAGCATTTAATACTCTGTAATCCACACAAATACTTATCCTTCCATATTTATTTATACTTATGACCATGGGGCCAATCCATTCTAATTCCTAAATTGGTTTAATGATGCTTATCTTCAACATGTTTTCGATCTCGTTTTCACTTTGACGTGTGAGTTTGGATTCATCTTGTAGGATCTCTTACGCATTAGCCTCGTGCCCTCCTTTAATTTTATCTTCATCTCTCCGAGTGATGGATGGACACCCTTTAACTCATGCTATCCTCTATGAAAGAGATCCTAGAAGTCATGCAACAACTTCACTATCTTTGCAACTTTTTCTTCCATCTAATAATCACCAATGATTTCTCGCTTAGGTGCATCATCTATCCCAATATTTACCTATTTTTTTCTTAAGTGGTAGATGGTATGCATGTTCATGCTCATCTTCCTTTTCCAACACCTCACACTCACCATCTATGTGTTATACATTAAAATCATCAACCTATTCATCATCAATCATGTATAATAGCTTGCCTATCTTCTTTTCCTTCCACACACACTCTAGGATATCCTCATTTGTTTCCAACCATGCACATTCGTTGGTGCGCCCATCTGAATGGTATCTTTGTATAACTCGAGGTATAATATCTTATGCTTTTGCATTATCTCCAGAGTGAAGCACTTTACTAATTGTAAGGACTTGTGCACCGAGGGTTAGATGAAAAGTAATTAAAAATTTACACCATACCGATGTCATAACTTGCCAATTAGCGAGTCCTTTGCTTCTAATCAATTCTTCTCGCAGGATTATATGTGAGTCATGTGAGATGTTTTTCCATCAGAAGGTGATATCTTTAAAGGAAGGTTGTTCTATGAAACCATGTCAAGAAATTAATTCTTATCTCATAGCATCTGAGAATATTATCCCTATACACGCCCACCATTATGATTTCATTCCTCTAAATGAGTATACCAACATATCCCTCCTATCTCCTTCATTATGTAGTTTCCTTCCATGGCATGTAAGAAAATTCAAGATTTTCTTCTCCTGTATACCTTGGTAATGTGGTTCTCCCCAACCTAGGTAACTACCCTTGGTTTGATCATCCTTGTTACGTGCCTTTAATACTCATGTCCAACCATCTCATACGTTTCATGGGCCTAATTATCACAAGCAATGCTTGTAGTTTCAACTATCAAATGCAAATCTCCTCATTTGAGCTCTCCCACGTTTGTTGGTTCAACACACTCGAGTCATGTACATTCTTTGCATAGATCTAATTCAGATCTTCTTCATTAATAGGCTCTATATAGGGCACAATCCTTTTACCATCTATATGAATCACTATTCGCTCATCCTCATTTTCAAAACTAATATATCACTTATGAAATGCAGGTTCATGTTGTTTTCATAACACCATGGATGACTAAGTAATGTAAGGAATTTATCTTCCTCTACCAACTCCAAAACCTCAAAATCACCCTTGAATTTTTCCCCCTTTATAGTGATGTTTACATCCTTCAAAACTCCAATGGCCATTTCCATTGTCTTATTTCCTATGTACAACACAATAGAATAAGGTTGAAGTGGTGGCCTCCCCATCATATTCCATGCATCCAAAGTAAGAATGTTCACCTCTATACTAGTGTCAATAAGGATATTACTCACTAGCTAGCCATCAATAAATGTATCCAAGGTTGATCTCCTTATCATATTCATGGTGTTGTGGTGGTATATTTGCATGTAATATCTATCTTTCCCTATCCTTTTATATGTGTTAAATTTTTGCACAACCATTCTCTTACCATGGGTATGATATTATCTTATCTAAACATATGACATACTTGCCCTAAGTTCATAAACGTCGTTGTTAGAGACTTCCATATGTCGTGGTGTGCTCCCTATCATGCGTTTACTATTTTAAACATTGTATCTCCCCATGTAGATCTCTCGATTAGCCCCTGGTTTCTTGAAATACCTCTTTTTTACCTTGCATTAGGATAATTGATAGGTTACACTACCTATTCTCTTTGGATGAGTTGTCTTGTTCTTGCAAGTTCTCCGCACGTGAATATTATGCACATGTGGTAACCAACAAAGGCTCTTTATTCATAACTACTAGTTCCTTTAACTTCTATTGACCTTTTCTAGTGTGTTCGACATGTATCATTTATGTGCCTCATTCCTTCTTATTCTTGCACATGTGTGCATACAAGTCTAGGTAATTTTCTACCTTGTGCCCCTTTTCATAGTATGCACAAGACATGTTCTTGAGAACTCACACCGATAGTGATTAGGTGACCGAAATGTATAACATGATCCCCCACTGAATCTACCTCCATGACCACCATGTCCTCTACCATGATATCCTTCCCTATAGCTGTTATTTCCATTTGGTCTAGCTCCATTATTTTCCCTTCACGCGCCTGTGAACTACTCTCTATGATAGCTTTGTGCAACCCCATTTCAAAATCCTCATAGATGTGATCAATCAAATGGAAATAAATTATATCATGCATATGCACATCATAAATTTTGTAGTAGAGTGACACATTATTACGTGTAGCGCGAGAGGAGTAGATAATTTATGACATCATGATCCTTATGTCATATCTCAGAAGTTGTAAGTAGAGTGCGTACATTCTACGTTGAAAACTATTCTTCATATGCCGCTCTACTTCATAGTTCATACACCAAATACCTCTTCGTGTGCCATGCACCAAGATAGGAATAGGCTCATCGGCCTCCAAAGTCTAGTCTAACTATAGATGTTGGCACCTCGCGCCCCATATATTATATAGATAGGATCACACGGCCTCCCAAGCATAAATAAATGTTGTCGATGGGGGATAGATATTTCCTCAACTATGAGATCCTACCGAGCATAAATAAATGTGGTAAATTTTCTACCTATGTGGCTATAGATGCAATCGTGATTCAAGGAATGGGCTCACTCCAGTATCTATGCTACCAACTTCTTAAAAGTGTGTAGTGGGTTCAGGGCCTTATATGGTTATGTGAATGTTTTATATGATAGCGCCCTTTGGAAAGGTGTCAATAATCCACCCAAAAACCATTGTGCATGTTGAATTTGATGGATATAATACTAGATATTTGAAAACATAGTCTTGAAGCGTGCATCATATTCCCAAACAATTTTAAATAGTCCCTGTTTAACATCCATGAGTGCGCTAATCATTTTTGCTACTCGAACTCAAGAATGTGAAACATTGCCAAGAAGGTGGCGTAAAATTTGTCATAATCCATGGCCATCTCGATGTAGATCATACTTCCTATACCAGCTATGCATGTGGCCTTTTAGTGTCATCATAAAATGACTAACCTTTCTTCCCAATGCGGTGATCCCCTTAGCTCTCCACAAGATCTCCACACTTATGCACATGTTCAATAATATCCTCTACTCCTTTGTACTTAGGTAAGTGGAGTGACATCTCCTATAAAATTTGAGGGGGTTACTACAGTGGTGTATTTCCTTGTCCTATATTTCTCCCACTTGGGGAGGACTAGATCCTAACCCTGAACCTCCACAAGGGTCAACTCCACTGAGGGGAGGACTAGAGCCTCTCGAGCATTCCGTAATTGGAGTGTACTATGGCCTAGTAGAAGATCCGGTCAGTGTGCCTATGGTAGAAATAAATTTTACCACTACTCTATACTTGTATCCTACCTATAGGACAAATTCTAATGAGTAGAGCACCAAATTTTGTCCCGATGTTTCACCTACCAAATTACTTCCAAAAAAATCTATTTACTAGCTATAAATTCCTATTGTGTGGCACTAAATATTACAATGTGTGCTACTTTTATCTGTTGCACCTTGTGAATTGATACTAGTACATATCTACCTGTATCTCGTGTCCCAACATGGAAATCCCCGAGTACCTTATTATTCTCCATCACTATATTGATCCTCTATATAAAATTCTAAATCTTGAGTACCATGCACAAGGGATAAGGTTCTAGGGTGGTCCAAATGTGTGCCAATGGCTCCCAAATATTCACTAGACTCATTTCCTCTAGCTTTCTAGAGGGTCATTCTATGATTTCCCAATATCAAAGGGATATAATCCTATGGCCCCTCACTCTCATGGTTCTCAACACTTCCACTCGAACCTACTCCTCTCTGTCTTTCCGCCTCTTCAACCTCCCTTTATTGTGCATCAACGTATATGTGCAATATTTATTCTCTCTCTTCTTCCATCTAGCTCAATACCATCCTTTCCAACCCCTCCCCTCATCCTTGTACATGGTAGGTGTTTAGATAGCCATCATTAAGTTCTCAAATATGAGTTTAACTATCAATATTTTAATAGCAAGTGGAAGTACGTGTAAGTGTGATCCTCTAGGATCATCGAGGAACTTGAACTCAAATTCCTTTAGGCATGAATATGTAGAGATCACGTATTCAAAAGTGTAATTCCTCAAGACACCTTTCCACCAACAAGCTACTATGCGCATCCATAGTGCATCAAATTCAGCTAATGCATGATACCTACTCTAACTCTAGATCGTATTTCATCTAATCCTACTTCCTCTATTATGTGCATACATTGCTAACCATTCATTCAATTCCCATGGAAACAAGTTGAAAAATGACTCATAAATCTCATCATACAGGTTGTCTTTGACCCATTTAAATGGATTGAAATTAATTTTGATATTGTATCTTTGATTGAAATCCTCTTCACCTCCGTGTCGCCAACATTCAATGTTCTCTAAGGATAAATGAAACGCCATGTGTGCACCACATCTTGTGTGTCAAAATGAAAGAAGATCCCAAAAATAGAACCAAAATGTCGTGCTATAGTCTAGTATGTAACACAATGTTATTGGGTACATTGGTACATCACCTAGGCAGAGCCTAAGTACTCACCCGAAGCACACACAAATCTATCAGGTCCCTCCTTGTGTATGACTGTCAAGATGTATTCAATACGATAGGCTCGGTTATCCTCCATTAAGGACTCATGCGCAAGGTATGACTCATTCATACACACACTTATGCACCCACATGCACATAGTGATTACATGGACACCTACACATATATATAGGGTGGGAACTTGTCCTTCACCACTTACATTTTTAATCTCACTTTAGATCACTCATATACATAGCTTGCATTATTTTACAACTCACACTTCCTATAAATAGATGCCTAGCCTATGGTCCTCCATAAGCGGCATGCTTTAAAATATTGAATTTCCATCTTTATCTGTGTGCTTTAAATAGCTCCCACCGCTTATGTTATAAATAGATATGCCTCATCCATGCATGCGCTTTATCCATGTTTTTGTCTAGTTTTAGCTTTTCCTTGATTATCATGTAAGCCCTTGCTTTTCCCTATTTTTATCCTTCCTTAGAAATTGGGATAACTCTATCTTTGTTGCTCTTATGTGTGAACCTTTGCACGTGCTTTCTTTATGCCTTTGTGTGCCCCTTCATACAATTATTTAACTTGTGCAATTTTTTTCTTTCATGCTTCCACACACACCCTCGCACGCCTTTTTTCTTCGCGCATGTCTTCATACTTAGTCATTTCTTCGGTCCAATAAAATTCTTATGTCTATAATCATTATTACTACTATTATTATACCACCTCTTGTGCACACACATGGACCCTTATTTACCCATCTAATACACATTCCCTCATTGTTCACAATATTCAGCCTAAGGTGTTGCAATTAAAGCAAGGTAGGTCTAAGAACTATCATGTCATGGATTCACACACTATTCTACATAACCCATTAGCACTGAGGTGGATTCCTATATTTTTCCTATGGGTTTTATCGCTTGTAAGATTCCTATTTATGAAGGTAAAATATATCTAGAACAATATGTTTGCTCCTTCCACACAAAATAAATGGATTATGCCCTATGATAAGTTCCTTACTAAGTTATTCAGACGAATTCTCAAATATTATGCGCTACATTAGTTCAATGAATTACATTTTTCAATATGTTAGTGCATTCAAACCTTTTTGTTGATAATTTATTATCACACTTCTCCGCCGATATTGGTGAAAAATTATCCTATGCTCGAATGCAAAAACTTAAGCAATAATCTAACAAGATTGTTAGTGTGTATATGTCATGATGCAAGACTATGCTTACTAAGATTAATAATCCACATGTAGATAATGAGGTTCAAGATCTATTCATATAAAGTTTAGTCTTTCCCTTACATGAACCTATTATGTTTTCAAAATTTTAATTCTTTATGAACTATGTCATATCATCAAGGATCGAGAAGTCAAGATTCTAGATATGAACAAATTTAAATTTAATCTCAATACACCCCATACTAATTTTCATGGAAATAAGGTTTTAATTCTAAATCTAACGAAGCCAAGACTAAAGTAAAATTAATTGCCAATGCCATATTTGGAACAACTACGCTTTAATTATAAGCCCATCTTAGGTGGAAATTTACATGACTACCTACATCATGGGATCTTGTAATTAAATTAATAATTGAATGCAATATCATGTCTCTCCCTCCACATATGGATGTTGATACGAGAAATCCTCACTTTAGATCATTTGATGCTAATGCATATTGTGACTATCACTAATGTATTGTTTTCAAAATTTTAATTCTTTATGAACTATGTCATATCATCAAGGATCGAGAAGTCAAAATTCTAGATATGAACAAATTTAAATTTAATCTCAATACAGCCCATACTAATTTTCATGGAAATAAGGTTTTAATTCTAAATCTAACGGCCGGGACTAAAGTAAAATTAATTGCCAATGTCATATCCGGAACAACTACGCTTTAATTATAAGCCCATCTTAGGTGGAAATTTACATGACTACCTACATCATGGGATCTTGTAATTAAATTAATAATTGAATGCAATATCATGTCTCTCCCTCCACATATGGATGTTGATATGAGAAATCCTCACTTTAGATCATTTGATAATGCATATTGTGACTATCACTAATGTATTGGTTATTCTACAAATTGATGCTACAAGATCAAACACATTTTTCAAAACCTCGCCGATAATCACACTATTGAATTAAAAACTAATAAAAAATAATAGATCACTAGTCAATGATTGAAAAGATTAAAATATTTAATCACCCATTATGTTAATATATAATAAAATCTGAAGGAAATCATGAGGTTCATCATGTTTACAATGTGCAACTTCCTCCTTATATCTATCCATTGTATTTCCTTAATGGAACTATCATTACTAGTCCACCTCCACGACCTACTATCACATTTGATGAGCATGAAATCATGGGTGATGTTTTATTTTAACCCTTAATTAAATTTTAGGTCAACTTAATTAGGTGCATGATATATTAAATTTTATTTACAAATCTAAAAAATGATACAATACAAATACTAATTTAGATTTGCAACTCAGATTAGATAAAAAGAATTTGCATATACCAATTAATCTAACATGAAATTGAAAGCACAAAACATAGGTATAAAATAACTTAGCTAACTCTTGATGGTTTATGGAGAGATATGGAATCGTGAAACAAAGAAAGTTGGAAATTTGAACATGAATAGACCTCACAACCTGGACTAAAATTGTAACTGCACATGGTTTAGGACCGTACCATCAAGTTAGAACCATACCGTATGGTCTAAATCCTTCAAGAAATTCTTAAACCTACTCTAATTTTTCTCCTGAAACCCCTTGGGTTACTCACCTTCCTGAATTTTTCGATCGCTATCAAACCCTAGTTGTTGCACTTGCTGCAAAGCTCTCTAAATGAACTAAACATCATGTTAAACCTTATACATGGATGAAGAGTCCTACCAAATAAAAATTAGAATGGTTGTGGGAGCCCCCATACACCACGATGTTGGCACTACTCTAAAGAGGCCTCAAACCACACATCATTCTCCACCTAGCATGTGATATCTAGATAAATCAATCAGATTTAGAAATTACTTTGACCATGTTTTATTTGACTTGGATCTTGCTAAAATACTTGGAGAGAGGATGTTTTAGATGCTTGTAGATGAGAGATATGGATTCCTTGACCTAGTTTGTAGCTTTAAACATGATGTGGGTGTTTCCCTAATGACTGTATATGTGTAATTCTAAGATTTAGGGAGCTTTGGATGCCTTTTGCAAGTGTATGAAGTGAGTGATCTAGTGCATTACCTTAGGAGTTCTAGGTTAGAAAATGAGGTAGTGTTTACTTGCTTATATAGGGTTCTATAGATGATTTTTCTAAGAAAGGATGGCCCAAATAAAGTATAAGACCTAACAAAATATTTTAATTTGAAAGTGTAGTTAGAATACATGTCGGTACAAAACTATACAAATAGGTTAGACTTTATGGTACAACCCTAACCAAGTTATATAGTCTTGACGAGGGGTAGTGAATATGCCAAATGAAGTTTGGAGATGATAAACTAATGTTTTTTTATGGATTTTGTACACTACATTCTCAGATTTTGTCAACATGTCAATGTGCAAGGATAAACAAGTTAAACAATGGACCTAAAAAGTGATAAGAAGGAAGGAGAAGTTGTGTTTATCATAACAAGAGTACATATTCAAATAAAGGGTTTCTAAAGTGTAAATTACCAAATTTAAGTGTCTACATTCCCCCTTTAAGTATGAAATTGAAAATTACATGCTTAAAGGAAATTGTACTTGAGTGTGTAAACACACTTTTCCTTTTCTTGAATGTTTGTTTTGTAGTTGTGTTGTTGTGCTTGGTGTTGGAATGATCCATGATGAAACTTGTAACACAAAGTGTAGTTAATGTCCATGATAGATAATTGACCATAACTCAAATAGAACTTGTAACAAAAATATTTTCATTTACATATATGTAAAGTGAAAATATGTAAACAAGGAAAGAATACACTTGTTTTCTTGTTTTTTTATTATTCTTGGATATTTGTATTGCTTGAAATTCATTGAAGGATTAGGGGTGATCAATCCCCAAATAAATTCTAAGGATAAATGAAGTGTTAGGTGCATGCAACCCAACATAGAAATGTGTAAAAGAAAGAAGAAGAAAGAGGTACAAATGTACCCCTACAAAGGAAGAAGACCATGTATCAAATTTATTCAACAACTCGATATCTTCCCTTTAAAGTGTAATAGAGAGGGAAACCTAACTATAAAGGTCTTAGTTTCTTAGTTTCCTTCCATAACCCCATGAATCACACTACTACAGATGGATCTAGACCCGATTTTACAAATAAGGACATACAATAAAAATAGAATAGGTTCCCTCAAACTCTCCCCAAATACCGAACAATTGAGTATAAAAAAACTTAAATATGATGAAAATATGATAACAATGTTGAACTAGGAAGGAGACCCATGCCCTAAGATTCTTGAAACTAAAACTAAGAGGAAGAAGGAAATAAATCTTTCATGCCCTATGTATTGATCCGAACCGAGTAATATGAATGTGAAGTATTATAGAAAACCTATGTATGTAGCTTAAAAATATGAAAATATTGGAAAACATATTGAAATTCCTCGATCAAAAATATATGGGGGTAAGGACCGTATCGTATGGTCTTGACCAAAGTGTGGGGTTTTGACCTTGTATTTTTTCCCCAAATTCTATGTGTAATTACATTTCTAGTGTGCATGTACCATGTCTATACCGCATCTACCCCTAGAATTTTGTTTGTGCCTTCTAAAAATGTATAATAAACCTAGATAAATGCCCCTCTTTTGAGGCATGTGTGAAAACCATGTTTGAGGATGTGGATCAAAATAAATGTGTATATTGTTGAAGAGATGTCTGAGAATCTATGTAAAATATGAAGAGGTGGCCACCTTGGAGAAACTATACCTACAAAAGGAAAGGTTTTCACATGGTGGTAACAATGGTGCATAACAAAAATAATGCAAGTAACAAACAAGGATAGTAGTAAAAAAAGTAATAGTAGAAAAATGTTAGCTAAGCTAAAACAATGACATATAAAACATACAAAATCCTTTTTATGTCTACAAACATACAAATAACATCCTAACACAAATAACATCAATGTAGATAATTTGCAAATAATGACATAAAAAAACATACAAAATCCTTTTTAGGTCTACAAACATGGGACACCCATAGTGTCACAAGAAAATCAAGTCCAAACAAGAACAAGAAATTACAAACAAGATAGGCATGATGCCACAAACATGGGACACCCATGGTGTCACAAATAAATCAAGGCACATATGCCACAAGAAAGCAAGAAAAAAAAAAGCACACACACATACACACAATCATGTATACATGAAAAGAAAGAGTGGCTAAACATGATAATATAATGTATAAACCTACATAAGTGAGATATATGAAACAAGATATGTCAACATGCACAAGACATATGTGTTAGTCCTATTAGTTTGGAAAGTAAAGTAAGTACACAATGTATATAATTGAGCATAAATGAGGAAGTGTAAATAAACTATAATAGAACAATAACACCTATAGAATGTGGAGGCATTTTCCCCAATGATGAGAATGTAAGGGACATGAATGATCCTTCAATTGTGTGCCAATTTGTGTGTCCTACATCTAACTTAATATACCAAGTGAACACATGTGTGTAAAGAAATAAAACATGTTATCTATCAAACCAAAGTGACAAACAACATGTGTAATATAAAGTGCTAACAACTCAAGTAAAATGCATAGGTCCTAATTTTATATTTTTGTAAATATTTGAATGTTTTTGGAGTATGTAATGCATAACGATGTACAATAAGTGTGAGTGAAAAAAATCTAACTAATGAGAACCTCTTGAGGAGGTGAAAGAGTTAACATTGAATATGGAGATCCAAGCTTTAGCGAAGATGTGAATGCTAGTGAGAATGTTTAGTGATATGTTCCAAATAAGGCTTAACATTAGATGCACATAAGCATATGATGAGGTGGACTAGAGGAGTGAGTGTGATAGAACTAGGAGGGTAGTGAGAATCTATGGGGTAGTATGTGCATTAAAGGACTGACATAAAACTCTAGGGGAGTGAGCATGATGAGAAATGGATTCTAGGATGATAATCCTATGAGGATGCCTAGATTCATGGGATGTAGAGTGTGCAACTGAAGGCCTATTAGGAGACCTAAGAGGATCAACACTAGGAGATAAAGTATGTGCAATAAGAGGCTTTGGAGAAGATGTAGAATTGTAACTATAATTCAAGAACAATAGCCTAGGGAGTAACATAGAAGCATTATAGACATTGTGCACATCCAAAGACTTGTCTATAAGGGGAAAAAGATGAGTTTAAAGGAATAATAAGAACACTAGAGGGGAAGCCTCGAATGGAATACCTCTAAACCTGACCTATTGATTGTGGATGAACTTAACACATTGGTGTATGATCGAGGGGATATCCCTAAGAGTACACAATAAAGGAGACCTAAGTGCAAGGCACTATAAATGAGTAGTACATAAAACCAAAACTTAAATTTATGTAGTAAGAGGGTCAATAGTAATGGGTAGAGTAATGTAGTGGTAGTGAGGATTGGTATCAAGTGTAATATTGTGCATAGGATTACCCAAATATTGAAACATCATGAGAGAAAAACAATTTCCTTATTGTGTGAATCGATCAAAACACCTTGTATGGTTTTTTGATTAATAGAAGTAGGAATGGAAAACATATTTGAAATAAGTGTAACATAGATATCGAGTCATGAAAGGTTATGATTAGAGAAATATATGGTGTATGATCAACAATGTCAATCATTGCATCTAAGGGTGATCATAAGAGGGTGGTGGAAGGACCACATGATAAAATTATGTACATTTGCAGAAGTTTGTAGTGTCATGCTTAAGAAGTGGATCATTGAATATTTTTAGCTTAGCATTATCATTGGTTGGCTTGGAATTTTCAGTGGGTTCAACCCATTTAATGGATTTATAATCTATAATATCTTGAATAACATGGTGAAGCTTTAAGTGGTTTTCTGTAGAGTTTCTAACACATCGATGATAATCATAATGAGCATTAGCATTGAACTTATTTCCTTGATTTCTACTCATATCAACCTCAAATGGTGGAGGGAGATATAATATTTCACTCAAGAAATTGTTTCAATACAATATGAGGATGGCTTAGAAATTGAGTAAATTGATGACATACGAGTTGGGGTTGTAGCTTAATAAGGTTGCAAGATAACATTAAAAATATCTTTAGAAGTATATTTGACCTCATTAGGCTTACTTTTGAATGCGGGTTTGCTTAAAACTTAGTAGGATGTGGGAGGAGAGCTAGTAATGTACTTGAGTTTTTTTCATATGTAACAACTTATCCTCGTGCTCTTTCAAGGTATGGCACAAATGGTCAAAATATCAAAACTTAGCAAACATGATTGAATCTTAGAAAGAGGATAATAATATTTGAGTGAAAAGTCTTGCAATTCATTATTATCTAAGAGATTGTTCATCTTGGTGAGCAAGGTCTTATAACACAACACATAAATAGTAATAGGTTTAGTAGACCCTTGTCATATTTGAGCCAATTGTGCATAAGAAATTTTTCCTCAATATTGATAGAGAATTGTGCCAAAAATAGATTTTATAAAGTAGTAAATGCACACATAGAATGAGTGGGAAGAGCATAAAACCATTATAATGTGAAGTCCTTAAGACTTCAAGGAAAAATATTGGTAAACAAGATGTCATTAGAAGCATAATCGAAACAAACAACATGAAATGAGAGAAGATGCTTAGCAAGATCCCCTTTGGTATTATAGATATGAAATTTAGGAGAAAAAAACCCAATAAGTAATGGGTAAGAAACCACTTTAGGTGCAAGGGGATAGTGAAGTAAATGTGTAGAATCCATAGTGTTAGAAGAAGTGAATGCACTTTGTATAATCCATAGTGTTAGAAGAAGAGAATGGACCTTGTTGCAATTGTAAGAGTTTTGCTTATAAATCATGAACAAGGGATTCAAGAGATTACATGTTAGAAGAAGATACATGAAACCATAAGTAGATATGGGATTTGTGGTGAAAATTTTAGTGGTAAGGATAGGAATATAAATATTTAGCATCAAGAGATGAGGTGTACCTAAAGGTGCGAGCACCATAGATGTGGGAACAATGATGTAAAGGTGTGTGATAATGAATCATTCTTAAGATGATCTCGCATAAATATAGAGTAAGAGATTGATATTAGAGGGGTTCTCTTATAAAAATAATAAAACTATTGGGAATCCTCATTAGGGAGACCTTGATCATGTTAGTCAGGTTGAGAATTAGATCCCTAAGATTGACCGTGATTAGTAATGATAGTAAAGGAGTATTTAGAGAATAGATCAAGGGTTGAATTAATGTAACGATGAGGAGGTGAAACATCATGAGTGACACATCTATAGGAGTAGAATTGATGGTGATCGGTAGAGGGTCAATGAAGAAGGGGTGAATTATCATGACCTTTGTTAGGAAGGATAACACTAATATCACCATTAATAAATAAACAAGGTGTATGGATAGGATTAGGTGTAATTACTAGATCATTAGCACATGTTGACTTGAGGGGGTGGTACTAAATTTAATTTTGTGGCATAACTCATGAAGCAAAAATTACCAAAATAATTTGAGGGTAAGGTTTAGAGGAATTAATGTGGTTATAGTAAATGTGTTGAAGTAAACAAAATATTTGTGATATAAGGAAAAAATAAGCAAAGAGTGACCATGGAAAGTAGGCATGATGATAAACAAAAGGAAGCACAAGCCTAGAAAAATAAACATGTACCCAAATAGAAACCCTAAGTCAAATAGGGTTTAGATGTCAACAAGCCTAATACATAAGAAAATAAGAAGATCCTAGATTAGTTAAGGGTTTGATCAAAATTAGTTTCACCAAAATGTTTAACCCTTAATTAAATTTTAGGTCAATTTAATTAGGTTTAGGATATATTAGAGTTGATTTACAAATATAACAAAGATGATACAATATAAATACTAATTTAGATTTGTAACTCGGATTAGATAGGAAGAATTTTCATACACCAATTAACCTAAACATATAATCAAAAACACAAAATAGAGGTATATAAGCACTTAGTTGATTCCTGATGGTTTCTGGAGAGATATGGGACTATAAAACAAAGAAATTGGGAAATATGAACCCGAATAACCCTCGTATCCTCGGACTGGAACTATAATTATATTTGGTTCAAGACCATACCATTAGGTTAGGACCATACGTATTGTCCAAACCCTTTTGTATGGTCTTGGAATTTCTCTAATTTTTCTCCTACAACTTTCTAGGTTGTTTACCTTCCTAGATTTATTTATTGTTGTCAAACCCTAGTTTTCATACTTGTATAAAAGCTCTCGAATGAGTTAAACATCATCTCAAACCCTATCCATATATGAATATTCCTACAAAATAAACATTATAAGGGTTATGGGAACCCATGTGCACTACCGACATTGGCACTACTTTTAAGAGGCCTCAATCTGCACATCGTTCTCCACCCATCATGTGATATCTAGATAGATCAATCAAATTTAGAAATTGCTTTGACTATGTTTACTTCAATTTGGATATTGTTAAAAATCTTAGAGATATTATGTTTTGGATGCTTGTAGATGAGATATATGGATACCTTGACTTATTTTGTAGCTTTAGACATGATGTGGGTTTTTCCCTAATGACTGTGGATGCCCAATTTTGAGATTTAGGAGCCTTAGGTACCTTTTGCAAGTGTATGAAGTGAGTGCTCTAGTGCATTGCCTTAGGAGTTCCATGTTAGAAAATGAGGTAGTGTTTACTTACTTATATAGGTTTATGTAGATGATTTTCTAAGAAAGGACAACCTAGATGAAGTATAAGACCCAATGAAAGATTTGAATTTGAAATTGTAGTTAGAAGACATGTTAGTCCAAGATTGTACAAAAATGTCTAGGACCGTATAGTATGACCCTATCCAAATAATACGGTCCTAGCCATGGAGCAGGAATATGCTAAATGAATTTTGGAACTAGTAAATGGATGTTTCTCTATGGATTTTTTACATTATATTCTTAGATTTTGTCAACATATCAATGTGAAAGGATAAAAAAGATAAACAATGGACCTTAAAAAGTGTTGAGAAGGAATAGAGAATTTATATTTATCTTAGCAAGAGCACATATTATAATCAAGGGTTTCAAAGTGTAAATTACCAAATTTAAGTGTCTACAGTTTTAGAGAGAAATGTGATATCTATTCGAGGTTTTATTAATCAACAACCCATCTGTAGAGTTCAGATTGTGAATGGTTGTTATGAAAATTGTTATACTATGACATTAATTAAAGATTTGGGGTACAATGAAAAAAAAGTATAGCCTACTTCTCATGTTATTAATATACTAATTGGACATTAAATTACCCTTTTAAGTGGGGAAGCTATCATATCTACATATTTCTTAGTTCTTTGGGTCATTACGATGTGCGACTATATGACCAAGATTTCATTAGATTTATAAGCTTCATGATATCGATTCTACAATGCATATTTTTTCAAATAAATATAATGCAATAAATTTGTAAAAATCATGGCATCCCTTATGAGTATATTTTTATGCTTCTAGATACTTTTTTTTATTCTTCTCCTTGTGCAAAAATGGTCAAACAACATATACTCACCCCATTTATTCAAACACTTCCTAATCAAGCTATAAAACTCATATATTATTACTTATTCAACATAAACCATAATCAAACTCATGCATAGGTAAATCAAAGGAATATTCTTAATACTTATGCTCAAATGAACATTTTGTACACATAATCTTAAAGAGACACACTTTCCTATTTTACAAACTACCTCATCGTGGCATTCAAAAGTAATAAAATTAGAAAAATATATATTTTTATTATTTGATTTGGTATAGTTTAACTCGATCCTAATTCTCAATAAAACCTTATGTTTAGTGTGTTGATTAGGTGTTACAGTAATAGTGTTATACTTGTATAAGTATGGCATGTCATCTTGTTATGTTTGAATAAGACTTTGTACACGTAATTCTTGTCACTCTATTTTAAGTGATTTTTTCCATTGATGATGGAAATGTCAAAGAATCCTATTTGGTTTGTAATTAATTTTTTCAAAATGTATGACTATTACAAGTTGTGTTCATTAATAGAATGATCATATTTTTGTAATTTATAGCTTTATTGATCTTGTGTTTATTTCATTTGGTATTAGATCGGGATTATGTTTCCCAAATCTTGTTAGGTGTGTGTTTGGAAAATTTCACGGAGGTTTAAGAAAGTTTACAAAAAGAGAGACCCAAGAGGATGAGCCTCAGGCACCCTCACTATTAGATATTATCTTTCCCCCAAACCCTACACAATTTCTTACAAAAACTAAAAAACTATCCCAAAAATTACTCCTGTAATTAGGAGTTCAAATATATTAATTTTAAAAAATTGGGCCACACTTGAGTGCCCAAGATCTTGCATATATCCTCATGAAAGTTAAAATGGTGATATCTATCAATTCAAACCAATATCTTTGACAACCCAAGTCTACTTTCCTTGAAGTAAAGATAAATTTCTTTGAGTGAATCAAATTGCATTGAGTTATACATAAGTTACCATTTTGTGATCAACGTGTTAATCATAAGAAAACTAGTTAGCATTTGGACCCTATGAGTTGTAAACCTAAGTTGATTATAAGGCATGATGACAATTGGAAAGATTGAGCTCCCCATTACTTGTCTAATTAAAACTTGGCTCTACCCTTCAATCTTTACTTGACCCTCTTAAAATATACCAGGTGACTTGAAACATCAAGCAAGTTACCTCTTCCACAACATTATACCTTCTACAAATCATACCCTCAGGTGAGTTCCTATTATGTAACTTAGCCACAAGTTTTACATATGAATCCATTGCATATTCGAGCAACCACAATGAAGGCTTGAACTAGTGAATAACTAAGGCAAGTTTTAATTCCAAAATGATGGCTACTTAAAGAAAGCAAAGTGATGAAATTTTTAAAGTTATAAGGTTTGGGAACCATTTTAGTGTTTTGTTTTATTTTTAAAAAATCTTCACTTATTTTTTTAAAATTTCAAAACAAATATTCTCCACTTAATATTACATCCTACAAGCTAGTTCACTTGGTTATCCCAAAAGCTTAAGAATTTTCAACCTAATATGTCTCAAAGTTAGACCCACCTTCTATGATCCTTTATTAAAAATAAAACCCATTAAATTTTATTATAAATACCAATTCACTATTATCTATATTTAATGGCTATATAGCCAAATCAACTCTATTATTTTAGTGAAGGCGTCACTTCCAAGAGGTTCAAGATTCAAACCTTGCACATATCTTTTTAAAAAGATTTTTCTAAAAAAACAAATTTTACTAAACAATAAAGGAGGGTTCTATTTTTATTCAAATTGAAAAACTTTTCAAGACAAAGGGAATTTGTTTTGTAGTTGAAAAAAATTCAAAAAAAATCAACTTCAAGAGGAGGGGGCGAGGGGTCATTTTTAAAAAAACCTCTTTTCATTCAAAAAATTACCTAGGACTTTTTACTTATCAAAACATTCCTTTTTTTAAGGAAATTATATTCCAATCCCTTCCTAGAAAAGTAGTTTAGGGAATATTGATGTCTATTTTTGTGTAAAAAATTATGGAAGGCTAAAAATGGTTATAATTGTGTATTTTTGTTGTTTTTAAAGAATGGAGGACTTTTTTCTTCTGAATTTTTTTGTATATTCTAAAATTTATTTCCATTTTTATTTGTAAATCATGCAACAAACTTAAAAAATTCAAAAACACAAACTTGATATATTTTGATCTCAAGAAGTGTTCGGTATATATAGTGCCCGGGTTCACGTTTATGGGTAAAACTATCATGCTTGAAATCCTACATCTAATGCCTAATACATCTACAACAATGACCATTGTGGACTTTTCCCTATAAATCATTTGGGATAAATAAGTTTATGTTTTTGGTCACTAAACCATCCCTTTATTAGCCTTATGACACGATTTTTAGGAATAAATCCCAAGGAAAATATGAGTATATAGGGCTAACTCCCATGTATGAGGATTCCCTTTAAGAAAGTACCCTTGATTAGACAAATCCCTCTTACATATTATCCAAGTACCATGTACCACTCTTCTCTCACATGTGTTAACATCTCTCTCATGTATGGTCACATGGATCAAGAGGAAAATATTCTTCCATGTACCGATGAGTATATCAAAAGGGCACACATATAGATAGGTTTGGTACCTTAGATTGATGGTATATAAAGAAGGAATCCTATTCTCAAGTGATAATGAACTAATCAATCACCTTAATATAGTTTGTGCACAAAAATTATGATATATTTTTAATGAAATTATTTATGTTTGATTCACATCTACATGGAGAGAATTATGTTGTATGGTAAACCAAGATAAAGACTTATTTAGAATTTTAGGGCATATACAATTTAATTGATGACACATTTACTCAACATGCAATAAAAATTGGTCAATAACACAAGTTTGATAGAGTTAACCAAACAAAAAACTCATCATTATGGTTGGAGTAACCGATGATTTCCAACCTCACATAATAGATGCATAAATGAAAAAATCCACTTAACAAACTCAATATAGTGTATGAGGCACAAAAATGAAACATGGTCTTACATATTAAAATTTAACTACATAATCTCAATCTCAAGTCAAATAAAATAGTTGAATATTTTTTTGAGATGTGTTGCAACATTAAGGGCCTCACTTCTAGTATCGAGGAACATGTGGAAGATAAAACACTTGTACCCATAGTGTTTGTAGGATTATTACAATCCTATAAGTTGTTTGACACCATATTGAATATCTTGGAGAATAAACCAACCTTTGAACATTGGGTAAACATGTTACAATAAAAAGAATCTATATAGAATGAGGGAGACAATGAAGACCACACAATTACTTCCAAATTCAAGGGTAATAATAAATAGAAATTTTCCAATAAGTAAGGAAACAATAAACAACATAATATAAATAAATCATAAGGGTCGTCCAACAATAATTTCCTATTTATAGACAAGGGCATGATGTAAAATATCATTAGTATAATAGTGTGACCTAAGGTTCTTCAATTAAGAATCCTAACAAAAAAACCATCAAATAACCAATAAAAGTATCATGGACAAAACAAATGAAATTAGAAGAATAAATAATAGTGCTAAGGGAATATTATTGAGGAATAAAACTCAAACAAGGATGTACTACATAGTGAACAATCTAGTTAAGAATAATCCCCATTCCCTTCAATCAATTATGTTAATTTAGGAGCCACTTGACATATGACTGTATAAGAAAGGATTAGTTATTATAATTATATCATTCATCCATCAAGAATCATGTTTCATTGGGTGATTATACTTCCTACCAAGTTCAAGGAATGGGTAATATCAAGTTGCCACTTTAAAATCATGATAGTACTATTATAGGATTCATTTATGCTCTTTAATTCACTAACAACCTTCTATTAGTCAATTAATTTCTAGATCACAATTTGGAGGTTGAATTTTACTATACAAGTGGCAAAAAAGTGTTCTAGTAAGAGGATAAAAAGAGAAAATATCGATTTTTTCTCATGCATAAGACATAAGAAATATGTTTCAACCTAATTTTTTTCCATGCAATAATTAGGATATCATTGTAGAGGATCAAAGAAACACAAATTTATGGCACCGAAGATATGTGCACGTGAGTTTTGGATACCTAGTTTCACTTAACCAACATAATGTGGTTAGATCATTACTACATTTAAAGAATAATGTAAATATTTGCTCAATTTTTATATTAGAAAAGAAACATCAGACACTATTCCCAAAGAATCCTAATAGAGATACAATTATGTTAGACTTGGTTCATAGAGATATTTGCATAAAAATGACTAAAACCTCAAATGGATACATGATCATTTTTCAAATCTTTTTTTATGAATACCGATGAATACTCACACAAAATGTGGATATACTTTCTATAGAAAAGGATCAAGATTTTGAAGAATTCAAATAGTTCAAGGCTCTTGTTGAACATCTAAATAGTCAAAGAATAAATTTACTTTACTCATATTGAGGGGAATTAATTAGTAATGCATTCTTTACCTATTTTAAATAATATAGCATTTGTCGAAAAATGATTACACTCTAGAATCCACAACATAATCATGTTGTAGAATTGTGAAACCACACTATCATGGAAATGGTGCATTGTATGATTGAGGATGCTAGGTTGGAAATAACATTATAGGAAGAAGTATATTAAATAGTAGTATACTTGCTAAACAAGTCACCAAAATTTTCACTTGACACAATGACTCCACAAGAAACATGGTCAGGGAAGAAATCTTCAATTAAATATATATAAGTTTTGGAAGCAAATATCACATCCTAGTTCCCAAATAGAAAAGAACTAATTTGGATAGTAAGGCCATACCTTACATATTTCTCAAGTAAGATGAATACTCAATAGGATACAAACTTGTGGATCTAAAAACAAGAAATATCTATATAAGTAAGGATTTTAAGTTTGATGAAAGAACTAGTTCAAGTTCATCCTCCACATACTCGTAAACAAAAATACAAATACCAAACATGTGATCAAATTAGATGATATAAAAAATGGTGACAATGATAATGGGGTTGATGATGAAAATCAAAATCCACAACCCACAACTTAACATATGACAAGGTGGTGTACAAATTTGATTAGAGATGCTAAATTAGATGGTTCTCCAAAATCATCTACTCTTAACCAAGGAATCATAGAAAATCAAGAGAAGAATTTGACATGGCCCTAATGAGTAGAGTTGTTGAAAAAGAAGAACCCACTAATATTAAAAAATAATTAGAGTCAAAACCTTCAAAAGGATCCATGGAGGTTGAATATTAGTTCCTAATGAAGAACAAAACATGACATCTTGTAGAGATTTCACATCGAAAGAATTCAATTGGATGCATATGGGTTTTAAAGATAAGTAAAAGGTAGATGGAATTTTTGACAAGCACAAGGCAAGACTCATTGAAAATGGATATGTATAAAAGGAAGGCATTAATTATGAGGGGACATTTACTCCCAAGAATAATATCAAAATAATTAGGATGTTATTTTCTCTAGATGCACAATTTGGATGGAAATTCCACTAAATGGATGTTACAAGTTATTTTCTCGATGGTGATCTTCAATAAGAAGTCTACATGAATCAACTAGAAGGATTTTTCACATTAAATCGAAAAAAAAATTTCATAGACACATAACGTACTAAAATAGGCACCCCATCAATAGTACATGAATATTTATGATAATCTTGTTCAATATGGATTTAAGAGGAATCCCTATGATCCCAATCTACACATCAAAAAAAAGGTGGGGAATTGGTGATTTTTATTGTATATGTCGATGATATAGTAATCATTAGGAGTTCGGTGAGTATGATTGATGCAACAAAGGAAAATTTTAAAATATTTTTTGATATAATAAGTATCAAGATTATCCATTATTATCATGGAATAGACTTATGGTAAAAATATAATTAGACATTTGTGAGTAAAATGAATCTTTCCAAAACATGTTTGAGAAATTTAGGATGATAAACTACAAGCCTATGACTACACCTATAGAGTGAGGCTTCAGCTTGTCTTATTTAGATCCATCACTTTAAGTGAATGTAACTCGTATTGTATTGACAGTTGATGAAAGTCTCATTTACTTGGCCTTTACTATGAAAAATATCTTCTATGCAATGAGATATCTTTTGATTGATGTAGGATCCAAAATAAAGTCATTGGAAAACATAAAAGTCGATTTTAAGATATATTAAAGTTAGAATTGACTTTGGCCTAGAGTACAAAATTAATTACAAATTATTTCTTATAGGATGATGGGGGTAGGGGATCCCCCTCTATCGAGGGTAATTATTCTATGTGGAGGGGCTTGGTATTCTTGAGCGGTGTTGGGTGAATCTGGTCCACTATAAATAGAACTTGAGACCTTATCTTATTTAGGTTACTATATCCAGTTATGTTGTGTCCATGGAAATTGAGTCAAACCACGCTGAAATATTGATGAAATGAATTCCACATCTAGATATGTCTTCTCTTTGGGTTTTGGTCTAGTATCATGGGGGAGAAAGAAATAAAATGGTGTTTTTCATTCTTCTACTAAATCATAATATCATGATGATGGAGTTGTCTATGAAGTGATATGACTACATCGCATTATTGAAGGTTTTGGTGTTCTAAAGAAGCAACCCACCATCATGCACTATAAAAATGAATGTGTAATAATTTTTTTCATAGTACAATATTTTATGATTGCACCAAACATATTTAACTAAAAATTCACTACATACATGAGCATGTTTAACAACACAATAAACAACTCTAGTTTTTTTCCTACAAAAGAACGACACTGTGGATATTTTCACAAAATCTCTTCCGCATGAAAAAATTGAGGCTTTCAAAGAACCTTTCAATTTTTCACTTGAGATGAGGCTTAATTAAATGGGGTTGATAGAAATATAATAATATAGATTTTATTATTTAATTTAGTATAGTTTAGAAGATGTTTACACCCTAAAAATAAATGTAATAATGCGATGTAAATATATAGGATGTAAGGGTTCATTATAGGGGGTTGTTCTAACGTAATTAATTTAAAATTAACCATTCATATACTCACAATAACACATTAATACTTGTAAAAATGATAAATCATACAAAAATTGCTTTGAAAAACCATAATAGATAAATACCTAGTTATAAAAAGTAGAAAAAAGTAACATAGATGTGCGACTGGGTAAACAAGCTGATATGAATTGAAGGTGCTTCATTTATGATAATGTAACTGGAAAATATCTATGTTTAGGACCATATGGTCCTACCCTCTTCTATACAATATTAAACCTACTTATAATGGGGTTACGTAACGTTATGTATTAGTTGTTTATTTGGAATTTTTATCATTATATATCTCTTTAGCTCACATAACTTGTAATGACTCGCTCTAGATACCTGCAATACACTTCATCAAAGAATTAGATAAAAATGATAAATCAATATATGGGCGACGTTGGAATACCCTTGGTAATCAACCTTTCACGAGTCAATTTGAGTTTTACTCTACATCCCCTCAAGTAGAAGCAAGCATCATGTAGTTCTCTTAGTGCTTTGTACAAATCTGCATGCAATATAAGTCAACCCCTTATGTGTTCCCTTATGTCTCCGTTGACAAGTGGGATAATTATAAAGTAGAAAATGTACCCAATGTCATAGTAGTGTGATGTGACGTGTATCAATTGTTATACTAAATCATTTTGTCCCTTGAAGATATTTAACAATGCTTGAAGTGACTTGCTCTTGTTAATACATGGATCTAGGCTCTTTGAGTATTTGGAAATGGAAGAAGTTAGAATATTTAACCTATTTGAGAGCTTCAAACCTATAGTAGTGACTGATATAAATGATGTATATTTACTCCCTAGCTAAACTCTATGTCATGGGAGTGCACAACAATAAAGAGGATGTAAGAGTTTTTAAAATAACACATTAACACTGTAATGATTGATAAAATTATAAGTAATAACTCAATTTAAAAAGAGGGAAAATAAAATTAGATGTACAAGTAAAAATAAAGAGGATTTATGTGTGCACATTAGTGAAATAGGTAAATCAGAGACTTGACATACTTCGAAAAGTGTAAATTTTGGAAGCTAATAACTAAGTAGGGAGGACTATACAACTATTGTATAGTATAGATTAGAATTGTATGGTCCTGACCTAGATCTATATGGTCTTGAAACCTTGACCGGTCTGGGTCTAAAACTTCATGTTGTAGACAAAAATCACACACTTGGGTACATTTCTAGGTCTAAAAGTAGGCTAGCATTTACATGATTCTAATAGAGAAAAATAGTGGTTAAAAACTATCTTTGGCCCTTTTCTTTGTCTCTGCTACTTTCCATTTTGTCTTACACCCCTACAACCTAGTTAGAACTTAACTTATTCATATTTTATGAATTCAGACACAAGTGCCTAGCGAGGAAATTCATTCCCTGTGCACTCCTATCCCTCCCAGATGCCCCTAACCCTTTCTTACCTTACTTGTGCTTTTTGGGTCTTTTTAATATTTTGGGAATCTTTTTCACTTATGGTTCGGCCTTTTAGTTGTAAACTACAAAATTCAAATAAGGGAATCATATAAATACATAGTTATGTTTTCAAAATGAGGGACCAAGCACTAAACATTATTATCATCACCTAATATTGCATTCCAAAGGCACTAAAGCACTCCAAAGGAATCCATCTAGCATCCATTCAAGGGACAAGGGTTGCATCAAATTTTTGCATACACTACATAGGAAGGGGAAGTCTATTCTATTCCATCCATGCATACTATTACATTGCTACATTCTAGCTACAATCTGCTATCAAGTGCAGCTTGCACAAAGGCATCCTAGGGCATCATTTCTACACACACATACACACACACACACACCGAACTACATGAGGTCTAAGATTTAGTGCATCGCTCGGTCGTAAGTTCACTCTTTAAGTGACCACGGGGGTCATTACTACTCCCCATTCTAAATTTTCCATTTTATGTTTGATGTGGTTTGTGAGTATGTGTAGGTGAACCTATTTATTGAAGGTTAAATGTATCTTCAACTTTCAAAGAGTGAATATAGTGACTAACAAAAATCAACGGTGAAACCATTACGACACATAAAATAAAGTATATCCTAAGCTCCTGCACATAAGTCAACACCTAGATCTGGTCACCATCGCCCAAGCACATCTGCCCTATACTTAGCGCCCCTGTGCTTTGTTCATGAGTTCCAGATTTTATAGTGAGTATTTATGATGTTTTTTTGCAGTCATCTCAAGACTCGTACATGCCCAGTGTGCTCATGTTTTATTAACTAAGCTATAAATTGAAACTAATATCTACATAGCTTCAAATGTAAATGTTATTTAAACAATGAACCATCAAGATAAGAGCTTAAAGGAAATGCTTCTTCAATGCATAAATGAAACTACATGCTAAGCTATTTCCTACTCTCTATGATTGCTAAATTAAACTATGAACCTATGAAGAACATAAGCAATCAAAGTGGATTATTACTTGATCTCAAATATTGAGAATGGAATCTCACCAAGAATGGCTACAAGGCCATTTTGGATCTTCCCATATTACTCAATTTTGAGTGAAAGGATGCAAGATGGAGAAGCTATTTCCAACAATGGAGAATGCTCAAGATCAAAATGCTTATAGTATTTCACTATTCAAAGCATGGTGCAAGAAGAAAGGTAAGAAGAGGGTTCTTTATATAGCTTTCCTAAAGAGGAAAGGCTAGCAAATTGATGAATGTGGGATAAAGGTAAAACAAGATTAGGAATGGATAAGGTTGCTTTATAAAAGGTAATCTTGATTTAGAAGAGTTTAATTTGTCATTAGTAAGTCATGGGAGTTGGGGATGTTTTAATTAATCAAAGGTGATTAATTAATAGGTAGATGTAAGCTTATAGAAGCTAATTAGAGGAAAATTAGTATGATTTGTGGGATGTAAGAGAGGAATTTGATCCAATAAATGGTAATTTATTGATTTAGAGTTATGAGTGTAATTAATTAATAATAATTAATTAACCCAAGTAGAAGTGGATATTAATTAACAAAAGGTCATTAATTGACATCTTTAATGATAGGAAGGCTAATTAATTAATGAAAGGTCATTAATTAATGAATATGAAGAGGAATGTTAGCTAATTAGTGGAAAAGTGCTAATTATTACAAAAATGATGAGAAAGAGGATAATTAGTGCAATCTTAGCATTAAAGGTTGCGTAAGTGGATTTTAGGTGTCTACATTTGCCCCTCTTTGGGGTGGCGTAAGTGACGCCACTTCAAAGATAGTAGACAAGTACAAAAACAAATAATTTTTGAAGAGATAGAAGAAAAATTAATAGAATGAAGGATGCCCCCTCGAGTGTCGATGGGGTGATGAAAGAGGGCGATTGATGATCAAAAAGATGAAAGAACATAATAGAAGAAGTAGAAGAATTGATCCCTATTGCCCCAAGTTGCTTTTGAAGAAAAGTGTTGATAGAAGGAGAGTGATATGGAAGAAAAATGAAGATGAAAAGAGATGGATATAGCTATCATCTTGCCGATGTAAAAACCAACTTTATTTCATCATTTTTCTTATGATCGACGTCATCGGTCCTTATTAAAAAGAATGAACAAAAGTGTAGTATGACATGAAAATCCATATACAAATAAATGTCCATAGCTAAAAACACCAACTCCATGCAACATACAAAATGCAATGCAATACGAGAAAGTAAAAGATGCCTAACTCCCTGCAACATACATAATGCAATGCAATACGAGAAAGTAAACAAGATAACCTGACAGAGAAACATAATGTAATGTTTTTGTTATCAAGCTTTGATTTTGACTGTGTGAATTAACGACAAGGGTTAAAAGATGGTGCCCAAGCAAGGATACATGCAAGGGGAATAACAGAGGACACTTGGGTCCTATGAAAATCAGTGCACTATGAAACAGTACCAAGAAACTCATTGTGCCCCAAAGTACAAACATAGTAAGAAAATCAGATTTGTTAATGGAGGTAGATCAAGATGATCCATGAGTCACACACAAGAACAAGTGAGAACCAAAGAGAGAGATTTTGTAGAATGATTTTTATTGTTTTTAATTTTTTAGAAACATATTTGAATGTTTTTTATTTTGAAATTTTCTGAAACTATGTACAAGAAGACAAAGAAGCATGGATGCCCCAATGATAAATGGTATGTACAAGGGAAGAATGCCACGCATACAAGAAAGTGAAGATGATATGCCCCAATGATTAGGTGGGAATATTCAAAGACAAACTCTTCATATATAGAAGAGGGATCAAAAGGCCAATATAAAATAGGTTCAAATGAGGGAGAAAGGATGCCCCCATGAAGATTAAGCCAAGAAACACATGATAGAAAGGAAGTGGGTGATTGATTTATTAAAAGGGGACAAAGGTGTCCAAAAACATAGCAAAAAGGCCATCCTATACACATGGATGTTCTAAATGATTTTTGAAGAAAAGAGGATGCTATGAAAATATTTAGAAGGTGGTTGATGGAAAAGAGATTATCCCAAGGCACAAATTATGAGACAAGACATGCGCTAAAGAAAGAGTTTGAATAAGGTCCAAAAAGTAACACTTGGTAACATACTAATCTGTTTACTCATCGAGATCACGTGTGTGCACATGGAAATGAATTACCTCTTGAAGGAAAGAATTGATAGATAGTAAGTGAAGAAACTAGCCAATGTGTAGGAATGATTTAGTTTGAAAGGTGATGTGTGAATGGATTGTGGAAGGAGAGTTGTACATTGCTCCATTGCCAGGCAAACATCCATAGCCCCAATGAAGATGCATTTGATTCTAATCACAACATTTTCTCTATAAGTCAACAGCATCCATAGCCCGGTAGAGATTAAAAAAATACCCCAAGAGAGAGTTACATATCAATGTGCTTTTTCTTTTAGCTTTTGCTTTTTGATTGATTGATTTTGATTTTTTTGCTTTTGAAAACTTATTTCAGCTCTCTTGTTTGACAAGGGGTTAAGAACCATTGATGGCTTGATGGAAGGATGTGAAAGTGATTGTGATGATGACATTGGATAGTGTCAACAAATACACCCAAAAGTTCTTCACAACAAGTTTATTAGATGAGAATTGTGATAGGATCTCTAAGAGGTCATTCGTTCTTTAATTTACCAAGGTTATGAAAGACCAAGGTCAAATGGATACCATAGAGATAAATGTCACAAAATGTGTGTGAATAGGATAACCATGATAACATCGAAGGGATGAAAATGGTAGATGACTTGCAGATGAATATGAAAGAAAGGGAAGAAAGAACATCCATGTGTACACAATACCTGATTGCAATGTTTGATCTTTGTACCTTTGATTTTTTTTTTTAATATTTTAATGTTTTCTCATTTTTTTGTATTTTTGAATTGTTTTATGATTTTTTTAATTTTTGAACTGTTTTATGATTTTTTGAATGGAAGTTGGGAGCAACAATTTCAATCTGCATGATAGGATCCAACAATGATGTGTGCGACTTCCTTGATAAGGGAGACTAAGCATGTTTTTTTATCAAGAGTGATATTATCCCGATCTCAATGATCGTGGTGAGTTCACACTCAACAAATGACTGTGATTTGTTTTGAAACATGGGTTTCATATGTGGGAGCTTGAGTTCCCTATCCATAGGTTTCTACACTTTGTACCATACTTGATGGGTACGTTGGTGTGCATTCTGGAATCACGTTTGATTTTGGATTTTATGATCATTGGAGTTGTTGGTAGCTTTGGATCTTTTCAGATTTTTGATCTTGGCTTGATAAAGAACATGTCTGGGTTTCTTATAAGCTAATGCTTGACTTGTTTGATCCCAAGAAGTGAGAGAAGAACATGGACATTTAGAATTGATGAGAGGAATGGAAGTGGGCTTGCCATAATCTTTGGTAGAAGAATAATGTGATGGATGAAAAGGATATGGTCCAAGGATTGAAGAAGATGGGCTACCGGGAGGTGAGCCATAGATAGAAGATGAAGGGCATACTAGGATGTGGCCCAAGAATAGAAGAAGAAGGGATACTAGGATGTGACCCATAGATAGAAGATGAAGGGCTACTAGGATGTGGCCCAAGAATAGAAGAAGAAGGGCTACTAGGACATGACCCATAGATGTAAGATGATGGGCTACTAGGATGTGGCCCAAGAATAGAAGATGATGGACTACCAAGGGGGTGATCCATACATAGAAGACAAGGGGCTAGTTGGGCATGCCCCAAGAATAGAAGATAGTGGACTACTTGAAAATGTCCCACAAATAGCATAGGGAGGGCTACTAGAAGGTAACCCACACCTAGATGAAGATGAAGGGCTACTTGGCATTGGCATCATCCCATAAGAGATTGTGATTGAGGAATTATGATAGACAAAGAGTGATTGGGTGATGAGAAGATAGGCCATGGATCAATGCAAGAGAAGGAGTTTCATCACATAATGAAGAATGTGAAGAGAAAGAATAAGAGGAGGATCAAGTTACATGATTTGATGATCTTCCTCTAAATTTCTTTATCAAAGGAATCAACATTTTCCTCACAATATGCGGGAATGCATCAAATTCTAAAGAGAATCCTTGCTCGTATAATTTGCTAAAGGAATATCTTCATGTGCCCCTAGAAATGCCCCGATTGTTTCTTCATTCAAAGAGATCAATTGGCATGAGTTTTGATTGACCACCAAGGGTTGATTGGAAGAAATAGGTTCACTTGGCGTGGAAGACTTAGAAGATTTTTGATGATGATTGCTAGAAGATGATGATGTGGGGAATGAAGAAGATGTGTAGCTAGATGTCCTCTAGAGTAGAAGAAGGTGGTGTGGACCTACATACAAAATGGTATATCTTGTAAACTAGAAGGATTAAGTCCAAAGTCTTATGTAGATTAATGCATGGGTCGATTTAGACATTTGAATATAAGTACTTTGAGTCACATGAATCTTAAAATGAAGGAAGACTTCATGGGGGTGATTGATGAAGAAGTTCTGTGCAGAAGAAGGGGAGGACCATGATTCAAGAATTGTGTTGGATGAATAATAAGATCTGTCCTATAAAGAAAGAGAGGACCGCGATTGATAATTGTATTAGATGTTTGATTGGAGGGATTTAGAGTCACTTGTATCTTCAAAGGAAGAAGACGTCATTGAGGTGATGTGATAAAATGGGTCCTTTGCGAAGAAGAAAGGGAGGACCGTGACATAGGAGCAGCATTAGATGAATGATGAAGATAATTTTTGGTGACACAAATCTTTCCCATAAGGAGGGGAACATTGTTTAGGTTCGATAATAGAGGTCCTCGAAGAAGGGGAGGACCATGAATTAGGAGTTGAATTAGATGAATCTGAATAGTAGTTTGGATCTGAATCATTAGAAGAGTCAGAGGAAATATTTGGATTGGAATCCTCATAAGAAGAGGAAATGTTTGGATTAGAATTAGAAGAAGAGTCAGAGGAAATATTTGGATTAGAATCTTAAGAAGGGTGGGGGGAACTCAAATAATAATTTGGATCAAAAGCGTCCAAATCATACCACCAACTATGAGATGAAGGTGGGGAACGAGTTACCCGAATGGGTTCTCTAGTGCGAAGAACCAATCAAGGTTTGGTCATGATGGGTGTCTTTTGATGTGAACACCGAAAATTTGATTCCTTATTGTCGTATGTATAAGGGACCTTGTGATAATAATTCATTGTTGGCATTGTTTGATACAAATGCCTAGACCTAAATAGTGTAATTGAACTTCTTCAAAGTGAAGAAGGTTTCATGTTGATTTGGGAAGCATAATGACAACCAACTAGACATTTCGTAAAGATGGCGATGTTTGTGTGATTTTCCAAAAGGGAAGCTAAGGAAAATATACATCATGAGGACTCAAGATTGATAATCCAACAAGGGATGGAGGTGAAAATTTCAAAGGATTGATCAAAATTGCAGCGACATAAAGGATACAAAGGAAATATTTCCAATGTTCAATTGATGCAAAAGTTGCTTGAATGTTTTTGCTAAGGTCTGAAAGATGTGTTCAAAATGATCGTGAACTTAGGAAAAACAAGAAGATCAAGAGGATCAAAGACCCAAAAGATTGTCCTAGAATTGAGGAATTTATAAGATGGATAAACACAAAGAACAATCACACAAGTTCAAAACACAAAACAAATTAATGACCAAAGAATAATGAACGATAAATAATCAATGGAATTAATTTAATTAAATTAATGCTTTATCCTCACTATATTTATTATTTAAATATCTTATTTAAATAATATCTACACAAATAGTTCACTTAGACACCTCACCAAGCTAACTCAACCTAAGACCTATTCTTAGCAAGTTACCATAACTAACTAAGACTTACCCAAACCCTAAAAATCAATGCCTACACTCCCTCTAACCACATTCCCACATGCTCACAAGAAGCTCCCAGTCTAATCCATGGGATAATGACACAAGATCCGAGGAAATCAGGAGGATCTCCCTAAGTTTAGTAAACCTAGAAAATCCCACCTTGACCGACGTCGGTTTCCCTAACCATCGCCGGTTAAGCGGACCACCATCGGTTACCCCTTTTAACCCAAAACAACCTTATTCTCAAGGTTGGAATTTGGAAGTTGGAGGTTGGAAAAAGCAAGAAAGTTGATGAGCAAGAACGACATCTCAAAGAGATAATGCATCTTCAGAGAGCCAATTCCAGCAAGAACTGACATCCAAGGAAGGAGATTGAGCATCTTCTCCTACACAACCATCCCAACCACATTCTGATCTATCCAAGTAAAAGAGGAGTGTGCATGCAGCCCATGCGAAAATTTTCTTCAGTTGGTGATCACTTGCAGCCTTCAAACCCATCATCAGCACCTCCATCCTTCACACACAAACTTTCAGAATGAAATCCAAGTAAGTACAACATCATACTTTCTGGTTATTTCATTTTATCATTATTTTATCATCCATTGTTTATCTTGCTCCTTATTGACCATCTCCAACATTTTTACCTCCATAGACCCATCAAAACCTCGTAAAAACCTATTCCAGTCACCCAATACCTTGTCCCGACTAACCAAATCCTTTGTGCAATCACAAAGGAGACCAAAACCCCATTCTGTGACATTTCCAGATCTCACAATAACTGGCGCCGGTTATACCTAACCGTGGTTGGTCACCCCTGACCGACATCGTGTCTCTGTGTTTTCCCACATAGCCTTAAACAGAGACCTATCCACCTAATTTTACCTCACCCTCACTCACTTGTGACCTACCCGAGACCTTTATCAGACCTACAGAACCCAGAACCAACCATTTGACCTGTGGATTCTATTCTAGCTTAGCCTGTTAGATTAGATCTGTTTTCTTATTGTGTTTTTAAGTGAGATACCTAAATCATTTTAAAATAACAATAGGATTTACCTTGTTTTCAACATTAATTTGTTTAAAACAAGTGGACTGACAACCATCTAGGAAGTATCATACTTCCCGGATCTAGCTCACGCTAGGCAGTTCACTGCCCATATTGTTTAATTCTTTCTGGTGGTCTTGCTTTCATTACAGGTAGTTCCTCCTAGCCAAAAGGAAGCTCTCATGATCAGTGGATTCGGAAGTCATACGCACGTGCAACAACCCATCAACCGACATTTGAATAGGTATTCCTCCTATGCCCATTACCCTATCTATTTCATCAACAATTCAAAGAAACAATCTAAGAAAAAGGTGAAACATTTTGGCATGCCCAGTGGGACCCATCCGGGTTCCTTGCATTTCATTCATTCCTAGGAAAAAATTGTGTGTTTGTTTCCCTTCTAAAAGTATACACACTAATTTTCTTCCCTAGTAATCCACTCACTTCTTTCTATTTGCTCTAAAGGAAACTTTTCTTTTGGTGTATTTAAAAAGAATCATTTCTTCATGTTTTCTACATTTTAGTGAAAGAGCATCCCTCTTCCTATTCATCTTATTGTGTCATCCAATTTCACATTTTTGATTTGGGTTTTAAAATCATTGCATTTCATTCTGATTTTTGCATTAGCTCACATTAATTGAGGGCAACCTATACGCTGGAAGTCATTACCAGCTGATGGTTGACAAACAAATGTAGAAAAGCACTTCTATCCTTTTCTCTTTCTCTCGAGTCTTACCAAACCACACAAAAATTCAAATACATACATTCTTAAACAACATCTTACCTGGAAGAAGTTGTAGGTGATCACACGATCACGACACAAGTGGGCACCCAACTCACTGCTCTATCGAGTCATACTTCAGAGCGAAGCCCGCCCCCACCATAACAAACCTGAAACCTCACCCTTTAGATCTCCTTCTTTGTAGGAAGCCATCCTCACCAAAAACTCTATTTCACAATTCATGTGTCAGTCCCTAAATAGCATAAGCTAAACAAACATAATAGAAAAGGCACTCTTAGGATCACATTTTCTTAGTGTTTCTACTTGGTTTGTGTTTTGAGGTGAAAGATCACGTTCATCACTTTTTTTTTTCATCCTTGCACACTCCTCATCATAGCTGGTGTATTTCAGCTTCACCTGAGTGTGCTGGGCCATATCACCATCATTCCCAAAATTTTGGGTCTGATTCCACATCAAATTCTAATTCACAACCACTTTTTCTCATCACTATTTCAATCTCACATAGTAAATCGTCATTGGTTACCTCTGACCGCCATCGGTTAAACTCAACCGACGTCGGTTCCAGGTCCTTTTGCTAACCTACTCAAAAGGACATTCTCACTTCACTTTTTTCCACTTCCCATAGTCTCTGTCACTATCATTTTTTTCCATTAACATTTTACACATCCCCAGATTTGGCATACTTGTCAGATTTTTTTCCTTCTGCCTCACTGATTACTCACTGTCCTATTTTCTACAATGACTGGCAATGGTTACCCCTGACCGACGTCGGTTTTTCCTAACCGGCATCGGTTAGCCTATTTCACATTCCACCCACCATTTGTTACTTCATCCATTTTTTTTTCACCAGATTCACCTATTAAATTCTATTGTTTCTGTATCATTTAGAGAAGCAGCCCCACCTGATCAATACTGGTTCACATGGTACTAACCAAAGACAAGTGAATGCCCTCGTGTTCCACGCCAGTCGCCAACCACTCCCACCTAGTCCTTCACCACCTTCTATTTTATCACCAGCCATGGATCCCATCCAGCCTACTAATATCACTACCGGAGATGAGGAGTTCACATGACTCCTTGACCAAAACCCTGTTGCCTTGCAGTTTTACCTCTCCCATTCATCCACTCGAGATGCCTCGTCAGTTGATATATGACATGCCCATATCTATCCCCCGACTCTCACACCCACTTCTGCATCAGCCCCCATCTGGCTCCGCGCTACCTACATCCACCTTACCCCTAGTCATTTTGTAGTTAGGTCCTATACCCACTATGACTGCCACGTCTATTACCTCTGTGGCACCCATTACATCCACCATACCCTCGATGATTACCCCAAACACAACCTCATCCATCCCTCATGTCTCACACATACCTGTAGCTACGTTCCCACCTCCAAGTGTGGTGACCTCTACCCCATTTCAGAATGTAGTTCTTTCCATTCCACAATCATTAGCCCCTATTGCCACTAGGGTTACCATGACCCTTCCTCCCCCATATACATACTACCAACAACACCTGTTTCATCTATCATTCATTCCGGGTACGTACCCCCTATTTCATTACCTTCTTCTCCACCACCTTACATGGCAGCCCCATACACTGGAATGCCACACCCATTATACACCCAAAACCAACCTCCTCACATTATAGGAGGCATCCAATCATCACAACCCACCAATGACCTAATTAAATTGATGATGGATAAGATGCAAACACTGGAGGCATCGGTTTCCGGCTCCCACAACACTCTCACTTATGATGAGATTTGCAATGAGCCTATTCACCCATCCATTCCCATCCATTCATACCCTGTGCATTGGGAAATGCCTAAATTCAATCGCTTCAATAGTAAGGAAGACCCACAACAACATTTTGCACTCATTTAAACATGGATGTTATTTGATTGCTCATGATGATGCCTTACTTTTGAGAACTTTTCCCATGTCCCTCACTAGACTTGCATTAGATTGGTATAGTGGGTTACCCAAACACTCCATATTTTCATTCAATCAGGTAGCCCAAGATTTTTTGGATCATTTTTCTATCAATATTGCCAAGAAAGTTACCATGACCGATCTATATTCCACACGTCAGTACGAGGATGAATCTATCATAGATTTTGTCACTCACTGGCAGTGCAACTTGATCAATCAACTTACCTTTCAATTGCCACAAACTGAACTCATCGAGCTCTTCACACAAGCTTGTGCTAAGACATATCTCCCGACCTTGTAGGTCCAAACTTTCAGAACATTCGATGAGGCATTCACTATGGCACGAAAGTTAGAGATTCGGGCCATCGAAGAGAAGAAAATCCAATTACGAAATAAGAATTGGCATTCAAGTCGAATGAAACCTCTTCTTCTTCCAAACCACCAACCAATTATTCAAAGGCTAAAGGTACCACTAATGCAAGTGGTACTCAAGGCCGGCCCACTCATCCATCCAATCAAGCTACACCCTCATCTAATCTATCACTGTTCAGGCTTTTTGATTCAGACAAGAGCAATGAAAATATACCCCAATTGGGGAACCTTACTCTTTTGTTTTAGAAAAGCTTATCAAAGTTGGTGCCATCACCCTTCCACCCATAAAACCACACACTGGTTTTGACCCTACTCACCCCATGCCCGCATGGTATAAGGAACAAGATTTTTGTAACTATCACCAAGTAAAGGGTCATAGTGATGGAAATTGCATCACTTTTAAGAATATTGTCCAAGAAATGCTCGAGAAAGGTGAGTTGACTGTGGATAATCCCAATGCCACCCCTAACCAAAATCTACAAATCTTTAAAAACCATTTCCCAATCATGCCCCTTCATCCAATCAAACCAGGTGAGACATCCACTCATGATACCCATACCCGTGAGGTTCACACAATCTTTAACGAGGTACCTATCACATCTCAATTACCTCACATCCCTTCCATAGAGGAAATCCTAGCCCAAAATCCTCCTTCCACATTGGAACCAACCATCACTATTCCTTCACCAATAGAAGAACACCCTTCATCTCCTACATCACCTAGAGGAGTCTTCTACTAACATTGAGACCATCTCACCCCTAGCTTCTCCACTTAGTGAACCTTTACCTACCGTACCTCCTCCACCCATAGAGGAGCACCCATTACCTCCTCCACCCATAGAGGAGCACCCATTACCTCCTCCACCCACAGAGGAGCACCTATTATTCCTCCACTCATAGAGGAACTCCCATCATCCCTTCCAGGAACCCATCCCATCATAGACCATGGACCTGGTGGGGGGATACTTTCGCCCTCTGAAAAGCATTCTCCATCCACTACCCGACATCCAATAGACCTACTTTCAGCTCTCTTACCCACGGAAGCTAAAGCGGCCGATTCCCCATCTCTAAGATGCATTTTACAGAATTCCCATTAGGTCCTCACCAACTCCACCCACAAACGTGCCATTCTCACGTTTGGCTGATCACTTGGATTATGTGGATAGGGCTTTGTTATGGGGGTGCCTCTTACTCCCTGTCTCAACACAAATGTAGAGATCCCTCGATGACACCTCCACTATCTACCCAAACACATTTCCACCCATCAAACCACATACAACCACTATTGTTGCAACCCCTTCCACGATACCCATTAACACTCACACCACACCCTTACCCATAACCCGACCTATGCCTAAACCCAAACCCATACCCACAATATTTACCTCCACTAAACCTATTACCACTTTAGGGGTCACCCCGACCACCAACCTTACTCATCCACCTATTAAACTAGATTTAGCTACATCCTCCAACGTTAAAACCACACCTACTCGACACCCAAACTAAAGAAACAAACTCATCAACCTCATACCCCTACCACACCAATCACACCCGCACTTGTCCCATCTACCTTAAGACCTCAACTGCCCAACATGGTCAAGCACCCCTCACCCATTCATAACCCAATAACACAACCACCCATTCCTTCCTCACAAATATCTAACCTACCTAGCACACAACATGACTCATACCCACACCTATAGTCTCTTTACCACCAATACCTCTCGATACCTTCAGCCATTGCTTCACTACCTACTACACTTCAGTCATTGTCCCTCACACCCCAAGCATGACCCGCATCATCTACCTTCATAGCACCCTCGTTATCCCCATGGGTAACTCACCCTCTTCCTCCATCTACTTTTCCTTCTAGACCTCATATACCCACATCACCTTTACCCAAGAAGGTGCAACCCAAAAACAAAACCCCACTACCCCACAACAAGGTAGTCAAAACAAAACCACACCCTCCTACCCATCCATCTACTATACCCCTACCCAAATGAACCCGACCGATACCTCAAACCACACCAACACCTAAACCCATAGCTCGACCCCTTCCTACTCTTCCAAAAATAATTCCTGACAACCAACCACACCTACACCCAAACCCACATTCACTTCCCATTGTGATCCACTAGCAGGGTCCTATGCCAAAATTTTAACCAACCTCCTCGAGACTTCTGTTATCACATTACCGCCACTCCGACCTTGACCCCCTCAAACCCAAGCCAAAGGGGTTTGATGATACCAAAATTTGTGCATACCATCGTGTGCCAGGGCATGATGTGGAGAACTACAAGGCCTTGAAAACCATCCTTATCCAATTGTGTCCACCAAAACCAACTTTGATGATGATGACCTTCTTGATGAGGATCTTGCTTCACCTACACCCATTCCCACACGTGCACTCAACAACCACAACCTCCACCCTCACAGCTCCTAGAACCACACACAAAATTTGAAATTAACATGGTTCGCATAGAGAACTTTCCACGCCACCACCCAAATGTCGCTGCGCCCAACTGACCTCACAGGGATTTTCTCCTCCCGTAGGTTTTTTCCCTTCATGTCATTATACCACTTACCCTACACCCTCTCCATTTGAAAATTTCCCTCAAATCAACATGGTACACATCACTACATGTGCAGAAGGGTAAAGAAAAGGTAGCTGACCCACCAACCAATCCTATACCCAACATACCATCTGCACCCATACCTAAGATAACTATCTCATGGCCCCACATACCCCATTTCTAATGGTGTCACACATCACACCATGCTCAAACAATTACACCAATCACCCCTCAAAATGTCCTTATATGACCTCATCCAAACCTCAGAATCCCATCATCAAGCCCTCATGGAGGTTCTTCAATCTATCGAGGTTTTACCCAATGACCCTACACCCATAGCCTCCATTATCACACCCCATCATGTAGCCTCTCTCACCAAATTACCACCTTCATCCTCACCTCACCTTGTTCACCAAGTGGCCTCCCTCCTTCTCAGAGACAAAGAGATCGTGCCATACCAAAATGATGACCCGAACCCAGCCCTCTTCATCTCTATACACATTGATGACATATGGGTACCGTGTGATGATTGATGGAGGTGCTAGCATTAACATCATTTCATCCCATGCATTTTCTCAAATGTGCATACCTGAAAATTACATGCACAAACATTTGGTCATGTTGCATTCATTCAATGACGCTATCACCTCCACACTAGGCACTGTCATCCTTCACATTTGTGTGGGCCCCCGCACTATTCCAGAATTGTTTTATGTTTTGGAGGGGGAATTCCAATATAACTTGTTGCTTGGTAGACCCTGGATCCATGTCATGGGTTGTGTTCCTTCCACTTTGCATCATTGTGTAAAGTTTGAACATGAAGGACACACTTATACCATTCCAGCTGACCCATCACCTTTCAAAACATGCAACATGCTTTACCGACCCAACGATGTACTCATACCGTCAAGCCATCTACTTCGCAACCAATACCACTTCACCTACACCTACACCCACACCTACCAGTACAGCCATTGCTTTCACCGCACATACCTCCTCCATGCCTACCGCTGCTATAACCTCCATGGCTGACCCATTAGCTTCCCAATCCATTAACACCACCTCCGCATCGACCTCCGACACATCATCCATACCAGCTACCTACCCACATACCAACCATTGATCCCTTGGAAGGTGTTTTTCAATGCCTCACTCTAGGGGAATACCACCTATATAGTGTCAACACATTCCTTACTCCACACGAGTATGGAAGCCTTCACCAACACCCTCGCTATGATCACCGTATAAGAGAATGCCTCCTTTATGGTCCTCCTCATCTTCGTACTAGTCTCACCTATGGGGGACTTGATACTACCACCTACACACCTGAACCACCATCACAACCCCACCCATTTTCCACTGACTTCCAATCACTTACCAATCATTCGTTTCACCCACACCTTCCTGCACCACTGTGCATGTGGAAGGGTTTTGGTTTTGGATTTTACGAGCAAGGTCGCCATACCATTATTCCATGTACCACCACAAACATAATGACCGTAGAGTGGTATTGGCTTCCCTGAACCTTCTACCAAACAGGCCCATTGAATTCATTGAGGACCCTAGCCCTTCTCCACCTTCATCACCACCCTCACCACTGGAGTCGATGGATCCTAAATCTATCCCTCCTAACTTTTTTTTTCATAAACACCATTTCCTTGGGGCCTTTGACTTATCAACGCGAAGGGTGAGGCCCCTTCCACTCTCCCATTCCGTATCCTGAGATGATCGATGATGACACACCAACCATTAACATCATTCAATGTCAGGATGATGAATCCATACTCACCTACCTTGGTGCAGAAGACTCATATATTCATCGGTCGACCTCTCGAGACAAACCATGTTGAATGAATTGACTATCGAGATCAACATTCATACTCAGATGACCCACACATCCTAAAGATCGACAATCTTTAGATGATTTATGAACAGAAGCCATCACTTCCTTTCTCTGAGCTCATAACCATGCTTTTGCTTGGTCTTATAGACATGCCGGTATTGACCCCACCATAGTGGTCCACAATATCGTAACCATTCCCGATGCCAAACCTATCAAACAAAAGTTGAGGAAAATGCACCTCCTGCATTCTCTTCTCAAAGAAGAACTTCAGCGCCTTCTTTCCATTTCCTTCATATTACCCATTGATTATCCTCATTGGATTTCTAACATTGTCCCTATCACTAAAGCAACAAGGGGACTCATATTTGCATGGACTTCCATGACCTCAACCTCACCTACCCGAAAGATGACTTTCCCTTGCCCGGTATTGATCAACTAGTGGACCTTACCATGGGTCATGAGATGCTCTCACTCATGGATGGTTTCTCGGGTTATAACCAAATTTTGCTTGCCCGTAAGATCAGCACAAGACCGCATTCATTACCCCTTGGGGGACCTTTTGCTATCGAGTCATGCCTTTTGGCCTTAAAAATGTTGGTGCTACATATCAGCATGCTATGACTTACATCTTCCATGATATCATGCATCACATATTGGAAGATTACGTGGATGATCTCTTGGCTAAATCTAAATGCCCGTTAAGCACCTCACTATCCTCAAAACCATCTTTGATCACCTCATTAAATATTACGTCCACCTTCAACCTAAAAAGTGCATCTTCGTGGTTCTCTCAAGAAAGCTCCTAGGATTTATCATTTCCTTATGTGGTATAGAAGTTGACCCTACTAAAGTCAAGGCCATTCTCGAAATGCCTCCACCCACTAACCTTAAACAACTCATAGCCTGCAAGGTAAATTGTAGTCCATTCACCGATTTATTTCCCAACTCTCTGACCATTGTCAACCATTTCATCATCTGCTTAGGAAGGATGTCTCTTTCAAATGGGATGATGACTACCACAAAGCTTTTGAGGCCTTAAAACAATACCTTCTCCAACCACCCATACTTATCCCACCTAAAGACGACCAACCCTTCTACCTATACATCTCGCTACCGATCATTCCTTGGGAGCCATGCTCACTCATCATGATGAACAACATAGGGAGCAGGTGGTTTATTATATAAGCCATACTCTTTTGGACTATGAAACCCGATACAACTCACCCGAAAACTTTTCTTAGCCTTAGTTTTTGTTGCCACCAAACTCCGCCATTACCTACTCAACCACAAAACCTATGTTGTGACCAACACCGACCCTTTACACTTCATGTACGCAAACCCTATCAAAATCAACATGCCACACATTGGCTCATGCTTTTAGCTGATCTTGACCTCAAATTCATTCACCAAAAGTCCATTAAGGGCCAGGCTATCGCTGACCAACTGGCTGATGCACCTATTTCCAGGGACCAACCCTCTAATTTTGACTTTCCCGATGAATCCATTGCTACTCTTTCCCTGGATGAACCCCCTTACCAAATGACACTATTCTTCGATGGTTCCAAGTGTCAAGCATGGGGGTGGAGCTGGTGTTATCCTCATCCCTCTGGATGGAGAACCCATGCCTTTGTCTTTCAAACTAGACTTTGAATGCACCAACAATATTGCCGAGTACGAAGCGCTCGTACTAGGTCTCCAAACCACCTATGCCCTCGATGTCAAATCAATCCACATCTTTGGTGATTCACAATTGGTCATAAACCAAGTCAATGGTATGTACCAATGTCATAACGAGATACTTCAAAAGTATAAACATCATGTAGACATACTTTTGACCACCTTTGATCGTTACACCCTTCAAACCATCCCATGGTTCAACCAACAAATTTGTAGATACCATGGCCTGCTTAGCTTCCCAAATACCCACTTCCCCTACCGATTCCAAAATATTTGTCACTATACAATGCCTCCATTCACCTTCTTATTTACCTCATGATGTTTACTCAATCGAACCGACACCCCGACCCGAGTGACCTTTGGTATAAACAATACTCCGACTACCTTTCCCTCTCCATCTTACCTCCTGATCTCACCCGTAATGGACAATGTGCCTTCCTTAAGAAGGTCTCCCATTTTGTTATCCTAGGGGACTCCTCTATAAGTGTGGCTTTGATGGTATTCTCTTACGATGCCTCACAAGTTCTGAAATTCCTTATACCATCAAGGAGGTTCATGATGGCATATGTGGAGGTCACTTTAGTGGCCTTGTTGTTGCTAAGCGTATTCTTCACCTAGGCTATTACTGGCCGACCCTTAACCATGATTGTTGTGACTATGTCAAATGTTGTGTGAAATGTCAACAACATTCCAACCTTCATCATACACCCAGTCATGCCTTACAGGTCACTCGTGACCTTTGGCCCTTCTCTCAATGGGGTTTGGATCTTGTCAGAGAAATCAATCCTCATTCTTCCCAATGCCATCAATGGATCATAACTGCTACCGAATACTACACAAAATGGGTAGAAGCCATACCACTCATCTCCATGAAAGCAAGAAAATATGTGAGTTCATTAACCATCACATCATTTGTCACTTTGGTGTCCCTCATCGCCTCATCACTGATAATGGAAAACAATTCAAAAACAAAACACTGCAAAAACTTTGTGACACCTTTGGCATTCAGCTTAGTTTCTCCTCACCTTATTACCCACAAACCAATGGCCAAGCTGAATCCACTAACAAAACCCTCAATAAAATTCTCATGAAAGTGGTTGATGATACTGGGAAGGATTGGCATACACACATTCCTTTTGCTCTATGGGCATACCGCACTAGTATTCACACTCCACTATGGCTACACCCTTTTCACTGGTCTATGGTACCGAGGTTGTTCTGCCTCTCAAAGTCTAGATCCCCTCACTTCACATTTCTCTCCATGACATGCTTATTGATGATGAATTTTCGTCAGACCGCTTAGCACAACTAGAGTTATTAGACGAACATCATCTTAATGCTCTAGATCACCTTCAAGTTTATCAACAACGTATCAAACGTGCTTATGAAAAATGTGTTCATGAATGAACCTTCCAAGTTGGTGACCTTGTTTTGAAAGAAAATCAACATGTAACCAAAGCAGAGAAAAGAAAACGGGAAAATTTTCTCCTAATTGGCTTGGACCATACATCGTAACTCATACCTATGGATCGGGTGCCTATCATTTTGTCCTCGCTTGAGGGTAAACCCGAACCTGAGCCCCTTAATGCATTACATCTTCGACCATTCTACTATTGACCTCTAGTCCTACATCACTATTTATCTAGTTCATGCTCGTCCCTTGAGCACCATTTACCTTTTCCACATCTCATCTCCAATGATTAAACAAGGATCATGTGATTACCCATCACCCTTTTGCCTTATCTTAAATATGTGCACCATGGCTCTGCACATGGCATGATTCTCATGGATACTTTTCATCTTCTTTTAGATGAGATCCCATGGTCATTCACCCTTGCCTTCTCAACAAGAACCAAATGCTTTTATAGTCTCGTCCATGACTTAAAAGCAAAAAAAAAACAAGATGAATCCCTCATAAGGACATCTTCCAAAATAAGGGATCAACTCCTTGAGTCAAACTTCCAATATAAAAGATGAATCCCTCAAAAGGACATCTTCGCCTTCAATTGTCACTATAAGTAGACTGCTCCCTCGAAGGACAGCTATAAAAAGCTCACAACTCTCTACATAGTTTTTCCAAAAAGAAGACTATTTTCTCAAAAATCAAAATTTAGAAGCTTCCCGCATCGATCAGCTTTACGAAGACCTCAAGGAGACATATATTCCTCCCGTATAGACTTCCCACATCGATCAGTCTATCTAAAAGTCAAAAAAAAAAAAAAAAAAAAAATAAGCTTTTTCGTCATGGACTTGCCTATTGTGATCTTGGCTCTATTGCCCAAGGCATTCTACTTCCCATTTTATGACCCAATTACCTACACCTCATTACCCGTTGTCTTTTCACTTCATACCTCAAGGGACCTACTGAACCTATGACATTTGGTGATCATGTGACTATTCGTCACTCTTAGAATTATCAATCATGTAATGTCTTTAGGGTCTTACGTTCATTAGCCTATCTAAAGATGTGTTTCATATTTTGATCCTTTCAATCGGGTGGCTTTTTGATCTTCTTCATTATCGGGTGATCTTTCTTATAGGACCCCCTCTTATCCCACCTCAATCAACCTAAAATCACCTTTACCTATCTACCTATTCTCAACCCCAACATCAATGCCCTCAACCTAATTATACCTATGACCTAAAATCACCCATACCTATCTACCTACCTATCATTCCTACCTCACTCTAATCGACCTTGACCTCATCATACTTATGACCTCGAATCCAACCTAACTATCAACTACACTACCTATTCTTCTATCTTATCATATTCTTCCCTAGCTTATGGGAGAACTACATCGGTCTGAGGTCCCTTTTCACTGGGACTATGTAGGCAGCACTTCCAGGGCATGGGGCCCTAGAAGGTTAGCTCGGCCACTCTTTACCCTAACCATTTTCCCCACCTTTACCTGATTTCCTATTCATATCAAAACCTCGACATCTAAACCATATACCACATAACTTTTACCACTTATATTATTTCACATTTTCATACATAACCAACATTTTCCACATTTTACACTATCTCATGCATTTATATTGCCATTTGTTATCCAAAATATTAAAATGCACATCCATGCCTAAACAACTAACTCAATCCATGCTAAAAACCGACTCAATCCATGCCGACTTGATCCATGCCTAAACCAACCCGACTCAATCCATGCCTAAACCTAACCGACTTGATCCATGTCTAAAATGACCAACCGATCAATCCATGCTTAAAAACCGACTCAATCCATGCCTACACCGACTGACTCGATCCATGCCTAAACCGTTTAAACTCCGACCTTTGACCCCACCCATTACCTAAGATCACCGAGTAGACCTTTCACCCTCTTCCCTAAACCATCATTCGTTCATTACCATTACATGCATACTCATTACCCTCACATTTACCTCATTTTCCTTACCTCCTTTTCTTTTTCCCTCCATACACCTACCTGGACCACTTTACCTTCACCTCTGGCCCTCCACCTCTTCAACCTCCTCGCGTCCACTGTTGATGCCTTATTATTTTACCCCTACCTCGGCCTTACCCATGCCATGATCTCGATATTTGGACTGGACCATCACTAGTGACCTTTGACCTCATGTGTTCACTATACCTCGGCATTGTTTACTGTGTTGTTGACCTAATGACCTTACCTAGCCTATTTCCATGACCATTTATCCCGACCCTACCTTTGGTGTACCCCGAACTGTAACATACCTAAATGTTCTGCACCTAACCTACATTGTGTTTCCGACCTTATCCTATACCTTGATACCGGATTCACTTCACCCTTGTTTGGATAAACCTATCGACCTTAGACGATGTAGAGTTTTCTCGCTCTTCAACCCGGTAGCAGTGTGTGCTGTAGTTTATACGTGTGTGTGTGTTTGACTGCGCTACCTTTGACCCTGACCCATTACCTAGATCACCTGAGTAGACCTTTCACCCTCTTCTCCTACACCCACTTACCTTTTCCTCACATTTACCTTTTATCAAACCACTCACCGCTTCAACCTACTGCTTCATCAGTTCCTGGTTTGAGGGGGATCACCTTCACCCCACATGGGCCAACCACATCTTATTTTTGTTAGCATCACTTACCAATACAAGCTACACAACAAAAAGGGGAAAAATGTAGACACTAAAATTAGGTCACACTCCCCTTCATCCCCTCGACATATAAGCCCCCTTTATTACATCTACCTAGCCATGACCCCCTTCACCCTACTAATATTAATTTAATTAAATTAATTTAATTAATTCTTTATCCTCACTATATTTATTATTTAAATATCTTATTTAAATAATATCTACACATATAGTTCACTTAGACACCTCACCAAGCTAACTCAACCTAAGACCTATTCTTAGCAAGTTACCATAACTAACTAAGACTTACCCAAACCCTAAAAATCAATGCCTACACTCCCTCTAACCACATTCCCGCATGCTCACAAGAAGCTCCTAGTCTAATCCATGGGATAATGACACAAGATCCGAGGAAATCAAGAGGATCTCCCTAAGTTTAGTAAACCTAGAAAATCTCACCTTGACCGACGTCAGTTTCCCCTAACCATCATCTAAGTTAAGCTGACCACCATTGATTACCCCTTTAACCCAAAACAACCTTATTTCTCAAGGTTGGAACTTGGAACTGAAGTTGGAAAAAATTGCAAGAAATTTGACAAGCAAGAACGAGATCTCAAAAGAGATAACACATCTTCAGAGAGCCAATTCCAGCAAGAACTCACATCCAAGGAAGGAGATTGAGCATCTTCTCCTACACAACCATCCCAGCCACATTCTGATCTATCCAAGTAAAAGAGGAGCATGCATGCAGCCCATGTAGAAAAGATTTTTTTAGTTGGTGATCACTTGTAGCCTTCAAACCCATCATCAAGCACCTCCATCCTTCACACATAGATTTTCAGAATGAAATCCAAGTAAGTACAACATCATACTTTCTGGTTATTTCATTTCATCATTATTTTATCATCCATTGTTTATCTTGCTCCTTATTGACCATCTCCAACATTTTGTACCTCCATAGACCCATCAAAACCTCATCAAAACCTATTCCATCACCCAATACCTCATCCCGACCAACCAAAATCCTTTGTGCAATCACAAAGGAGACCAAAACCCCATTTTGTGACATTTCCAGATCTCACAATAACCGGCGCCGTTATACCTAACCACGGTCGGTCACCCCTGACCGATGCCGTCTCTCTGTGTTTTCCCACACAGCCTTAAACAGAGACCTATCCACCTAATTTTACCTCACCCTCACTCACTGTGACCTACCCGAGACCTTTATCGACTCTGCAGAACCCAGAACCAACCATTTGACCTGTGGATTCTATTCTAGCTTAGCCTGTTAGATTAGATCTATTTTCTTATTGTGTTTTTAAGTGAGATACCTAAATCATTTTAAAATAACAATAGGATTTACCTTGTTTTCAGCATTAATTTGTTTAAAATAGTGGAATGATAGCCATCTAGGAAGTACCATACTTTCGGATCTAGCTACGCTAGGTAGTTCACGCCCATATTGTTTAATTCTTTTCGGTGGTCTTGCTTTCATCATGGTCAGCTATGGATTCGGAAGTCATACATGCACAACAACAACCATCAACCGACATTTGAACAAGTATTCCTCCTATGCCCATTACCCTATCTGTTTCATCAACAATTCAAAGAAACAATTTGAAAAATGAATCGTAGAAAAGTTTATCCTTTTCATTTCTCCGAGTCACCAAACCACACAAAATTCAAATACATACATTCTTAAACAACATGTTACCCGGAAGAAGCTATAGGTGATCACACGATCATATCTGGGCACCACCCTCGTTAGCCTGAGTCATACTTGACCAAGCCCGACCCCCACCATAACTCCTCCAAACCTCACCATTTAGATCTAGCCTTCTTTGTATGAAGCCATCCTCACTAAAAACTCTATTTCACAATTCATTAAAGGTCCCTAAATAGAATAATCTAAACAAACATAATAGAAAAGGACACTCTTAGGATCACATTGTCTTAGTGTTTCTACTTGGCTTGTGTTTTGAGGTGCAAGATCACGTTCATATCTTTTTTTGTTCATCCTCGCATGCTCCTCATCATAGCTGGTGTAGTTTGGCCACCCGAAGTGTGCTCTAGCCATATCACCATCATTCCCAATTCTAGGTCCGATTCCACATCAAATTCTAATTCATAACCACTTTTTCTCATCTAAAATCTCACAAGTATTCGCCATCGGTTATCTACCGATCTTTAAACTCAATCGATGTCGGTTCAAGTCCTTTTGCTAACCTAAGAAAAAGGACATTCTCACTTCACTTTTTTCCACTTTCCATAGTCTGTAACTATCATGTTTTTTTTTTTTTACACATCCCTAGAGTTGGCATATTTATCAGTTTTTCCTTTTGCTTCATTGATTATTCACCGCCTATTTTCTCACTGACTAGTAGTGATTACCTGACGACCGAGTTTTTCCTTAACCGGCATCGATTATCCTATTTCACATTCCCACCACCATTTGTTACTTCATCCACTTTTTATCACCGATTCACTTGTTCTGATGTTCTCTGATCATTTATAGAGAAGCCTTTATGACACCTTCGAGGAGGTTGGTTCACATGATCATCTACGAAGACAAGTGAATTCCTCATGTTCCACACCAATTTCCAATCGCTCCCACCTAGTCCGTCACCACCTTCTATTTTATCAGCCATGGATCCCATCCAAACCTACTAATCAAATTGTGAGATGAGAGTTTTTCAAAATAGTTACACTCAAAATTCGAAGATGTTGATATATGGCATGCTTTTATCTATCCCCCCATTTACTTGCCGCACAATGAGTTAAAAACATAATAGAGTGACTTTCGTGCCCCCCACCATTTTTTGAGCACCATTTAGTATTTTTGAAAACCCTTTGGTAGAAAGATAGCTAGGAGCATCTAGTTTGGGCTCCATTTTTTAAAGATTTTTTTAGAGAATATTTTTTATTTATGATTTTTCTAGTACAAAAATTTTATGTTTTGAAAAATAATGGAGCTCCGACCGTGCCCCCCCCCTAACTACCTCAAAAATATCAAAATTATTTTTTTTTTTGAATATGTATAGAATTATGCCTAGTTTGGGCTAGTAGTATAATTTTTTTAATTTGATCACCCAAAAAAAAGATACACCATGAAAGATAGACATATTTACACTTCAAAAAATAGCTATAAAAAGGCATAGTTAGAAAATAAATAATATGGAAACCTTATATTAGTTAAAAATTTGAAAAATTATATTTTTAGAAAGAAGAGACTCTGCTCTACGTCGTGGTATAATTTTTTTAAAATGGATCGATTGTTTTATTTTGATTTATCATAGAGGAAGTGTCATTTTTACATTTTCTTGTAAAAACTTGTTGTTTGTTGTGTTTGTGCAGGTCCATGCCTCAGGCTTGGGGATCCAAACCGGATCCCAAGCCTTGAGGCATGGCTTGGGAAAAAGAAAAAAACAAAAATGCAATGCATTATAACGCTTACATACATATGCATGTTTTTCTTTGTTTTATATATTGTGGCCCCCAACGTCCCTTTCATCTCTTTCATGGGAATTCTGCAAACATTTTTTTTGTCTGCAATATTCTCTACATTCTTGCATGATTTTTTAGTATTTCATTTTGTCCCCTACCCCACTAGTTGATTTTTTCTAATCATGGGTGATAAACATCGAGCTAAGGACAAGAGGAAAGTCAAGAATAAGACACCAGAGCAATTGGAAGAGAAGAGAATAAAGAAATTGAAGAGAATGCAAAAACTTCGAGCAAGGCAAGGTACATCCGCTATATCAAATGTAGCTAATGTATTAGAAAATTGGGATGAAATACATAATGAAAATGTAGAGAATAATGATTTTGCAATGAATAATGATATTGAATTGAATGATAATGTTGGTATGGATGAAGAAATTGATATGAATCCAATTGTTGAACCCTTACTTGAGAATCCAAATGTTAACCCCAAAATTTGTATGAAAACACTGAATGAAGAAAGTAACCTTGTAAATGAATCTTCACCTCTAAGAACACCTCCTTCCATTTCGCGAAGAAAACCAATTCACTTAATTGAAATTGATGAAAACATTATAAAACCAATGCCTAACAAAATGTCTGAAAGAAATGCGAGAAGAAAAGCTAGTGGAATTTGGGATAATTACTTTGAGAATTTAAATGACACACAAAGATGTCAATTATTTGTTTCATTGATGAAATTAATTAAGATGAGACCTATAATGAAGACCCTGGGGTTAAGAACATCTAATGTTGTTGATCAAAATGCGTCAATTGTTGAAAACATACATAAAGCATACCAAATTGTAGGTGGAAAAAGATGCACCAAAGATAGTAATGCTACACGACGTGCACTAACTAATTGTATAGTAAGTGATAAAACAGTTAATAAACGCTTGATTAGAAAAAAACAAAAGTGCTTTGAAGCTAAACAGAAAAACACTAATGAAAGCAATAGAGAGACGTAAACGTCTTGAGTTAGTCAATAACACTGACTATTGGGCTTTCTCTAGCAGACTTCCATGAAAAGACAAGAATACATCTGATATTCTAAAAGAATTAATTGTAAAATTTTGGAATGAGAACACAAGGGTGTCACCGAATAGAAGAGATATAGTAAAAAGAAGAATAGGTTCTCGTAATCGTGAATCGTGTGCAAAACATTTCTTAGATATGACTCAAACATAATTGTTCTCTAAGTTTAAATGAAAATCCACAAATTAACATTAGCCAAAGATTCTTTGAAATGAGCAAACCCTTTTATGTGAAAATCAATCACTCACGTACCACTTGTTGTTGCAGGCATCATGTTGAATTTTCAATGCATTATGATGTTTTTTGTCAAATACGTAGTGTTTTGCATATTGACATCATGTTGCAGGAGTGTGGAATAAATGTCCCACAAAAATCTTCAAGGGAATTTATTCGACAATATTTTGTGAAAAATCAACAAGACAATTTTTTTATAACAAAGCATGTTTGGATGGAACGTGTAATGTATGTGGTGGCTTGCCAAATCTGAAAAGTTGTATCCACGAGGAGAGTACATATTCAATAGGAAAAGAATTGGTTGATTTCACCAAATATAAATCGGTGGCATATCAATTAAAAGATGGAAAAGAATCTAAGAGGTGTGAGCTTGTTAGAAAACAATTACCTGTATCAGAATATATGGTCAAATTTAGAGAGGAAATTTTTTTATGAGTATGCAAGGCACACACATAGAGCTCGATGGTTGGATGAACAATTCAAGTTAAGAAAGGACACATTCCCACTTGGTACTATTGTTTCAGTAGTTGACTTGCAGAGAATTACACATTGCAGCCACAAATGGAGGTTCAGTCTCAATATTATAACTCAGTGCAAGTTTCTATTTTCATGCATATAACATTCATGCACTCTCCTGAAAGCACTGAGCAAGATCAAAAAAATATTAAGAGAGTATCATTTCTACATCAATGATGATCGGACACATTCTACATAATATGTACAAGGGTGTTTCAATGTGTTTTATGTGAACTTGAATGAGAGGAACATTAGTTTCGATCAACATTACATTTGGTCAGACAACTGCACATCACAATTCAAGAATGCATGGATGTTTTATTGGCTAAGCAGGATGCACAAAGAAACAAATGTACAAATATATCTGGAGTTTTACTGAGGTAGGGCATGGAAAAGGAGAGCATGTGTGAAAAGAGCACTTGCAAGAGAAGAGTTAAAGTTCAAGGATGGTGCTAAATTTATAGATGCAAAAAATATTGTTGATTGGTGTGTCAAGAATATGGGCCATGAATCTCAAGAGAGATCAATGGTTCATAGATATTTTTGGTTGATAGAGCAACAACATCTGGAAAACTTTGAAGATTGTATGACAGTTGTAGGATCAAGTGATATGCACTCATTCCGTAGTTCAGATGCAAATGCTTGGACTATTTATACTAGGTGCATGACATGTTTTTGTATATCATGCATTGATTTTGTGTGGAATGAATGTGAGTCACAAGAAGTGGGTGGATGAATGGACTTGTAGACCTCTAATTCCACTCGACACACATCAAGTTCCATGAGCATTACAACTTGCAAGGTCTTCAAGATCAAATGACAACATCACCTGACTTTGACCAAGTCTCTGATTTAGTGCAACAAGGTACATACATATATGTACATGCCATGTTTTAGATTTATAAATTATTAAATGGTCAACTCTTAATGTATTTATAAATTGATTGAATAGTTTTACTTTGTGATACATAGGGCACATTTTTGTAGTTATTGCGATGGAATTTAATGAAGAGGGAACATACTACTTCTTATCTCGTTGTGTAGAGGGGAATTTTTTTGACTTCCACAGTCATTGATGGTGAAGACCTTGAGTATCCCACTGGATCAGTGGTAGTCACTGGAACTTGGCTTCGACGATATCCTATCAAAAAATCAAACATTTGGTTGTTTGAAGACTATGAAGTACATCGAAGATACTTCACTATTCACATTTGGTCCTTGCAACAAATATTAAATTGATCAAATATCGAGGTCGGCCATCAAACAAAAATATGTGGAAGGTTCGTGAATCAGATCATGAAGCAATTCTTGCTACTGTCAAGAATAGAGTTGATCCTTGCGGTTCATTGGATTGAATTTGCAAAGGTATGTTCTTCATGAATTTAATTTGAATATTTACTTAAATGATTTTGTTTAAATTTTGTATGATTTAAAATTCTATTTAATTGCTTACTAACATGTTTATGTAGGTTAGTGGTGCCAAAAAAGCTTCCACCTTCACGTGGTTGGCACTATCAGTAGAGAATTTATTATTCTCGAAGCCAAGTGAAGCTAAGAGAAATTAAATATTAGAAAGGAACAACAAACAAAAATTCTCATTTCACCACCTATATTGTAAAAATATCTTATTAAAATTCTCATTTCACCACCTATATTGTATGAACCACCTATATTATTCAAGTGATTGGCAATGGACAACCTTACACTGACTCAGTCTGAATGGAGATGGAGAAAACCATGAGAGGATTTCATAGAGGGCCCCGACGTGGAGGTCTTGGATCTGACGAGACATCTCTAGGTGCCACGGAGTCCGAGAAATCACCCGTCGAAGATATGGCATGTTTGGGCCTCAAGGCTCTTAAGCGACTACGCCCCGGATGGGGTAGCCCGAAAGCAAGCATGGAGAGCGTAGGGAACCAAAAAAAATGCCTCCACTAGCATTCACCTAGCCACCTCGATGTGTTGGCATAGTTGGTTTGGTCCCATGAGCTTCCGTTTGCAAACTACAACCTCTGACAACCCTACACTGACTCAGACTGCACTATTTCACGCGTTTGCAAACAATAGCACATCGAGAGAACCAGATGGAGATGGAAAACCGTGAGAGGATTTTGTAGAGGGCCCCGACATGGAGGTCTCGGATCTGATGAGACATCTCTAGGTGCCATGGAGTCCGAGAAATCACCCGTCAAAGATATGGCGTGTTTGGGCCTCAAGGCTCTTAAGGACTACACCCTGAACGAGGTAGCCCGAAAGCACGGGAGCATAGGGAACCAAAAAAAAGCCTCCACTAGCATTCACTAGGCCACCCCGACATGTTGGCATAGTTGGTTTGGTCCCACGAGCTTCTGTTTGCAAACTACTACAACATCTCTGCAACCCCTACACTCGACTCAGACTGCACTATTTTCACGTGTTTGCAAACAAATAACACAGAACGAGAGAACTGGATGGAGATGGAGAAAACCATGAGAGGATTTCATAGAGGGCCCTAACATGGAGGTCTTGGATCTGATGAGACATCTCTAGGTGCCACATGAGTCCGAGAAATCACCCGTCGAAGATATGGCGTGTTTGGGCCTCATGGCTCTTAAGGGACTACTACGCCCTGACGAGGTAGCCAAAAGCACGATGGGGAGCGTAGGGAACCAAAAAAATCCTCCACTAGCATTCACCAGGCCACCCTGATGTTGGCGTAGTTGGTTTGGTCCCACAAGCTTTCGTTTGCAAACTACAACCTCTAAAGCAGCCCCTACACTCGACTTAGACTACACTATTTCACGTGCATTTGCAAAACAATAGACACAAGAGAGAACCGGATGGAGATGGAGAAAACCATGAGAGGATTTTTGTAGAGGCCCCAACATGGAGGTCTTGGATCTAATGAGACATCTCTAGGTGCCACAGAGTCTGAGAAATCACCTGTCGAAGATATGGCGTGTTTGGGCCTCATGGCTCTTAAGGACTACGCCCAGACGAGGTAGCCCGAAAGCACGGGGAGTGTAGGGAACCAAAAAAAAAGCCTCCACTAGCATTCACTGGCCCCGATGTGTTGGCATAGTTTTTTTGGTCCCATGAGCTTCCGTTTGCAAACTACAATCTGCATCTGGCAAGCCCCCTACTCGACTTAGACTACACTATTTCACATGTTTGCAAACAATAGACACAACGAGAGAACCGAATGGAGATGAAGAAAAACTGAGAGGATTTGTAGAGGGCCCCGACATGGAGGTCTTGGATCTGATGAGACATCTCTAGGTGCCATGGAGTCCGAGAAATCACCCGTCGAAGATATGGCATGTGTTTGGGCCTCAGGGCTCTTAAGAGACTACGCCCGAACGAGGTAGCCCAAAAGCATGGGGAGTGTAGGGAACAAAAAAAATCCTCCACTAGTAGCATTCACCAGGCCACCCCGATGTGTTGGTGTAGTTGGTTTGGTCCCATGAGCTTCCGTTTGCAAAACTACAACATCTAGAAACCCTACACTGACTTAGACTACACTATTTCACGTGTTTGCAAACAATAGGACAATGAGAGAACCGAATGGAGATGGAAAAAACCATGAGAGGATTTTTAGAGGGCCCCGACATGGAGGTCTTGGATCTGATGAGATGTCTCTAGGTGCCATGGAGTCCGAGAAATCACCCGTCGAAGATATGGCGTGATTGGGCCTCAAGGCTCTTAAGCGACTACGCCTGACGGGTAGCCCGAAAGCACGGGAGTGTAGGGAACCAAAAAAAAATCCTCCACTACAGCATTCACCAGCTGCCCACCCTCGACATGTTGGTAGTAGTGGTTTGGTCCCACGAGCTTCCGTTTGCAAACTACAACCTCTGGCAGCCCTACACTGACGACTCAAACTACGCACTATTTTCACGTTTTTGCAAACAATAATAAAGACAAGAGAACCAGATGGAGATGGAGAAAACCATGAGAGAGGATTTTGTAGAGGGCCCCAACATGGAGGTCTCAGATCTGATGAGACATCTCTAGGTGCCATGGAGTCCGAGAAATCACCCGTCGAAGATATGGCGTGATTGGGCCTCAGGCTCTTAAGAGACTACGCCCGAACGAGGGTAGCCCGAAAGCACGGGAGTGTAGGGAACAAAAAAAAAGCCTCCAGTAGCATTCACCAGGCCATTTGGATGTGTTGGTGTAGTTGGTTTGGTCCCATGAGCTTCCGTTTGCAAAATACAACATCTAACAGCCCTACACTGACTTAGACTACACTATTTCATGTTTTGCAAACAATAGACAAGAGAGAATGGAGATGAGAGAAAAAACCATGAGAGGATTTCATAGAGGGCCCCAACATGGAGGTCTTGGATCTGACGAGACATCTCTAGGTGCCACGGAGTCTGAGAAATCACCCGTCGAAGATATGGCGTGTTTGGGCCTCATGGCTCTTAAGCGACTACGCCCAGATGGGGTAGTAGCCAAAAGCACGGGAGCATAGGGAACCAAAAAAAATCCTCCACTAGCATTCACCTAGCCACCCTGATGTGTGGCGTAGTTGGTTTGGTCCCACGAGCTTCCGTTTGCAAACTACAGCCTCTGGCAAGCCCTACATTGACTCAGACTACACTATTTCTATTTTGCGTGTTGCAAACAATAAAGACAACGAGAGAACCGGATGGAGATGAAGAAAACCCATGAGAGGATTTTGTAGAGGGCCCCAACATGGAGGTCTCAGATCTAATGAGACATCTCTAGGTGCCATGGAGTCTCGAGAAATCACCCATCGAAGATATGGCGTGTTTGGGCCTCGTAGGCTCTTAAGAGACTACGCTGAACGAGGTAGCCCAAAAGCATGGGGGAGCGTAGGGAACCAAAAAAAAAGCCTCCACTAGCATTCACCTAGCCATTTCGATGTGTTGGCATAGTGTTTGGTTTGGTCCCATGAGCTTCCATTTGCAAAATACAACATCTCAAGAGCCCCTACACCGACTCGACTCAAACTACATTTATTTCACGTTTGCAAACAAACAATAAGACAAAGAGAGACCGAGATGGAGATGGAGAAAACCATGAGAGGATTTCATAGGGATTCAACATGGAGGTCTTAGATCTGATGAGACGTCTCTAGGTGCCATGGAGTCCGAGAAATCACCCGTCGAAGATATGGCGTGTTTGGGCCTCGTAGGGCTCTTAAGCGACTACGCCTGACGGATGGAGGTAGCCAAAAGCACGGGGAGCATAGGGAACCAAAAAAAAGCCTCCACTAGTAGCATTCACCAGCCACCCCGATGTGTTGGCATAGTTGGTTTGGTCCCATGAGCTTCTGTTTGCAAACTACAGCCTAAAGCTGACAACCCTACACTCGACTCAAACTACACTATTTCGCGTGTTTGCAAACAAAAGACAACGAGAGAACCGGATGGATGGATGGAGAAAACCATGAGAGGATTTTTCAGAGGGCCCCAACAACATGAGAGTCTTAGATTATGATCTAATGAGACATCTCTAGGTGCCACGGAGTCTCGAGAAATCACCCGTCAAAGATATGGCGTGATTGGGCCTCGGGGCTCTTAAGAGACTACGCCCGAACGAGGTAGCCCGCCCAAAAGCATGGGGCAGTGTAGGGAACCAAAAAAATCCTCCACTAGCATTCACCTGGCCATTTCGACATGTTGGCAGTAGTTGGTTTGGTCCCAGTCCCATGCTTCCGTTTGCAAAATACAACCTCTAAAGAGCCCTACACCGACTCAAACTACACTATTTCATGTTTTCATAAAACAATAGACAACAAGAGAAGAGAACCAAATGGAGAGAGAAAAACCATGAGAGGATTTTGTAGAGGGCCCTAACATGGAGGTAGTTTTAGATCTGATGAGAGACATCTAGGTGTGCCAAGGAGTCGAGAAATCACCCGTCAAGAAGATATGGCGTGATTTGGGCCTCGTGGCTCTTAAGGACTACCCGGACGGGGTAGCCCGAAAAGCACATGGGGAGCGTAGGGAACCAAAAAAAAGCCTCCACTAGCATTCACCAGCCACCCCAACATTTTGGCATAGTTGGTTTGGTCCCATGAGATTCGCTTTTGCAAACTACTTCATCTGGCAGCCCTACCCACATCTGACTCAAACCGCACTATTTTGTGTTTGCAAACAATAAGACAACAAAGAAGAACCGGATGGAGATGAGAGAAAACCATGAGAGGATTTTCAGAGGGCCCCAACATGGAGGTCTCAGATCTCATGAGACATCTCTAGGTGCCATGGAGTTGAGAAATCACCCATCGAAGATATGGCATGTTTGGGCCTCGTGGCTCTTAAGGGACTACGCCCGACGAGCGAGGTAGCCAAAAGCACTGGGGAGCATAGGGAACCAAAAAAAGCCTCCACTAGCATTCACCAAGCCACCCCTGATGTGTTTGCATAGTTTGGTCCCATGAGCTACCATTTGCAAAACATATGCATCCTGATTGAACTTACATTCGACTCTGACTGCACTATTTCATTTCAGCGTTTGCAAACAATAAAAACATAGAGAGAAGATGGGATGAGAAAACCATGAGATATGGATAAAACCGTGAGAGGCTTTTTGATAGTTGGCCTTCAATTTCCAATTTTCCAGTTACTACAAAAAAATTCTAGTTTCAGAATCAACCGTAAAAAAATAACCTAAATAAAGATAATTCTAAATCAGCATTCTATTTCTCACATATAAAATGAATTTCTTCCTTAAAAAAAGAAACTATGGGTGAATGCTCAATCAAAAAATAAATTACAATTCTAAATGAGTTTCAAAGCTCAATTATCAATACTTCATTCAGTTTTTTTCATGTTTCTTCAACTATGCTACTTTTGAACTACTAGTTTGATTTGTGAAGTTGAAGCAGCTGGGATTAATAAAAATAATCAACTTGGCATGTTGTCCTTAAGATTATCCATGATTCTATCGACAACATCACATAGATCTTCCATTCCAGTTAAGTTGTGATCCTTCCACGCTTCCCATTTTTCCTTTTCTTCTGCTCGTATCTTCTCTTTAAGTTCTTCCAGATGTTTTTGGGTAATCAAATTGACTCTTTATGATTTCAGGAGGCATTTCTTCTTGAATCATAGTGACATCTTCACCTAATTTTTTTCTTCATGATGTTCATTGTCATCTTTTGAAGACTGAATATTTATATGGCCTCACTGCTTCTTTTTGGGCACAAACAACCTTTTGTAATGTCAAAAAAAATTCAAGCTCTTCATTCTTCTGTTTGATTGAAGATATTCATTCTTTCAAAATGAGGAGTTGGAACATTGGTGGTCTCCCAACAAAACTAAGTTCATAGTCTGGCATAGTTGCATCCTATGGAAAATCATTGAACATTGGTGGTTCCTCCTCCACCCGTGCTTTGCTACCTCGTCCGGGCGTAGTCCCTTAAGAGCCCTGAGGCCCAAACACGCTATATCTTCGACGGTGATTTCTCGGACTCCGTGGCACCTAGAGATGTCTCATCAGATCCAAGACCTCCATGTTGGGGCCCTCTACAAAATCCTCTCACATGGTTTTCTCCATCTCCATTCCGGTTTCTCTCGTTGTCCTATTGTTTGCAAAAACACGTGAAATAGTGTAGTCTGAAAGTCAAGTGTAAGGGCTACTAGAGGTGTAGTTTTTGCAAAAAAGCTCGTGGGACCAAACCAACTATGCCAACACATCGGGGTGGCTAGGTGAACACTAGTGGAGGCTTTTTTTGGTTCCCTACGCTCCCCGTGCTTTCGGGCTACCTCGTCCGGGCGTAGTCCCTTAAGAGCCCTGAGGCCCAAACACGCCATATCTTCGACGGTGATTTCTCAGACTCCGTGGCACCTAGAGATGTCTCGTCAGATCAAAACCTCCATGTCAGGGCCCTCTATAAAATCCTCTCGCGTTTTTTTCCATCTCCATCCGGTTCTCTTGTTGTCCTATTGTTTGCAAAACACGTGAAATAGTGTAGTCTAAGTCAATGTAAGGTTGCTAGATGTTGTATTTTGCAAACGGAAGCTTGTGGGACCAAACCAACTATGCCAACACATCCAAATGGCTGGTGAATGCTAGTGGAGGATTTTTTTGGTTCCCTACGCTCCCGTGCTTTCGGGCTACCTCATTCTGGGCGTAGTAGTCTAAGAGCCCCGAGGACCAAAACACCTTATATCTTCGACATGTGATTTCTGACTCGTGGCACCTAGAGATGTCTCATTAGATCTGAAACCTCCATGTTGAAGCCCTCTACAAAATCCTCTCGTGGTTTTCTCCATCTCCATCGGTTCTCTCGTTGTCCTATTGTTTGTAAAACGCGTGAAATAGTGTAGTCTGAGTCAGTGTAAGGCTGCTAGATGTTGTATTTTGCAAACGGTAGCTTGTGGGACCAAACCATCTAGGCCAACACATATGTATGGTATGCCTAGTGAACACTAGTGGAGGATTTTTTTGGTTCCCTACGCTGCCCGTGCTTTTGGGCTACCTCGTCCGGCGTAGTCCCTTAAGAGCCCTGAGGCCAAAACACGCCATATCTTCGACGGTGATTTCTCAGACTCCGTGGCACCTAGAGATGTCTCGTTAGATCCGAAACCTCCATGTCAAGGCCTCTACAAAAAATCCTCTCATGGTTTTTCTCCATCTCCATTTGGTTCTCTCATTGTCCTATTGTTTGCAAACGCGTGAAATAGTGTAGTCTAAGTCAGTGTAGGGCTGCAGAGGTGTAGTTTGCAAACGGAAGCTCGTGGGACCAAACCAACTATGCCAACACATCGGGGTGGCCTGGTGAATGCTAGTGGAGGCTTTTTTTGGTTCCCTACGCTCCCCGTGCTTTCGGGCTACCTCGTCTGGGCGTAGTCCCTTAAGAGCCCTGAGGCCCAAACACGCCATATCTTCGATGGGTGATTTCTCGACTCGTGACCTAGAGATGTCTCGTTAGATCCAAGACCTCCATGTTGGGGCCCTCTATGAAATCCTCTCATGGTTTTTCTCCATCTCCATCGGTTCTCTCATTGTGCTATTGTTTGCAAAAACGTGAAAAGTAGTGCAAAGTCTGAGTCAAGTGTAGGGGTCAGAGGCTAGAGGTGTAGTTTGCAAATGGAAGCTCGTGGGACCAAACCAACTATGCCAACACATCAAAGTGGTGGCCTAGGTGAACACTAGTGGAGGCTTTTTTTTGGTTCCCTATGCTCCCCGTGCTTTTGGGCTACCCCGTCCGGGCGTAGTCGCTTAAGAGCCCTGAGGCCCAAACACGCCATATCTTCGATGGGTGATTTTCTCGACTCCGTGGCACCTAGAGATGTCTCATTAGATCCAATACCTCCATGTTGGGCCCTCTATAAAAATCCTCTCATAGTTTTTTCTCCATCTCCATCTGGTTTCTCGTTGTCCTATTGTTTGCTAAACATGTGAAATAGTGTAGTCTGAGTCAAAGTGTAGGGTCAGATGATGTTGTAGTTTGCAAACGGAAGCTCATGGGACCAAACCAACTATGCCAACATGTTGGGGTGGCCTAGGTGAATGCTAGTGGAGGCTTTTTTTGGTTCCCTATGCTCCCGTGCTTTTGGGCTACCTCGTCTCGGGCGTAGTCACTTAAGAGCCCTGAGGCCCAAACACGCCATATCTTCGACAGGTGATTTCTTGACTCCGTGGCACCTAGAGATGTCTCATCAGATCCGAAGACCTCCATGTGAGGCCCTCTATGAAATCCTCTCATAGGTTTTCTCCATCTCCATCTCGGTTCTCTCATTGTGTTATTGTTTTTGCAAACTACGCAAAATAGTGCAGTCTGAAGTCTAGTGGAGATTTGTAGGGCTACCCCGTCTCGGGTGTAGTCGCTTAAGAGCCCTGAATGACTAGATTGGCTTAAGAATGAATTTGATAGGGGTATGTCTAAGAACACATGGGAGTTATCAATCACCTAGTAAATCTTTCTTGTTTAGTTCTGGATGGGAGTCAGCTGGCCTACGGCTTAGTGACCTTCCATTCATTGATAATTTATGTTATGATAAACCCATGGATGCTTTCAAAAGCACCTTAAAAAGGATAGGGGTAGTCATCAAGCCTAGTGAAGGGTGTGATGTGATTTCCAAATAACTTGAAATGCCTATAGATTTAAAGGTAATAACATGAATTGGACAGGATTAGACAATCAAGAATCATTGAGTGTCTGAATCAGAATGTCATTGCATCTGGAGACATTCTCAAGCATTGGAGTAATGTATATGGAGAGACATTCTCAAAATATCAACAGATGAAAGGCATCAAATTGTGATGACTGTCGGGTGTTTTAACAGGGAGAAGACTACGAAGCATAGAAGAATGTAGTAAGTGCATGATAAGATAGGAACCAATACAAAGAGACCATGAGCAAGAAGAAGCGCAAGTAAGGTAAATACACATATACACATTGATAAATTGAATGAATAATTACTTAGATTAGGTAACTCTTTATATACATACATTATATAAATATTGATTTCCAAAGTTTGATGCATATTATACATTGAAAATGCTAGTACATGTACATCACCAATAAATGAAAAAATAATCCATAATGTCTTAAATATTGTCAAGTGCACATCATATTAGATTCATGCGAAAAATCTCTAGAAATGTAAGGTCTCATACAAAATTATCAAGTTCCAAATAGTATTTTAATGTGCATAATAAATACAAAAATGCCCAAATAGGTCATATACCATCAAGTTCAAATGCCATATAGGCGTACATACAATGCCATGCACATAGGCATACAAAAACAATGTCATGTAAGACATATATATTTCCTACTCATCAAAATCTATCCCTCTCTTGGCCTTGCTCGAAGAAGGCCCTCCCTTAGACGAAGATGGAGATCCATGAGATGACTTTGGATCATCCGAGCCCATGCTTCGAGTCCTCTTCCACTGAATACTCACCTGTAGATGAGCCTGTAAATGCAAACAATGTTTTTTTGTCAAAACTTAATTTATATATGTTTTCAACATGTATTTAAGACCATGCTAGAATGAAAGTATTTACATAAATACACAAACTTACCGCAAGTTGTCGATCACGCCGAATTTGCATCTCACGCTCAGATGAGTCATCGGGAGCTCCTGCAGTATGAATGGGGGTACGAAGATGACGAGATGGAGGAGTCTCGTGCCCTCGAAGTCAAAATGGAGGGGGTTGAAGTTCCCTACATACACATAAGATCAGAAAATCTAACATCAGAATTAGTGAAAATAGAGCTAAGTACATGTATCTACATAATGACAATATTTTAACTAATTTTATCAATATAGAACTATTGTTTTTACCCCGCCACGCCTGTGAATCAAATGAACAGTGGCTGCTACCTATCGCAGTAACTCCTGCATACACACAATGAAGGACATTATTAACATAATTTAATAATTCTACAATGAAAGACATTACTAACATGTAATTTAACATAATATGAATTACACGAGAAATTTAACAAAATTTACGTGTTGTTTGAATACCTCAGTGAGTTGCTGCGTAGATGAAATCGCAATGGCAACACCTTTATCTACTTGTCGCAGAGATGGTGGGGTGTCTAGTGAAGTCAACATCTTTATCAAACATGTATATCACGTGAGTTAGATGGACATACAAGAACATACATATATTTGACATACATATATATTTGACTTCAAAACTATATATATATATATATATATATATATACACATATACACACACACACATGTATATATACATACACACACACACACACATGTATGTGAAAATTTTACATAATTAACATTCTAAATTACCTCTGTGAATGTATGTGTATGCATGGTGCTCGCCGCCTGTGGTCGGGATGAAGATGTGCCTCCCGCGCGCACTGTAATATCAATGCATGTACATGTACAAATACAATTATTTCAAAAATTTAACATATATAAGTAAATCAAGTACTCCAAACTTTTTGTAACACACATAACAAAACATAACAAATTTACCTATGAAGGTGATGCCGATGAATGTAATCCAAATGTCTCACTCAAAAGGACATCTGACATAGTGACATTATCATGTTCACCCCTAGCACCAGGTGCACCAAAATCAAGTACGCATGAAAGTATCATCCTCCTCGGGCCCCAAACATATGCTACCACATGATGAGAAAAATGTGGCCTCATGCTAGTACTCCCTGAGGGAATACTCTATGTACCTCCGTGAGCATCTGGCTCAGAAATCTCCCTCGTATGTCGAACAAGGGTCGCAGATAGCCCCTGAAGTGTGTGGAGTGTATCAATCTCTACTGTCTCCTTCACTGCTTGAGGGACAATCTCAGGGTGAGGGGGCTTCTGTGTGGGGAATCTACCCTACTGAATAGGTGCACATTGTGCACCTGGTCGATCCTGTGCAGATCCTTTTCCTCGGCCCTGGAAATCTCAAAATCAAAATAATTTGGGATCTCGTTGAGGATAAAACTCGCAATAGAGTTTCCTCATAAAGTATAGTGGCACCTCGTTGTTATTACAAGGTGGAAAATCAAACACCATCCACCATCGGTCCCAAAAATTATTTTTAATCAAATTATTATTGCACCAATGGATGGGAAATCATTTACATGTCAATGGAACAAGAAAATTAGTGTGGGGTCCGTGAATAAGGCGCATATGAGTTCTTTTGAAATTTCTTTTTTCTTTACATCCACATATGACAATTTGTTGGAATAATAAACCCTACAACCCTCTCTGTAAGTTGTCCAACAATCAATTTTCCCCATTTCCACGTCAATTTGAACAAGTAATGCCTCCAATGTGTTTGCAAGAGAGGCGTGGTGGGGGTTTGTAGATTGTGCATCCCTCATTGTTTTGATTAAATCCTCAATTTCAATTTTGTTTTCAACTATTTGGGCTGCTAAATCTTCTTGACTACCCGAGGGATGTTGAGCAATTGTGGGAGTGTCGGGAGGGATGTCAGGAATAACAAGGTTTGGTTGTGGTTGATTCCCTCGACCTCTAACTGTAATAATAAAAATATGTATTCAATTCAAATTTTAATCTATAATTATCATATTTCAGGTAACGCTAACTCACAAGGAACAACTAGTCAAGTAGGTTGGCGGAGTACTTCCTGTTTCTTCCACAAGGTTCCTCTTGCGTAAACTACTTTGGGGTTCTCGGACCAACCCCATTGTTGTAGCTTAAGGCTTATGCCAAAGGGGTTATGTCCTAGTTTTTAAGCGGACGGACGCACTCTTTATTTGAACTCGCAAATACATTGTTTTGAACGTGGTGTTATTTTTATCTTGTTTAATTTTGATGTGGTTTGCTTGAACACCTTTTCACAACCTGTATAGAAATTGTATTAGTAGTTTGATTTTTTTGTTTTAACTCCACCTTTCTTTGACAAGCATGTGTTTTGGTTATGCACTCAAGCATTAATAGTTCTCCAAGCAAATCACATTATTTAAAAGAGGATTAAGAGTTTCTTTTGATTATCAAGATCATCCAAGGATGCAAGAGAAGAGCATACACAACAAATAATCCAACTAAAAAGTAAATAAAAGCTTTGCAATCAATGAACCATACAAAAAGCTTGATAAATGTTCATTCCCTTAAACCAAAAGTGAAAGATGAAGTTTCCAATTTACCAAATGTTATAAAATGAAGACTAAAGTTGCTTTTGATTCTCAAGATCACCCTAAGGTGCAAGAGAATATCATACACAAATTTACCCCAACTATATAGAAATAGAAAACTTCAAATCGAAGGACCATTAAAAATGTTTTGTAAAAGGTTCATTCCCTTAAGCAAAATGAATAATCAAATTTCCAAGTTCAATCCCAATGTTAAAAAGATAGAGATAAAATTTGTTTTTGATTCTCAAGATCACCAAACGGTGAAAGAGAATATCATACACAAACTTTGGTCTAAATCAAGTAAAGCATGGAAATACAACATTCATCAAAACATTAGACATGTTAGAAAATGACCAGTTTTAAACTAATAGAAAACCTGTAATTTTTGTAAGTATAAATCCCGAATTTATGTTTTCATTGCATATTTAACTTCAATACCTTTCCAACGTAAAAAAAATGGAGTCATTTTGAGTTCGGGGGAAAAATTTATGGCCTTCGGAAGATGGGTTACACATGCTCTTATGTTCACGAGTATGCACTTGACATGCACTCAAAAATGTCAAAAACGTCCCTTAATCTACAAAATGGTCAAAAATTTCTAACCAAGATTCAATTTTGACAACAACCCATCACATTAATATATGAATAGAAGACTCAATGCTATCAAACATTAACATACATGCTCAAGAATTTGGCAAAAGTAAAGATGTAGAATGATGAAAAAGTAAGCTCTAAAAATGAAAACATGATGAAATCTTGAAATTTTCTCACCAATATTTAATTTTGATAGCAACCCACCACGTTAATATGTAAAGAGAAGACTCATCACCATCAAACACTAACTTACATGCTCAAGAATTTAAAATTTTCAAGAAATTGACAAAACTAGCATGTAGAATGTTGAAAAAGTAAGCTCTAAAAATGAAAACATGAAAAAATCTTGAAATTTTCCCATCAATTCCAATTTTGACAGCACTTCACCTCCTTTATACCTACAAGGAAGACTCGACGCATGAAAACTTAACAAAACAAGTTAAGAAAAATAAGTTAGATCAACATGTGTAAAAGAGGGTTAGTAACCAAAAATGAAACTTAACTACAAAAACTTGAAATTAAGTGCAAAGGACAATGGAGTAACTCCCACTAGGCATGCCAAATGTGCTCATGTTTTATTAACTAAGCTATAAATTGAAACTAATATCTACATAGCTTCAAAAGTAAATGTTATTTAAACAATGAACCATCAAGATAAGAGCTTAAAGGAAATTCTTCTTCAATGCATAAATGAAACTACATGCTAAGTTATTTCCTACTCTCTATGATTGCTAAATTAAACTATGAACCTATGAAGAACATAAGCAATCAAAGTGGATTGTTACTTGATCTCAAATATTGAGAATGAAATCTCACCAAGAATGGCTACAAGGCCATTTTGGATCTTCCCATATTACTCAATTTTGAGTGAAAGGATGCAAAATGGAGAAGCTATTTCCAACAATGTAGAATGACTCAAGATCAAAATGCTTATAGTATTTCACTATTCAAAGCACGGTGCAAGAAGAAAGGTAAGAAGGAGGGTTCTTATATAGCTTTCCTAAAGAGGAAAGGCTAGCAAATTGATGAATGTGGGATAAAGGTAAAACTAGATTAGGAATGGATAAGGTTGATTTATAAAAGGTAATCTTGATTTAGAAGAGTTTAATTTGTCATTAGTAAGTCATGGGAGTTGGGGGATGTTTTAATTAATCAAATGTGATTAATTAATAGGTAGATATAAGCTTATAGAAGCTAATTAGAGGAAAATTAGTATGATTTGCGGGATGTAAGAGAGGAATTTGATTCAATAAATGGTAATTTATTGATTTAGAGTTGTGAGTGTAATTAATTAATAATAATTAATTAACCCAAGTAGAAGTGGATATTAATTAACGAAAGGTCATTAATTGACATCTTTAATGATAGGAAGGTTAATTAATTAAACAAAGGTCACTAATTAATGAATATGAAGAGAGATGTTAGCTAATTAGCAGAAAAATGCTAATTATTACGGAAATGACGAGAAAGAGGATAATTAGTGCAATCTTAGCATTAAAGGTTGTGTAAGTAGATTTTAGGTGTCTACACCCAACTTACTTCTTGTCCATTCGAAATTAACTAAGTCTCCTTATCTCCCCTTCTTGCTTAGGGTTGTACATTTACATGCTTTATTTCTTGTGTCACTAATGTATTTTATCACTTATACATTATTCATTACAATAGTTACTATGTAATCTAGGTTTAATTATTTAATTCAAATTAAATTAAATCATTTGGTGAACCCATCGCTCGAACCCTACCTTACTTTTACGCATTATTTTATTTCTTCTCCCATGGTTGTCATTCATGACACCTTTACCGACGAATATCTCTGTGACCTCCAAGCCCATATTGTTGAGCACCCTCAATACCTAGATCTCCTCTTATTCACTACTTGTGAAGAAGCTACTAATATATCCGAGCTCAATCTACCAGTTTCTAATGACACATCTATTCCTATTGCAACACAACCTCCTAATTCTACCCTTCCACCTACCTCTATTGTTCCCATTTCCATTCCTACTCCTACCAACCATTTCAATCCACCTCTTATTTCTCACACACAACAAGTCTTCTCTTACGCCACTCAGGACCTAGCCTCTTTATACTAGGATCGTAAACTTCAAATTTGTCAACTACAACAAGCTACTTCACGTTCCTCTCCATATCTTGATTCCTCATTACTCCTTCACACCCCTTTTGCACCCACCATATATGTTTATCCCCTTCCTCCCAACTTCATTACACCTAAGCTTCCCACCTTTAATGGCCATGGTGACCCTCAAGAGCATCTTCGATCTTTCCATGTGGCATGTCTTGACTATGTGGATGATCATACAATACTAGCATCGTCACATGCCTTTATCTCCTCAGATATCAGGTAGAGGGCCCTCGCCCTTTACTATTATCAAAAAATATCCTCTCCATCACACACTTGGGGTCATCACACTTTCTTCCCCCTCCTATTCTTATCAATTGTCTCTAGCATCTACTACTACACTTCATGCTTTGTGCATCATGTCTAATATTTCTAAGCACTTTCATACCCTTTGATACACACCTTGTATCTTCATTACCCTATGACACACTCTAGTTCCACGGTTCATACTTGACTACTGAGGGTATAATTCTGAAATGAACCTCACATCCACTACATATTTCATGCTCATCGCTTCACGATACATCTTTCTAGAATCTACTCTCACGCAAAAATTTCCCGATGATGCATTCTTATTTTATGGTTAATTCTTGACTACTATGGGGGAATTTATAAATGAACCTCATCTCATACACATCCGTTGGGGCATGCTGCTCCTATCATCTTCACACTTTGCATTCCATACCATCACACTCATACATTGCATTTGCATATATTGGTTGCATCTATTCTTGCTAGCTTATTTTATTTACATGTTACACTTTGTTTTCTATGCTATACGGATTCTTAGTATGTCATTATTTTTCTATGTATACACATGTGTGTTCACTTGCTATTTCATGGTAAATGTATATCTCTTATAGGCCTCTTACAATTTGCAATGATGATTGGATTGTACCTTTTACTAGTCCCACCGAGGCTTGTGGATGCATCTACTTTTTCTACTATCACATACTACATAGGTTCTATTGTTAGATATCATTATGGTTAATTTATTTTTCATTGCTATATACACACTTTAACATATTATTTATCTTTCTAACATGCTAACGGGTGCTTCATGTGTAGTATTTTCCTTTTAGGATTATATCCCACCATGGTTATTTAACACATCTTGCTTGATTTCGCTTTACAATTGTATGTTATTATTTGTGGGCTATGCCCTATATATTGTATGCTCATTGTATTATTTTGGATGCCTTTCAGACCTGATTTTATTGTGACATTGTGAGCGATGTTCCATGTTTGAAACCTGATTTTTGCGGTATATCTTGTTTGCATACTTACTTGCTACATTTTCTCTTTTGCATGCTAGCTACTTTTCCTACTAACACATATTTATAGCCCACTTTATTTGCATGTGCCTTGGTTTCTAACATGGAAATCCCCTACCCCTTGTAGGTATCCACTTCAGATCACCATCCGGTCCTCTCTTTTGTGCCGTATTCTCCTACTATCATTGCATGCACCCCAAACGAGGGGGCATACATTGGGTTTTATAAATCACCCCTACAAAATCTGAGCTACAACACAATACAAAATAGAAAAAAATAGCACATAAACACATAAACATAATGGTCCAAAAATAGACTTAGACCTCAAATACAGAATATACACCAACACCCAGAATCAAACACTAGCTCTTGGGTTCTCTAGTCCTCCCTTGGGTGCTAATTTCGGGGTTAGATACAGAAAATTTCTCAAGATAACACAAGTCTAAAACAATTCAAACATTGTTTCTACAAGGTTACATGCATAGAACTTTAGTTACATAATGCACGTTATCTCCTATAATCATTACAATCGGAATAATTAAGAACTAATTAGAACAAATCGGGATGCACCATTTGTAGAGGTGATTATTAATTTGAGTCATGAAAGGAGAGTAAAACCAAACCTCTCTCCCCAACACTCGCTCTTGGTGTGAGATCACCCAAAAAAAAACTCCCATTTGACATGAGATATCCTAAAAATTCGTACTTGGCATGTGATCACCCAAAAAACTCACACTTGGCATGAGATATCCAAAAAAATTGCACTTGGCATGAGATTTCCTAAAAAACTCACCTTCAACGATCGGATAAACAACTTCAAACAACATGACACTTTTTATCCTTCACTCTTTGACATATCAAAGTGCACACTTTCCTTTTTACACACTTTTACACTCTTTACATACTTATACACATGTTTCTCTGATCTATCATATACATAACTTTGACTACTCTTTTGCTCTTATTTCAGTAGGTCCGTTCTTACAAGAAATAGCACACGAATGTTACATCAACATACTAAGTGCACACACTTCACCCCTAGGTCCACTTCCCTTTCCTAGTCTCCATGTTTCACTTTGCAATCACTCCACACTTCACTTGTCCACTCGACACGTTAATTCGCATCTCTCTGGGGATCATAAGGTATGCATCTCTTCTCTAATTTATGTTATCAAGTATTCACTTAAAAACATAAAGTGGGGAAAATGTAGACACAAAATCACGCATTTGCATACATTTCTAGGTCCTAAAAGAATGCTAGCATTTACATGATTCCTAAGCAATAAAACTAGTGATTGACAACTATCTTTGGCCTCTTTTCTTTGTCTCTTGCTTTATATTTGGTCTTACACACCCTATAGCCCAATCAAAACTTAACTTATTTATCTTTTATGGCTTCAAAAACTAGTGCCAGGTGCTCTGTCCCTCCAGGCACCCCGACCCTTTCTTACCTTACTCACTATTTTTGGGTCTCTTTAATATTTTGGGCATCTTTTTCACTTATGGATCAGCCTTCCAGTTGTCAATTACAAAATTTAAACAAGAGAATAATATAAATACATAGTTATGTTTTTAAAATGAGGGACCAAGTGTTTCCCACGGAATGTTTCTTGACTTTGCAGAATAGACTTGCTTCTATCCTATCATTCCTTTGAGAAAGAGATAAGGGTTAGGGCTAGGAGGAATACGTTGAATGTTGAGATGGTGTGCGCATACCGTAGAGAGAGATCAGATCGACTGCGAAGAACTCCTTTTTGTCTTGGAAGGACTACCTGCAAGTAAGAATACAAGACCACCAGATTTGAATTAGACAATAAATGAGGGATCTGCCTTAGGCCCAGGAAATATAAAACTTCCTTTCGAAGGTGGTCAGTTCCCCTTTTAATACGATTCAACACAAATGATAATAAAGAAAGCTATTACAAAATCATGATTTAGGTATCTCGTTACCAAGCAATAGAAGCTAAACTATCAATAATAAAGCGTCACTTTTTTTGTTCGGTTACTGGTCGTTGATACATTCAGGTTGAGTTATAGGGATAAACCATTTGGATTTGGGGTTGTTAGGTGGCAAATAGGCAAGCAAAAGGTTTTGGGGTATAAGTCACATTGGTGATCGGCGTGTTCATCGGGTAACCGACCGTGGTTAGATAACCCTTTGCCCAGTAGAGGATAAACGATACCGGTAGGGTCAGCAATCTAAGTGCTTCTGGATAGAAGTTGGTTGCAAGGTGATTGTGGGGTTATTAGGATTGGTGGATGGCTGAGGGGAATGATGGGAGGATAGGGAAGACTCAGAGTGTGGTAAAATGGCCTTCTGGGCAATATCAGGATGTATGGGTGAAGGTTAGGTGCAGTATGTTGCTGGTAGTAGATCTAGGAATAAACTTATGATTACTATTAATTCAAAAGCTCAAGAAGCGGGTGCTTAGAAACATATAAAACTACTACTTACTCGTCCCGATGCGAGATGCAAGTTTCAGATTGTGATGATGAAGGTAGACCCAAGTTGGATGATCCGACAATCCAAGATGAGTTATCTCCTCTTCTGATGCTCGGATGAGTGTTACTGGGCTCTGGTTATTCAGTTGCAGTCTTGGGCTTGATGTCCTTCTCTCGTAAACTCTTCCTGTTTCTTCACTTGTCTCTGCTCGCCAAGCAAAATCTGGATTCTCTCGATGATTTCTCCTTCTCCCGATCAAATGAAAATCGATCCTTGTTTTTGGTTGGAAGTGGTCATTTACGGGGAACCGATGGCGGTTTAGCTTATGGCAACCGATGGTCGAGTAGAACGTATCGGTCCGGTCAAAGCGGGCTATTTTTAGTAAAATAGCCAGCTTTCCCTCCTTTTCTTCCGAGGGATTGGTAGCGGGCTTGGTCAAGTCATTATGAAGTTGGTTTTAGGTGCGGATGAGGAGTAATTAGTCATAGGTGTGGAATTGGACCAAGTTATAGGTCTTAATTAGGTTAGTTTAGGGTTAAGACTAGGTCATGATGAGGTGGCGACATGAGGTGGCAGGTATGGTGATGTGGATTTATTAATTATAAGGTAATTAATAAATAATTGTGTAAGGTTTAGGTGGTGAGGTTAGGTTGCGAAATGCGATGCGGGTCACAAGGGGTCGTAAGACACAAATTTGGTGTCTACATTAGCCCCTTATTGTCGTGTAGTTTGTTTTGTAAAGCTGCATGGACAATAATAAGAAGTGGTTACTCTGTTAAGGGTATAGGTAATCCCCTCAAATCTATCACGATTGAGGTAGCGTGAAATTAGGGATAGGGTTGATAAAGGGTAAATGGTGTTGAGATGAGGGTGAGATGGTGGGGTAGGTCGAAGAAAAGGCATTTGCACGTTGAAATGCGAGAGGCGACCAGTGGTACATGATTTGACTAGCAAAACCAAAAAGCAATGCATAGGTAAAGGTCGATAGTTTATCCAAACAAGGGTGATATAATCCTGGTATCCAAGGCATAGGAAGTAGCTCTGTGGTATATAACAAGTAAAAGGTACAGGAACGTTTAGGCATGTTCGGCAAAGTACAAATGGTTGGTTTGGTTGAGATAAACATCACGGTCTAGGTCTTAGGCAAAGTTGGTTGTGATCAAGTCAAGGACCCTAATCATGCTAAAACACGAAACAGTCTGGATTGAACAAAAGGTTACATGATGGGTGGATAAAAGTGTATGTTGTTGATGTTAGTGGCGAAGTAGTTAAGTGGTATGCCTTGGGTCAAAGCCAATTTGTTGGGTCATGGCCGTGGGTCAAGCCAAATGGTTGAGGTGAGGCCTTGGGTCAGCCAAATGGTTAGGGTGAGGCCTTGGGTCGAGCCAAATGGTTAGGATGAGGCCTTGGGTCGGGCCGGATGGGTAGGGTGAGGCCTTGGGTCGGGCCAAGTTGTTGGGTTGTGGCCTTGGGTCGGGCCAAATGGTTGGGGTGAGGCCTTGGGTCGGGCCGGATGGTTTGGTTGCGGCCTTGGGTCGGGCCAAATGGTTGGTTGCGGCCTTGGGTCGGGCCAAATAGGTGGGTTGCGGCCTTGGGTCGGGCCAAATAGGTGGGTTGTGGCCTTGGGTCGGGCCAAATAGGTTGGTTGTGGCCGTGGGTCGGGCCAAATAGGTTGGTTGCGGCCTTGGGTCGGGCCGAATAGGTTGGTTGCGGCCTTGGGTCGGGCCAATGAAGTTAACAAGGGGTTGTCAACGAAGGTGGATATAGGCGATGTTGGTAGAAAGGGCTATTAGTAAATAAGGGCCGAAATTGGGGTAGAGGTGAGATAAAACCGATGTCGATTATCTATGACCGATATCGGTTAGGGGACCGATACCGGTTCCTTAGGGCACAATATAACCGATATCGGTTATAGGTCAAAAACCTATAAAAAGAAAAAATACAGCCTGTCATTGTCACATTTGCAATTTGAAAACAAGGTTGGCGTGCTATTAATGATAGTGGAGTATTATGCATGCCGAGGGCGGAAGGTGGGAAGATTTCCCAAAGCATTGATGAGTGTTATTTGGGAAATGATAGAAATGAGCGTGACATTCGCATGGGCACCCGCCTATCTGGCAGAGTTATATAGGGGTTTATAGGCATGCAAGCGAAAACACAGGATGACCTTTGGATTGTTCGTACTTATTACATTGTTGGGCCTATGAGCATATTGTTTACCTTGGTATCGTCAATAGGCCAATATTGAGTCGGGGAGAGGCAGGAGTGTAAAGGTTGGGATTCAGGACGATGGGTCCAGAAAAACAAGAAGTGAGATCCTGTGCCGTGATAGATGACATCGAGTATTATGCAGTATGGGAGATGGTGATTGCGAGATATTTTTTGAGGCGTGCACGGGAACTATATGGTGATAGAGCACATAGCTAAGGAGTTGAGAGGTGTAGAGCGATTGAGGTGGATCGCAGGGGCATAGGCGGGCAGAGTACAAGAGGATTCCTCTAGATCGCGTGTGGTGACAATTTGGGTTGCGTTCGGGAGATATTCCTATGACATATAGACCATACATGAGGATCGACGCCGAGGCAGCATTCTCACCTCCCCGTCCACACCTCCAGAAGGGCCAGAAGAGATAGCAGCCGATCGTAGGGTTATGGATGCGGGAACGACGGAGGCCTATAGAGTATGGTGGGTAGCAGAGCTGCGAGGTGCACGTGAGTGCCCTGACATAGCTGTGATTACAGCGGAGAGAGATCGTCTGTAGGATTTGGCTCGCCAGCTTCAAACACAGGTGAATGAGACAATGGGAATGTTAGAGGCTTCACAGCTACGAGTGGAGAGACTGGAGGCAAGATTCCTCCACGCGAGAGGACGTATTCGTATGTTACAGGAGATGTTGGCGGATCAATGGGAGGAACCAATGGCAGTGGCACCTTTGAGGATGGAGAGGCCAGCTGAGAGGCATCGACGATCACGATCACCACCTGATTCGGGAGGAGGTGCAAGGGTCTAAGTGAATTTTATAGGAATATAAGAATAAATAAGGATGCCGACCTGCGAGTCGATGATAGAGAAGATGTATTTGTTTAACATCTAAAATAAAACTAAATATGTATGTGGTTTTGAGTGATGATAATAATAAGAATGGTTGTGTGTTGAATGTTGTTTTTGTTTGTTTTGAAAAAGGATAAAGATGAATGTTGGCAAATAGAAATACACAAAAAATATTTATATTGACAACACATGAGAGGGTATGGTAGGGGATGGTCGAGCTAACCTTGGGAGACCCCATGTCTCCTAAGTGCTGCCTACATAGCCCATTGCACAAAGCAAGGAGGGGCCTCAGACCGATGTAGTTCTCCCTTAGGAGCAGGGAGAGGTGAATTCAGGCAATTTGGTTGTGGTTAGGCAATTTTGTTGGTTAGTAAAAATTTGATGTTGGTAGGGTAATGTTGTTGGTGTTGGTAGGGTAATGTTGTTGGTGTAGGTATGGGTGAAGCGAAAGTTAGCATACCCAAGTAGTAGGGAATCGTGTCCTGATTAAGGTCAACACACAATCCTAGAGCCGAGCAAAAGAGGCAAGAGTGTCCCGTAATTGAGAAGAGCTAAACAAACCACATATTAATGTAGGATGAGCTTGAATCCCTAGGTACCTTGCATAGGCGAGAAGTCGATAGGTGAAAAGAGTGGTATAATCACAATATATCGGATATACGTCACGTCCCTTGAGTTTTGTTGTTTTGACAAATGGTGAGGTGAGGTGGTTGATGTGGGCGAGGGTGTAGGTGAGTTTATTATAAGATGATTAATCTGACAAAAGAAAACCAAACCAAAATAGACAAGTCCATGACTCAGAAGTGTTTTGAAGTACTGCTTGTATTTTTATTTTTCTGGATATAGACTGATCGATGCGGGAAGTCGACATGGGATATGTATTTTGTTGTTCTTGAGGTCTTCACGAAGCTGATCAATGCGAGAAGCTTCTGATAAAGGTGATGTGTATAGTTGTCCTTCAAGGAGCAGTCTATTTATAGTAGCAGATGCGGTGCTTATGTATAGCTGTCCTTTGGGGAGCAGTCTATCTATAATAAGAGCAATAGTTTGGCATATAGTTGTCCTTCAAGGGAGCAGTCTATTGTATAAGTTAGAGGTCTAGATGTCCATTGGGCATGAAGCATCTAGTTTTTTGTAAGAAGTTTGACTCAAGAAAATCCCATAAGTGTGTAATTAAGAATGTGTCATTTTGATACTTTGAAGTCATGGACTAGACTAAAAAGGGGAAGGCATCTTTTAAGGGGAGGTGATAATCAAACCATGTGAGCTTGATTGGATTTTGAGATGTAAGAAACAAAGTGTATGCGGTGGTAAATGAGCTCAAGGGACGAGCGTAAGGTAGATAAGCAGTGATATAACACTAATTTCAACAGTAGAATGGTCGAAGATGCAAGGCATTAAGGGGCTCAGGCTCAGGTTTACCATTAAGCGAAGCTAAATGATAAGTGCCTGATCCATAAGTGTGAGTGATAATGTAAGGCCCAATCCAATTAGGAGCAAATTTTCCACGTTTACTCTTTTCTAGTTTGGTTACATGTTGATTCTCTTTGAGGACAAGATCGCCAACCTTAAAAGTACGCTCATGAAGTCGTTTATCATAAGCACGCTTGATGTGTTTTTGGTAGATTTGAAGGTGATCAAGAGCCGTAAGACGACGCTCGTCAAGAAGCTCTAATTGGGCTAACCGCTCTTGGCGGAAATCATCGTTGGTGAGAATATCTTGAAGAGATATTCTGAGGGAGGGTATTTGTACTTCGAGAGGCAAGACAGCCTCGGTACCATATACCAAAGAAAATGGTGTGGCATTAGTGGAGGTACGAATGCTAGTACGATAAGCCCAAAGGGCAAAGGAATGTGATCATGCGATTTCTTCCGAACTCATTGACAACTTTCATGAGGATTTTGGTTAGGGTTTTATTAGAAGATTGGCTGACCATTGGCACTGCATGGATAGTAAGGCGATGAAAACTAAGTTTGATACCAAAGTTGTCACAAAGGTCTTGTAACAAATTATTTTTAAAGATTTACCATTATCTGTTATTAGGCGATGAGGAATACCAAAGCGACAGATAATGTGATGGTTAATGAATTCGACATTTTTTCTTTTTGATTGAAATGAGTGGAATGGCCTCCACCCATTTTGTGTAATATTCGGTTCTTTGTGATTATCCAACTGTGGCGTTGCGAAGAAGGTGGGTGAATCTCACCAATAAGGTCTAAACCCCATTGTGAGAAAGGCCAAAGATCTCGTGTGGACTGTAGCGGATGGCTAGGAGTATGTTGAAGGTTGGCATGTTGTTGACACATAACACAACGCTTAACATATTCGTGTAGTAGCGATCGTTATTAAGAGTAGGCCAATAATAACCTAGGTGAAGGATTCGTTTGGCCATGGCAGAAGGCCACTAAAATGTCCACCACAAATGCCATCATGGACTTGTTGGATGGTATAGGTGACCTCCGCGCCGGTTAAACGGCGAAGGAGGATGCCATCAAAGCCACGTTTATAGAGGAGTCCCCCATGACAACATAACGAGAAACACTTTTAAGAAAATCACATTTGCCGTTACTAGTAAGGTCAGGTGGGAGAACAGAGGTTGTAAGGTAGTCGTGAAATTGGTGGTACCAGGTATCCTGCGAATTAGTAGACACAGTATTTATCATACAAACTACCGGGGTTGAGTAGGATGGGGCAAAAAGTTGTTGGACCAAGACGAATATGTCAGAGTCAGTTGGTGCGGCAGGAATTTGTGAGGCTAAGCAAGCCATAGTATCCACAAATTTGTTAGTGGAGTGGGGAATGGTCTGGATAGAATAACGAGTAAATGAGGTCAAAAGTGAATCCACATAATGTTTGTACTTTTGAAGTTCCTCATTCTTACATTGGTAGATGCCCATAACTTGATTGACTACCAATTGAGAGTCGCCAAAAATATTAATAGATTTGACACCTAAGTGTAACGCAACCTGGAGACCCAAAACAAGGGCCTCGTATTCTGTTGTATTATTAGTGCAGGGGAAATCAAGCCGGAATGAAAGAGGCATAGGTTCAGTGTCAAGAGGGATGAGAACAACGCCGGCTCCTCCGCCGTGCTGGCATTTAGATCCATCGAAGAAGAGGGTCATTTGATACGACTCTTCCCTGAGTGAAAGAGTGGCGATGAGTTCGTCAGGGAAATTAAAATTGGTGAATTGTTCCCCAGGTAAAGGGGCCTCCGCAAGTTGGTCTGCAATAGTTTGTCCTTTGATTGACTTCTGTTGTACAAACTCAAGGTCGAGGTCGGCGAGGAGCATAAGCCATCGGGCGATGTGTTGGTTTAGATGTGGTTTGGCATACATATAATGAATGGGGTCCATGTTGGTGATGACAAAAGTTTTGTGATTCAGGAGGTAATGTCGGAGTTTGGTGGCTACGAATGATAGGGCTAGGCACAATTTTTCTACATGTGTATACCTAGTCTCGTAATCCACGAGAGTATGACTTATATAATAAATGGCTTGTTCTCGATGTGCCTTGAGTCCGATGTGTGAGCATAGCTCTATAAGCATGGTCATAGGTGGCGAAAGGTAAAGGTAGAAAGGACGATCATCCTGAGGTGGAATAAGCACGGGTGGCTGCAAGAGATAGGATTTGAGAGCTTCAAAGGCTTGGTGACACTCTTCACTCCATTGAAAGGCAATGTTCTTTTTAAGAAGGTGATGGAAAGGGTGACATCGATCCGAGAGTTGGGAGATGAAACGCCGGATGGATTGAAGTTTACCCTGCAAACTACGCAATTGTTTGAGGTTTTTGGGTGGGGGCATTTCTAGGATAGCTTTGACTTTAGATGGATCGACCTCAATGCCACGCAAAGAGACGATAAAGCCAAGAAGTTTTCGAAAGAACACCAAAGACACATTTCTTTGGTTGAAGCCGGACCGAATATTGCAACAGGCGATCGAAAATAATGGTTAAAACATCGAGATGTTCACTGCGATGTTTAGATTTTCCAAGAAGATCATCGACATAATCCTCAAGGATAGTGTGCATAATGTCATGAAAAATGTAAGTCATAGCCCGCTGATAGGTAGCACCAGCATTCTTAAGGCCAAATGGCATGACACGATAATGAAGAAGGTTCCCAAGGAGTTATGAAAGCGAGTTTTATGTTGATCGGTGGAGGGGCTACCAAAATTTGATTGTATCTCGAAAAACCATCCATGAGAAAGCATTTCATGGCCGCAGTGAGATCAACAAGTTGATCAATACTTGGGAGGGGGAAGTCATCCTTGGGGCAAGCGAGGTTAAGGTCTCGAAAATCCATGCTTATCAGAAGTCCCCCGTCGCTTTAGTAGCCAGTGCACGATGTTAGAAATCCATTGAGGATAGTCGATAGGCAAGATGAAGGAAACAAAAGAAGTCGTTGAAGCTCTTCTTTGACCAAGAGGGTGATGTGTGGATGCATCTTTCTCGGTTTTGTTTGTTGGTTTGGAATCGGGGTTTAGGGTGATGTTATGGACAGCAATGGTAGGATCAATTCCTGGCATGTCAGCGTAGGACCAAGCAAAAGCTTGGTTGCGGGTACGGAGAAAGGTAGTAAAGGCGGCTTGTTCTGATGTGTTAAGGGATTGTCCGATCTTCACAATGTGAGGATCCTCCTCTGTGTGGATGTTGATTTCTATAGTCGACTCATTCAACATGGTTTGAGTTTTAGATGGTAAGGCGCGTTGAATATAGGAGTTGTCCGCCCCAAGGTAAGTGAGGATGGAGTCGTCATCCTGGCACTCAACAACATTAATCGAAGGCGAATCCTCTTCGATCATGTCTAGATACAGAAGGGGAAGAGAAGATGGATCCTCATTATCGCGTTGATAAGTGAGAGGACCTATGAAGATAGCATTTATGAAAAAAAAAAGTTAGGAGGGATAGATTCAGGGTCTATCGACTCTGTGGGTGATGATGGCAAAGTGGGTGATGATGGTTTGGTAGGGGTGACATCGTCTTCTTCCAGGATACAACTGACACGAGGTGTCTCCTGTGTAGGTGTTTCAGGAAAACCGAGACCACTGCGATCATTGTGCTTGCGTGTAGTTATGGGAATGATTGTATGTCGGCCTTGTTCATAAAGACCAAAACCAAAGCCTTTCCAAGCACAGCGAGTCAAGAAGGTGAGGGCGAAACGACGATTTGTCAAGTATTGAAAATCGGATTTGAAAGGAACCACACCAAGAGGAGGTTCAGGGGTAACGGAAGATGCGTCAACACCCCCATATGTTAGGTTGGTGCGGCAATGAGGTGGTCCGTAAGAGATTACCTCCCCCACGCGACGGTCGTAGGTGGGATGGGCATGTAACTGTCCGTACTCCTGCGGGGTATGGAAAGAACTAACGTTATATAGGCGGTACTCCCCCAGCGTAAGGCGTTGAAAAACATCTACTAAGGGGTCGGAGGTTGGGATGTTATCTGCGGGAAAGGAAGTAATATTTGTAATGGCGGTTTCATTGGTTGAAGGTGTAGGTGCGTCGGAAGTAGATGGCTGGGTTGGATAAATGGGTGTCTTGACTGGTACAAGCACATCATTGGGGCGATACAACATATTGCAAGTTTTGAAGGGGGGAGGATCAGCTTTTACGGTGTAGGACTTCCCCTCGTACTCAAATTTTATGCATCTATGTAAGGTGGAGGGAACGCATCCCATAGCCCGGATCCAAGGGCAGCCTAACAACATATTGTATTGGAACTCTCCCTCAAGGACATAGAAGAGTTCGGGTAAAGTACGTGGTCCTACACGAATGTTAAGGATCACGATGTCTAAAGTAGAAGTAATAGCATCATTGAATGATCGCAACATGATGGGGTTGGCACACATGCAACTAGAAGGGATATTCATTTGTTGGAAGACTTTTGAAGAGATGATGTTTAGGCTAGCCCCGTCAATCATAACACAACGTACTGAATATCCCGAGCGTATGTTGAGATGAAAAGAGCAGGTCGGGATCTTGACACCAAAGTCGATAATTTCATCTTCGGAGAAACTCGGCGGCGGCGACTTCAGACATGAGAGACAGGAGTGGTTGGGGAGATAGATTGTTTAGTGAGCGAAGCAACGTGATTGGGTGTTAGAATAGAAGTAACGAGTAAGGTTTCATTAGGTAAAACCTCTATCCTTGAAGGATTTCAATGAGAGCTTGTCGATGAGATTGAAGTCCGAATGAGATCATACGAGTGTCATTTTACAGGTGATTGGTGAAGTTTGTTTGATCATAGTTCGGTGGGCAATGCCATTAGAGACAGGATAGGCGGGTCCGTGAATAACCACTTTAGGTGGTGGTGCAATCGGGATGGTGGACGGAGAAAGAGATGCTGCGGGCGTGTTTTCTTTTGCTTTCCCATTGTTTTTCCGCCTCGAGTAGCAACACTAATCATATTGATCTCGTGAATACGAGAGGAGGAAGATGGTAGGGATAGGTCATGGTTTTCGATGAGGACGGGGCTGTAATAATGATAGATCTTGGTGAGGCGAGGGACAGGTGGTATAGGAGAGGGTGAAGCTAAAGGTCCCTCTCTTCGTAAGTTGTCTTTCTTAACTTTTCTATCGGAGAGAGGTGACGGGAAGTATGGCTTTCAACGCTTTGCATCCCTCTACGTCATGTCCTGGTGTGCGGTGGTAAGCGTAAATTTTAGACTCATCGTAACCTATAGGTCGAGGTTTAGTGGATCATAAGGTTTAAGTGGGGGTAGGGAAATGGTCGCATTCTCTACCAACATAGCAAGGATTTTGGTGTAAGACCCTTTGAGCGGGTCAAAGTCGAGGAAAATGAGGCTATTGAGTGGTCGATCTCAGTGATGACGTGGTGTGGTTGGTTTGTATGGGGGTGGTTTAGCCAAGGAGTTTTGATAATGGGTTTTAAGCGACCGTGGTTTCTTTGGCGTAGAAGCTACGTTTAGCCTGGTTGGATGATGAGGTCACGAGATGATGTGGTATCGAAAAACAACCACGGAGAAATAGGAGTGACCGAAAACAAATCTTTTGATGATGGAATTTGTTTAGGATTGATAGGTGGACGGGATACGCGGGGTGACGGTGTTGCTTATACCCTTGGATTTCTGTATGGGTGCGAAGCGTAGGTCACTTTAAAGAAAACGCGGGAGGTGTGATATATTGATGTAAGGTAGAGGGATGGGGTCCCAATATGGAAGGTAAGTGTGACAGCGAAGGTTTTAGTTGTGTTAGCGGCATAGATTGAGGAGATTGAGTCTATCTCCAAATGGGATGGATGGCTTTACTTTTAGATAAATCAAGCCGCTTAGGTGGGTGTGTTAGACTAGGTATGGGTGAGGTCCCAAGCGTAGGGGAAGATGTGGTTAGGTTAATAGAAGTGGATGAGGTATTTAGTAAAGAGATGGGGGTGAAGATGAGGACATAGGTATTTTAAGCTTTTGTAAACACTTTGGGTATATGGTAGAGGCATCGGGATCGGTCATTTGCATTTGAGTAGAATATGGCGTACTCAAAGCGTTCCCATAGGACTGTCTATCTTACGGGAATGACGGTCCTCACGTGTGAACATGAACTTTTGTATGGAAGAAAGGTGGGTTGTGATTCCGGTCCTTTGTGGGTGTGATACTGAGGGTATATGAGGCCGTATCAATGGGCATTAAGAGGTCAACCGGTTCTTGAAAAGAGTTAGGTGATGAAGGACTAATAGGTAGGAGGGCATGTTTGAGAGGATCTGTCATGTTTAAAGAATGTGGTGATGTCGGTTCAAGAGGTTTCTCGTCTAAGGATGACAAAAAAGAAGTGGCGAGCCTTCCTCTTATCAGCAAGAATGGTAGAAGGAGACGTTTGGGAAATAGATAAATTAGATAACATCCACTCACAGTCTTGCAAGGATGTGGTATAAGAAGGCTCATTTGTGAGAAGGGAACTCTGGGCAGCTAATTCCTTGATGGGTAAAGGGCAGCAAGGATTTCAGTTTGTCTTGATGGCGAGGAAGGGGTTTGGTTTCTGCGTTAGTGAAGAGGTTTGATTGAGAATTTGTTCGATAGAGGTCTTTGGTGGGAATCGAAAAGCTGCATGGATCTCATGAACACTCTCCTCGGCTAAGATATCTTGGTTTAGTTTACTGTTAGAAGAATGATTCGGGAATGGTTTGTTGAATATTTTCAAATTTCGATTAGCAGGGGCGTTAGGATTATCGAGGGCTATATCCCCCGCATCAACCATTTCTGCACTATGTTTTTCAACATCTTGCAGTTCTCATGATGTGTCCCTTCACGCGAGTGGAATTACGAGAAGTCATTTTCTTTGTACAAGAAGGTATGGCGCGAGTGGAATCAAACCCGGAATGAGGTTTAACGGAGGTAAGGTAATGGCTCTACTTTGAGCAATTTTTCCAATATCACACCATATGTTTCTCCCGAGGAGTGTAGTTGATGGGTTTTGCTTTATACTTATAGGTGGTTTTGGCGAGGTATTAGGCGGTGGTTGGGATTTGACCATCACCGCGTGCACGACCCCTTTGATTTGAAGCGGTCGATGGGTGAGGATTGGTGGTGTTAGGTTTGTTGGTGGAGTCTTGGGTTCGAGAAAGTGGGGTTTTGTTCTTGCAACCGCAATTTCTCTTCCTCTAAGGCTCAAATCTCTAGTTTTCGAGCCATAGTAAAGGCCTCGTCAAATGTACGGAAAGTTTGAATTTGGAGGGTAGGAGAGATGTGCTTAGCGCAGGCCCGCGTAAATAGTTCGATAAGTTCGGTTTGAGGCAAGGCATACGTAAGTTGGTTGATAAGGCCCCGCCATCGTCCAACGAAATCTGCGATAGATTCGTCTTCAAATTTTCGGATGGCATAGAGGTCGGTGATAGATACTTTCTTGGCAATGTTAATGGAGAAATGATCCAAGAAAGATTGGGCTAGCTGGTTAAAAGAGAAGATTGAGTGCTGGGTTAAAGCACTGTACCACTCCAAGGTGGGTCCTGATAAGGACATGGGAAAGGTGCGGAGTAGTAAAGCGTCGTCATGAGCAATCAGATAGCAGGCATGTCTAAATGATCGCAAGTGTTGTTGAGGGTCCTCCTTCTTTTGTTAAAACAGTAAATTTTGGTAATTCCCATTGAGGAGGATATGAATGAAGGGGGCGAAGGGTGGATAGGCTCGACAAACTTGCTCGTATGTCGAGTGCTACGACTTCTGAAGCAGAAGCCTCCGGGTTTTGCATTTTGTCCATCATTTGTTTAATTAAATCGGTAGTTGGATGAGATGATGGTGTGGTTGTAGTAAACGGAAGCAAATTGGGCCAAGGGCCACCGCTGAACAATGGTGGGGTTAAATGTTGATAAGGTATGGAGGGACATTTGTGTTGAGGCAACCGAATAGGGATGTCCTATATAAGTGTTGAGGTTCTAGGATGTGTGTGTGGAAATGAAAAGGTGGGCGGAGCTTGAGAAGGAAAGTTCATGTGGATAGGTGGCAGAGAGCAAGTCATGAAGCAGGCAGTGCAAGAGAGAGAGAGTAGGAGTAGGAGCGGTTGGCGGTAATGACATGTTGGCCCAAGATTAACTTAGAAGGAAAGCCAATACATGCCGTATGGACCCCCAGAAGCTGCCGAGGTAGCGACGGGACTAAAGATACGGAAGGCAAAGCGGAGTTATCAGCGAGAGAAGGGGCTAAATGAGCAGCTATCTAATGCGATAGGCATGCAACAAGGAGTTGACCATCGGGTGTACGGTCAAGGGCATGAGACAAATAGTATTTGCAAAGCACTAGGATTAGCATCCAGAAATTTGGAAAATTCTTTATCTCCCACAGGAATTTTAGGAACCTCGCTGGTGTCCGTAGGATTCCCCACAGAATGTGAAGGGGGTGATTCAGGCAAAGGCACAGAGCAAGCATGTGAAACCATGGCGGCGGCTTGCTTTCAAGTGATAACAACCATGGACAGGAGTACAGTAGGGTTTTAATCTATCAAGAACAGAAACAAGACGCAGAATGGTGAAATTGGTAGGTTCTTTGGTTTGTCGAAGCTGCAAAGAGCGATAAGAACCGATGTCGGTCTAGTGACCGTGTCGGTTAGACTATAGCCGACGTCGGTTAGTTAACCGATGTCGGTGTAATAAGACTGGTATAAGAAAATATAAGAAGTTTGTTGATTTGATTGTTAACAACGCTCAGTACATTTATCAAATTGTTCCAAGGTAATCACGAGAAGGAGTGTATAACGAGAGAAAGCAGTAGCGAAAACAAACAAGATGCACACGTAAATCCAGAGACTAACCCTAGGGTTAATTTTAATTATTGTGGGCTTATGCCTTTAGATGCGGAATGATGTCAATCCTAAACAAAATACTTAGGGGAAATGTCAAGTTTTTTTGGCTTATAAGGTTACCTCAATCAGCGGAGGAATACCGCGGAAAAGGGGGAATGTTTTGAGTGTTGTGTTAATTGTGAAGTGATTCGGTATGTGCTTTATGCGGTGAAAGTAAGATTAATTTCTGTCAATACCGTGGAAATCACCCCACGCACGTGTACGACACATTACTTAGTCTATGTTTACTAGAATTGAAAATAGCAAGCAAGAATGTAAGGCACGTGTTTTAAACCCAAATCGAAAATGATGTTCGATGAAGCAAATGAGATGACTTTCACTAATACGAAACTAGGAAAGCAAGACAAATTCTTTACTAAATATATAACAAAAAAAAACAGCAACAAGACAAGATGCTTCCTAAAATGAAAACAAGCAAGAGAAACAGAACCCGAAATGGGTCCCACCTATTGTGCCTAAAATGTTTCACACGGAATGTTTTGACGCGAGAATAGACTTGCTTTATCCTATCATTCCTTTGAGAAGCAGATAAGGGTTAGGGCTAGGAGGAATACATGTTGAATGTTGAGATGGTGTGCGCATACCGTAGAGAGAGATCAAATCAACTGCGAAGAACTCCTTTTTGTCTTGGAAGGACTACCTGCAAGTAAGAATACAAGACCACCAGATTTGAATTAGACAATAAATGAGGGATCTGCCTTAGGCCCAGGAAATATAAAACTTCCTTTCAAAGGTGGTCAGTTCCTTTTTTAATATGATTCAACACAAATGATAATAAAGAAAGCTATTGCAAAATCATGATTTAGGTATCTCGTTACCAAGCAATAGAAGCTAAACTATCAATAATAAAGCGTCACTTTTTTGTTAGAGTTCTTGGTCGTTGATCACGTTCGGAGTTGAGTTATAGGGATAAACCAGCTGGATTTGGGGTTGTTAGGTGGCAAATAGCAAGCAAAAGGTTTTGGAGTATAAGTCACGGTGGCCAAGACGGCGGTCAGTCGGGTAACCGACCCGCGGTTAGATAACCACTTTGTCGGTAGAGGATAAACGATACCGGTAGGGTCAAGCCAATCTAAGTGCTCTACGGATAGAAGTTGGTTGCAAGGTGATTGTGGGGTTATTAGGATTAGTGGATGGTGAGGGAATTATGGGAGGATAGGGAAGACTCGAGTGTGGTAAAATGGCCCTTGGGCAATATCGGGATGTATGGGTGAAGGTTAGGTGCGATGTATGTTCTTTGGTAGTAGATCTAGGAATAAACTTATGATTACTATTAATCAATGGGCTCAAGAAACTAGTGCTTAGAAACATATAAAACACTACTTACTCGTCACGATGCGAGATGCGGAGTTTCGGATTTGTGATGATGAAGACAGGACCCAAGTTGGATGATCGATAATCCAAGATGAGTTATCTCCTCTTCTAATGCTCGAGATGAGTGTTCACCTGGGCTCTGGTTATTGATTGCTGGATCTTGGGCTTGATGTCCTTTCCCTCAAACTCTTCTGTTTCTTCACTTGTCTCTGCTTTCGGCCAAGCAAAATCTGGATTCTCTCGATGATTTCTCCTTCTCCCGATCAAATGAAAATCCGATCCTTGTTTTGGTTGGAAGTGGTCATTTACGGGAACCGATGGCGGTTACGAATCGACGGCGGTCAGTAGGAACTGGTATCGGTCCGGTCAAGCGGGCTATTTTTGGTAAAATAGCCGGCTTTCCCTCCTTTCTTCCGAGGGATTGGTAGCGGGCTTGGTCAAGTCATTATGAAGCTTGTTTTAGGTGCGGATGAGGAGTAATTAGTCATAGGTGTGGAATTGGACCAAGTTATAGGTCTTAATTAGGTTAGTTTAGGGTTAAGACTAGGTCATGATGAGGTGGCGACATGAGGTGGCAGGGTATGGTGATGTGGATTTATTAATTATAAGGTAATTAATAAATAATTGTGTAAGGTTTAGGTGGTGAGGTTAGGTTGCGAAATGCGATGCGGGTCACAAGGGTCGTAAGACACAAATTTGGTGTCTACACCAAGCACTAAGCATTACTATCATCACCTAAGCTTACATTCCAAAGGCACTAAAACACTCCAAAGGAATCTATCTACCATATATTCAAAGGAAAAGGGTTACATCAACTCTGTATACACTTTGCATAAGGGGAATTCTATTCTATTCCATCCACACATACTATTACATTTCTACATTTTAGCTACAACTGTTATTAAGTATAACTTACACAAGGGCATCCTAGGGAATCATTTCTACATACACCAAAACTACATTGGGTCTTATATGTAGTGCAATGCTTGGTTGTAAGTTCACTCTTTGGGTGATCATTAGGGTTAGTCTGACTCCCCATTCTACATTTTCCTTTTTAGGTTTGACACACTTTGTGGGTATGTGTAGCTAAATTTTTTTATTGTAAGTTACATGTATCTTCAAATATCAAAGAGTGAATATCACGGTGACTAATATAAATCAATGATGAAACCCTCATGCGACACAACAAAAAGTAGATCTCGAGCTCCTCAATAGTTACCAACACCTAGATTTGGTCACCAACGCCCAAGTGCCTTTGCCCTACACTTGGTGCCCCTGTCCACTCTATTCTTGTGTTCCAAATTTTACATTGAGTATTTACGACACCATTTTCAGTCTATTTAGCAATCACACCTACCCATCTTACTTCTGTCCATTCATAAATAATCTAATTCTTTTTATCTCCCCTTATTTCTTAGGGTGGTACATTTACATGCTTTATTGCTTATGTCATTACTGTATTTTATCACTTATAGGTTATTCATTGTAATAGTTACTCTGTAATCTAGGTTTAATTATTTAATTAAATCACATGTGTACTTTACATGCCTATAAATGACCTTCCTTTTATGTATCTCTTTCTCACACAACTTCAGGATGCCATATAATCACCCGACAAAGTGGAAACCCTAGAAACCTATAAGACCCTTCATCAAAGCATTAACAAAACAAAAGGAGAAAACATATATGTGTAGTGAGGTTGGGATACCCTTTGTGGTCAAACCCCAATTGTTGAACCAATCTAAATACTACATTACATGCCCTCATTCCAAAATCAATCGTATGTAGTTCTCCCGAGTTTCTTGTAAAATTGTGAGTGCAAACTAGCCAACCCCCTATAAGTGCCCTCATGTCTCTTAATACCAAGATACATTGATAAATATATAGTATAAAATGTACCCAATGTGGTAGTAGTGTGATGTGGTGTGCCTCAACTATGTGACCTAACCCTTTATTCTTTAAAACCCTTGAACAATTATTGGAGTGACTTTGCTCTTGCTAAAACATGGCTCTATGACCTTTACATGCTTGAAAATAGAGTAATCTAGACTATTTGACCTAGTTGAGTGCTTTATATATATGTTAGGATTTATCTAATTGATGTGTAGCTAAATTAGGCATATTAAGGAAAATCTTAAGTGTTTTTAGAACAGATTTGAAATAAGATCTTGTAAGAGTTTTGGATGAGTTATAAAGTGAATTTTACTTGATTATATAGCCTTTTATGTACGTGAAATATTTTAATAAGGCTTAACATGAGAAGATAAAATGGCCCAATGAAGTTATTATAATTGATAACAAATTTGGCAAATACAAAGGGAAAATACTATATTGGTTGGCCAAGATTGGACCCACATCCCGAAAATTTGTGTGGTCCTAGATAGAGAAGATGAAAAGTGAAATAAGAAGTTGTGACATGAAGCAAAGAGGTTGTTTACTACTTTGGTTTTATATTATTCTTTAAATTGATGATAGATAAGTGTAAAGATAAGTAAGTCGTGGAAGAGCTAGAGAGATGAAATAATTGGATTCCAACTTGGAACATTTATTTTAGCAAGGGAACATAGTCAAACTTGTCATTGCAAAAGGAAAACTTACTAAATTTTAGTGTCTATATTACCCCTTTTAGTGGTTCTTTAATGTTTTTGTTGGCATGCTCCATGATTGAACCTATGACATAGAGTGTAGTCAATTTCTATGATAAAAATTGAATTGTAACTCAAGATATACATAATGCTTGTAGCTTTGAAATTGCAAAAAATTAAGTAAAGGAATGTAAGATATGGAAGGAATACGCATGATCATTTTATGGAGGAGGATCTCATGTTATTATTGTTTCTTGGATACTTGGATTTATTCTTGAGATGTCGAAGGATTAGGGATGATTATTCCCAATTTTTTTCAAAGGAGATACTAGAGTGTTGAGTACACACCAAGATCAAAGAGAGAGAAGAAAAACCAAAGTTCCCATTTTTTAAACTTTGTGGAGAGGAAGGTCAGTATATGAAGAACTTATCTACTTAGATACCTTCCAATTTCGAGTATCTAGTGATAGAAGAGGAAGGACAAGCTATGAAGAACTTAGATGCTTCAACATCTACCAAAAACCACACTATTGTAGATGGATCTAGGTCCAATTTTTATTATTATAGCTTCTAATTCAGATCAAACCATTAAAGGAATGGACATTGTCTTTCCCCATAAGGTGTTATCTTGTTGAGGCGCATGCGTATATTTTGAGATATCGTAGGGAGAAGGAGGCCTATGCCCCAAAACTTTGTTCTTGTAACTAAGGTCGAATAATGTAGCATAAAAGGAATGAAGTAATCTTACCCTTGTATCATGTTCTAAATGGATTCATCTATATATGAGACAGTATATAAATCTAATGTATAGATGACTAAATATTATAAAATTAGAAATAACTAAGAATGTTGTATATCTCCGGGAATTTCCATCATGGTCAAGAGCGTACCATGGTCATGACTCTACTGTGTAGTTTTGACCTTGTTTGGATTCTACCACATTTTAGTATTTGTGAATTTTTAAGTATTTGAGCCATGTAAAAATTTGTTCTTGTATATGAAATATTTTTATAGATGTAGAATATATCTTGATGAATGTGTTGTCTTTTGAGGCATGTGTTATAAAGAATTCGAGTACATGGCTTAAAAGAATAAATGTATACTCATGTGTATTAAGTATGATAATTTATGGAACATCACATAGAAGTTTGAAATGGTGGTCACTATTAGAAACCTATACTAGTCAAAGTTGTGGTGGAATCTGGTTCACATGAGAGAAAGAACACACAACATGCAACAAACAAACAAAGAATGCATGTGTATAACAATAAAACCAATAGAGACAAGTGTTAATCATGTCATATCTAGAGTAATAATATCATAGAAAAGAGTATAAGTCAATCATGTCATAAACTAAAGTATTAATAATATAAAATCATCATAGTAGCATTCACGCATATCATAAAATAGAGTAGAAATAATAGTGTAGAGATAACCAAACGGTAGTATATAGAAACACAACTATATGTAGGCGTAGAGCCAAAAACATGAGACACCCATGGTGTCACAAGAAAATCACAATAGGAGGCACAATGTGCCACATACATAAAAATAAGTACATACACACAAGATAGGAATAAAACTTGTTGGCGAGAAAAATTTTTAGGTGGACAAACTTGTGGATTTCTTGCCAACGCTTTGGGAATCTATGTCCCTCTACTTAACTTAATGGTACACTGCATCGTATATGCATGTGTGAGTAAAGGTGGATTTTCCTGTTGGCCTTGTGGTCGGGGATCCAATAGGGGCACTCTATTGACCCTGTGGAAAATCTAGTAATCTCTTGCTAGGGAAGACTTTTTCGAAGAGTGGGAAAGGGGAGTGAGAAAATAGGTAGGAGAGCTAATGTTACATGTAGAAAATCATATTCCTACACACGCTAGTTAGAATTTTCATCACATGCACTAAAATTAGGAAGAAAAAATATTGCAAAAATAAGTAAGACCAATCGGGAATTTAATGAACACAAAGTATCAAGTAAACCCCTTAGTCAAAAAAGGCTTGAAACTCCTTCTTGTATTGATGCTCAAGCAGAAATTGCACATAGTATGAGAATGGAAGACATTGAGAATAAGGAAAAAGTGGCTAACTCTTTTCACTCACAAGTGAGAAAAATATCTCTCATGAACTTATAAGAATATAACCACTAGAAGAATTTGAGAATTAGAACCCCTCGGAATGAAGAGATCATTACAATTTATAGTTCTAAACTTGAATCCTCATCTTCTCAATACTCTTTCATATTCCTCATTTTGACTTTAGACTATTCATATTCCTATTTGAATATTAAGTACCTTTTATAAAAATAAGGTGACTTAAATCGACACCATGTCTCTAAAGTCACTTTAAGACATTAAAAGTGCAAACCCTCGACACAAAATTAGAACATAGAGGATAAAGAATGTTGGGGGAGAAGGAGGAGGAAAAGAAAGGATGTCGCTCATGATGAAGTCTACATATCCTTGTTGATTGAAAAATCAAGTACTGATTGAGGCTCGAATCTTTGAACTCCTTACGCCGAGAAACTCCTTCAAATTAGCTCATGAATGCTTGCCAAGTTGAATGAAGCTGTTCACTTGATGATCGTAACTCCCGACTGCGTATGATATACTTGTGACCCGAACTATATAGTGAGTGTCAAAAAACATTGTCCAGTTCCCTGAGATGGACCTCAAATTCCCTATGATCAATGCCCATGGATGATCCAGAATGATGGTGTTGAACTAAATGATCATCCCTCTATGTCCCATTGTGCCAAACTTTCCCTTTGAGAACAACCTGCTATTTTTAGTAGTAATGGGGAAACTTACTATTTTTAGTAAGTGTCATAGTTTAGCTTTTCCCAACCTCAACCGACTATGGTAGCTTGAATTATTTCTTCTTACTATGTTCCTCTCACCTTTTGGACCAACTGGTTATTTATAGCAAGGGCTTGTGGAACCACTTACTATTTTTAGTAAGTGTCAATTGTGAGCCGAGATAACCTTTTGATGACTTTGCCTGCGATACTCCCTCTGTGTTCACTACCTTATTTGTAGCCTCTTCAAATGGTGGCTTACATGAAGCAAAAAACCCCTATGTAGGAAGGCATGTTATTTTTAGTAAGTGCACCATGGATGTTAGATTGCGACAAAACAAGTCTTGAAAATCTAGGTTTTATTTCGGGGTTCCATGCTCCACATTTTGAGTAATTCCTTTGTCTAAACAAGTGGGAAAATGAGATTTTCATCGGTGGGGAAGAATACTGACAAAAACACAGCCCTCCATATCCCTAAAAAATAGGTACTTCATGGCACGAAAACTAGTTTACGTGAAACTAGATTTTGCAACGATCATTCCCTTGATTTTCACGCGATTTCTCCCACTTGAACCCTGAGAAGTGAAGAGGTAGCTTGTTGCCTTTTTCATAGATGTTCTTCATGTGAAAGGGCATAACTATGATGAAAAATAATTCCTCATTATCCCTAAAAATAGGGACTTCATGGCAAAAAACTAGTTCACGTGAAACTAGATTTTTCAATGATCATTCCCTCTAATTTTTACGTGATTTTGCCCACTAGAACCCTAAGAAGTGGAGAGGTAGCTCACTGATTTTTTCCACTACTGTGTCATGGAAGCCATTAATGGAGCTTGAAATTTTCAGGTTTGGTTTTTTCTCCGTTCATGATGAAATCAACTCCATTGTGATAGGTTTTTTCTTCTTGTCTCATTGGTGAAATTTCTCTTCGATCCGGTTTGTCGGTTTGACGGGAAATTGAGCTTTGTTCTTCGTGGAGCCGGAAGAAAATTTATTTTTGTGAGCATTCCTTTCTATAAAAGGAGCTTTTAATATGATTTTTAATGGCCTTCAAGAGATAATAACTCAACAACATACGGTTTGTCAATCCATGCACCGGTTTGCAAGATCTCTTCGATTTTTGGTTTCACGACAATGAAGATTTTCAAACTTCTTCTTCATTCTTCATTTGATCAATATTTATTCTGGGACCTGCATGTTTTTATGTTTTTGAGGATGTGTTTTTGTGGTTGATCTGGTTCAAGGTTCATCAATGGTGTGACTTGGTGTGAGCAAGTTACAGAGCTATGGTGGAATGAAGTTGTGCATAGGAGAGTTAGATGTTAGAAGCGAGGAAAGCAGCGGGTTTTAAAATTTTGAAATAAAGCTGAGAAGGGAGATGGGAAAAATTTCAATGTTTTATGTCCCTGACCTATGAGGGACGTGAGGGACATCAAATTCCATAGTAATCAAGATGAACGTGGCAGAGATCCGACGACAGGGAATAAAGACTACAAATCAACTTTAAAGCATTGAGGGGCTAGAAGCTGGTCATATGGGTGACCAGAAGTCTCCCTTAAGGGATGGGAGAATTTTTCCATGTTTGATATCCCTTAAATATGAGGGACATAAAATTACGGAGTGCTTATGGTGATGACATGTGGCAGCGATTGGACGGTTGAGGCTTTGAGCTCCTGCAAGCACTTGGGGGCTAAATTGGAGATCCTGGAGGTCATATGTGGATCCGAGAGGGCTTCATGGGGGATGGAAACATTTTTCCATGTGTGGTATCCCTGAACTTGAGGGACATGAGGAACATAAAATCCCATCCAGGCTCCTGGAGTTGACACGTGTCCTCCCAAAATTTGACTAACTCTCGAACTTGTTAGAGAGGGCAACTTGAAACGACGATAACTTGAGCTCTCGATACAAATTTTTATGAAATTTTATATGATCCTAACTTGAAATGACCTTTTTAATCCAATGGTGGGAATCTTAGGTCTTTATTCCTCCATTTGATCTCTAAAAATCAGATTTTTTATTTGGTACTCCATTTGTGCATGAGAAAAAATGCTTGCACGGACCTACATGCGCTAAGGTGTTGTGAAAAAGAATTTCACCATATTTTAGGGATTGAAATTATATTTATGAAGATGTTTATTTTTTCTCCTAACTTCATCTAGAGCTCCTGGAATTGCCTTGAAAGTTCAAGCAATTGTTTTGAGTACATGCGATACTAGGCCTATAAACCCTAATTTTGGTGAAACTGCCCCAACTTCTCCAAGTCCTTCCAGAATCTTCCTGAATCACTTCCATGATGTCCCAAGGCCTTTAAATCACCTCCACATCCATTTTTATTTTCTTCTCTACTCCATGGGGTTGCTCCAGTCTAGGAAGGTCAATGATAACCCTTCTCGTAAGCGCACTGAAGCTTACTGACTTTTAATGAATTCCTAAAATCACTTATGGGGAATGAATGGACTTTCCTAAATCACCTAGGGGGATGAGATAATGTTAATTGGGAGGTCACTTGGACTAACTGGATAGACCCGAGGTGCCTTGGAATGGTAAGACTTGAAAAAATTAACACATGGGTATAGTTGTCATGCTCGGAAATTGTTAATTTCCTTGTTGCACATTGTATGACAACGGAACCACAAAAATTGGACACCCAAAATGTCACAAGACAATCAAGGCACTCATGTTGTATAAAGTAAATAATCATTAATTTTAGTCAATACAAACAATAGTCAATTATAGGAAAAGAGTCAAACAAGGAAATAACCCATATAATCAAGTAGGTACAATAATGTATCAAACAATTATAGAAAATAGTGATAGTAAAAGAAGATACGGTAATATAGGTTACCACTACATAATATACATGTGTTAGTCCTATTAGCTAAAAAGATACAATGGACATTATGCATATAATAAAGTGTGATGAGGAAGATGTAAAGTGACCATAATGAAATAAAATCACCTATAAAACTTTGGGGATGCCCTAAAAAGTAGTGTAAATAATAACCAAGCCGACACCTATCATTATGTGTCATCTTGTGTATGTCATGCATTAGGATCAATATACATTATGAACGAATGTGTGTAAAAGTCGATATTTTATATATCTAATGTACATGACAAAACAAACATTTATAAAGAAAGAAGATATCCAATCAAACCATAAACATACCGTAATTTTGTATTTTTATATATATTTGTATGTTTTTGTATTATGTGATTATTTGAATGATTTTTAATTGTTTTGAAAATATCTATATACAAGAAAAGGGATAGAAAAATATCCACCCAATAAGAGCCTCTTAAAGAGGAAAAACACAGTTAGAGGGTGAAGGGGTGCCCCCACAAGTTTAAAAAGAGACAAAATATGTTTGTGTATAATCTATGTAAAATCCATTGTATGTGTCGTAGAAGAGCTAGGGATAGTATCGGAAGTAAAAAAATGAATCATCACCCTTACCAATGTGCATATGAGCATATATAGTGAAAGGAAATTTATTATAAGAAAAGAGGGAGAGATTAAAGACACCCAAAATTGGGATGACACCCTCTAGGTCCCCTTTTATAACATACCCCCTTACCATGACCCCTTTCATATATTTTTATTTAAAAAATTACCAATTTTAGATTAATTATTACCTCGCCCTCCCCCTCACCTCTCCACCTCAACTTAGACCCATTCCAAGCCCATTTAATAACTAAGACTAAGTCATCACTCCCCCTAACCAACTGAGACTTATTCTAAACCTAATATTAATTGTCAACTACCTCTCCCACCAATTTCCCATGTGATTTAACAAGAATCAAGACTCCTAACCCATAACCATTCTTGACTCACGCCAAAAAGGGAGAGAAAAGGTTATTTTTAGCAAATAAGAAATTTTATCCCTAGCGATGTCGGTTATTCCTCCGTCAATGTTGGTCAAGGAACCACCATTGGTTCCTTTAAATAAGCACTTTCAACTCTTTGCAAGGGTTCTTCTTTTGGTTGGCATTCCTTGATCTAACATCTTGGACATTCAATCGACATCCTGATGATCAACTAAGAATCACACACTCCACCAAAAATTCACTGGATTAAACCATTCACACGAAGAATCACTCAATATTCATCGTTGTGGCACTTTGGAACATGGCTCATCTCTTTGATGCACACCCTACAACCACCACCTTCTTCCGATCTCCATATCTCTCGATAATTATTGTTAACCAGGTCATTGGTTTCATTAGCTTTGGTTTTGAATCTATTATTTGCTTGTGATCACCTCCTTCCTCTCCCAAATACATTTCGTAGCTCATCTATCCAACACCCTTCCAATCTGAACCTCCTTCCTTTCTAACCACCTCTTTCACCCCTATTGAGCCTTCACCTAAATCCCAACACCCTTCTTAAGCCTTCCCAACACTTTGTGTAATCACAGAGAGCCCAAACTAACCCCTTTTCACCTTTGGCACCCAATTTCCCCTACCGTGATGATTGCTAGCCAACCGATCCCAGAGATATAATCAATTACCGGCCTCGGTCTCCGTGTCGACATTTTCCCTCAGACCAGAAACCTTATTTCCTCACCCAAAATCTCTCAAAACCTCCCAAAACTTCACCCAGACCTCCATAATACCCTCTACTACACCTACAGACCCTATCAACCAACTTCCCTTTCTAGATTTGATCTTATATTCGTTATTTAGATTAGATTTAGAGTATTATATTTGTGTGAGATACCCAAATCATATAACTACAGTAGGACCTTCTATTTCATGTTATTTATCTACATTAATTTGTATTAAGACATGGATTGACAACCTTGAGGAAGCACCCACTTCTTGGATCTAGCACATGCTAGGCAATCCACTAACCTATGTTATTAACTCTATTTTGTGGTCTTTCTTTGCTTCTTAGGTAGTCCTTCCCAGATAAAAAGGAGTTCTCTACAATTGGTTTGGTCTTCAACAACAATGTGCAACCTCTTCATGACCTCCAGGTATTCCTCATGTACCTTACCTTTACCTTTTAAATCATTTTGTCATATGGTACTCCTATGTGGTGAAATATTTTGGCATACTCGGTGGGACCTTCTACTATTGTGTCATGTCCTTGACTTGAAAAATGTTGGTGCTACCTATCGAGTGCATTATGACTTACATCCTCCAATATGTCATGCATGATGTTACTCATAAGGATATACTCTATGATGATGCTTTTTTTCAAGAACTTTTGGCACAACTTCAACTCTTTGGATGAATGACGTTTAAATGCTCTAGACCACCTCCAAATATACTAGAAATACATCAAGTTTTCCCATGAAAACGCGTTCGAGAGCGAACATTCAAGATCGGTGAACTTTTCTGAAATAAAATCAACATGTAACCAAAATGGAGAAAAGAAAATAAGTCAATTTTGCTCCTAATTGGTTTGGACCTTATATAGTCACCCATACCTATGGATTAGGAACTTATTGTTTATCTTCTCTTGAGGTAAACCCAAACATAAGCCCCTTAATGTCTTGCATATTTGGTATTCTATTCTTGAATAAAGTACTACATAAATTCATGTCTCATATATGTTCATCCCTTGAGCAAACCTCTCCTTCCATCTACCTCTTTTAAGGACCAATGACTTAAACAAAATTGTGTGATTATCCATCACCATTAGCCTTATCTTGAATATGAGTACCACGGCTCTACTCATGGCATGATTCTCATAGATACTTTTCATCCTTTTCAGGATGGAATCCCATGGTAATTTGTCACTTAAAATCATCTTTCATAGCTAACCTTTATCGTGTTATGGTTTTCCTTCATAAAAGAGGCCTATACTCCTTTATAGTCTTGTCCATGACTACAAGTCCAAAATAATGCAAATTTTTTGGGATAAAAAAATTCTACTCCTTGAGTCAAACTTCTCACAAATAGATGATTCCCTCAAATGAAAATCTATGTCTCTCTATTGCTGTTATAAGTAGATTGCTCCCTCGAAGGACAACTATAAAAATCTAGTCTAAAAACAAAAAAATATATATTAGAGCTTTTTGCATCGATCATCTTCACGAAGACCTCAAGGAGACACTATTATTCATTCCAATATAGACTTCCTACATCGATCAATCTATGTATGCAAAAAGAAAAAAGTCAAAAAAATACAAACTTTTGGTCATAGACTTTACTATGTTGGTTTTGGTTATCTTGTAGAAGGGACATGTTGTCCCACAACAAGGTTACGTTAAACAAACCACTCCACCATACCTTCATTTATTCTCTCCCATCCACTCAAGGGATGTGGTGTTCATGAGACACTTTGTGATCCTACAACTTCTTTCAACCATAGACCTATAAATCATGCAACGTCTCAAGGGATTTATGTTCATAAGCCTATTTGGTGTGGCCATTGTAGTCCTTACCAACGATGGAGCATTTCACTTCTTTTTGGTTCACCTCTATCTACTTGTTGTTTCTTCAACAGGATGGGACCATCAACATCATATATCCCAGTTCTATTCTCATCCCACCCACACATATACCCATCATCTAGTTTTCATAATACCATCATACGGTGAAAATTAAATCAAATAGCCTCATACAATTACCTTACCACACACTACCTTACCCAATCTTACTCCACTTACCTTCCCACAATCTACCTTACCCAACCTTACCCAAGTTACCTTCCCATAATCTACCTTACCCAATCCTACCCACCTTACTTACCACCATCTTATTCTTCCCTATCCTATGGGAGAACTTCATCGTCTGAGGCCCCTTTTTCAAGGGTTGTGTAGGCAAGTACTTTGAAGGCATGTGGTGTTGAGGTTAGCTTGGCCATTATTTTCCCCTCCTACATGATATTTTGACTTTTCCTATCTGCTTTAAACCACCCCATAACTAGTTTCCATAATATCAATACATTGGAAATTAAACCAAACCAAACTAAACCATACATCGACCATGCCTACATTTAATTTCCATAATATCAATACATTGGAAATTAAACCAAATCAAAACATCATAAAACATGCCTACATCTAATTTCCATAACATCAATACATTGAAAATTTACACCAAACCAAACCAAAACATCATTAACCATGCCTACATATAATTTCCATAGCATCAATACATTAGAAATTTAAACCAAACCAAACCATACATCAACCATATCCACATCTAATTTCCATAACATCAATACATTGGAAATTTACACTAAACCAAACCAAACCATACATCGATCATGCCTACATCTAATTTACATAACATCGAGTGCATTGGAAATTTATACTAAACCAAACCAAACCATACATCAACCATTCCCTAGGTGACCGGCATCAGTCACCCTACCAACATCGGTTCCCTCTGGCGCATCGGCCACCACGCATATAACAAAATATGCTTCATTGGTCCCTAATCGTTATTGTTGATTGTTTTTTTTTCTTGCTGCAATGAGATCTAAAACTTCCCTATAGGCTCACAAACATCCTCACCACCTTACCATCTCCCTAAGAGTACTTAGAGGCATGTTTTCCATCAACTTTGCCAACCCAACCTTACCTAAATACCTTCACCAACTTGACCTCGCCTATATGATAATCAAACTCACATACTCGATCTACCATGTACGATAATGTTACCGTGTTATTTATCCTAGAACTTACCTTGCCTTATTTCATGACATTTATCTCGACCAAACCAAACCTTTTGGTGTTTCAGAACACACATATACCCATTCCTGCACCTAGCCTCGTTGTGTTTCCAGGATCACATCCTATACCTTGGATACCTAGATCACATCACCCTTATTTTGACAAACTATCGACAATTGAAGAGTAAGCATTTGTGTGCTCTTTAACCTTGTGCCTTGTTGCATTCTAAGCGTGTGCGTGTGTTTGAATTCCTCCACCTTTCAATCACCCTATCATCACCATTGCATATACCTTCAGATAACCCCATTTTTCATCACCTACCACCTTATAAAACCCATCACCAACTCTACCTTCCACTCCATCAGTTCCTAGTTTGAAGGGGATAACCTCCACCCATATTTGGGGCATCCACTTCTTGTTTTTTTTATCGTCACTCATTAGTGCAAGATACGTGACAAAAAGGGGAAAATGTAGACACCCAAAATTGGATGATGACACCCTCTAGGGTTCCCTTTTATTACATACCCCCTTGCCATGACCCCTTTCACATATTTTTATTAAACAAATTACCTATATTAGATTAATTATGATCTCACCCCTTCACCTCACCTTTCCACCTCACCTTAGACCCATTCCAAACCTATTTAATAACTAAGACTGAGTCATCACTCCCCCTAACCAACTGAGACTTCTTCTAAACCTAATATTAATTGCCAATAACCTCTCCCACCAATTTATCGTGTGATTTAACAAGAATCAAGACTCATGACCCATAAGCATTCTTGACTCGCACAAAAACGGAGAGAAAAAGTTATTTTTAGCAAATAATACTATTTCTCCCTAACCAAAGCGGTTATTCCTCGGTCGGTGCAGGTCAAGGAACCACCATAAGTTCCTTTAAATAAGAACTTTAAAATCTTTTCTCGGGTTCTTCTTTTGGTTCTTGTTTTGGTTGGAATTATTTGATATTGCATCTTGGGAATTCAATCAACATCCAGACAATCAAGTCAGCACCTAAGCATCACACGCTCTACCGAAATTCACCGGCTTGAACCACTCATATAGATAAGCACTCAACCTTCACCGTCTTCATACTAGATCATGACTTGTCTCTCCTATGCACACCCTCCACCACCACCTTCTAGCGATCTCTCGAATATCTAATAAGTATTCTTAACCAAGTCATTGGTTTCATTAGATTTTGTTTTGAATCTTTTATTTGCTTACGATCACCTCCTTCCTCTCCCAAATACATTTTGTAGACCCTCTACCCAACAACCTGCCAATTTGAACCTCCCGACTTTCCAACCACCTCTTTTACCCCTGTTGAGCCTTCACCTAAATCCCAACACCCTACCTAAGCCTTCCTAACACTTTGTGTAATCACAGAGATCCCAAACCAACCCCTTTTCACCTTTGGCACCTAATTGCCCCTACCGTGATCGGTTAGCCAACCGATCTCGGCTATAATCAGTTATTGGCATTGATTTCTTACCAGCATTGGTCTCATGTCCGACATTTTCCCTCATACTAGAAAGCTTATTTCCTCACCCAAAACCTCTCAAAACCTCCCACAACTTCACCCAGACCTCCATAATACCCTTTGCTACACCTGTAAACCCTATCAACCAACCACCCTTTCTAGATTTGATCTTATATTCGTTATTTAGATTAGATTTAGAGTATTTTATTTGTGTGAGATACCCAAATCATATAACTATAGTAGGACCTTCTATTTCATGTTATTTATCTGCATTAATTTGTATTAAGACGTGGATTGACAACCTTCGAGGAAGTACCCTAATTCTGGATGTAGCACACACTAGGAAATCCACCGACCTATACTATTAACTCTATTTTTTGGTCTTTCTTTGCTTCTTAGGTACTCCTTCCCATAAAAATAGTGCTCTACAATTGGCTTGGTCTTTCAAAGAACAGTTCACAACCTCTTCACGACCTCTAGGTATTCCTCACGTACCTTACCTTTACCTTTTAAATCATATTTTCATGCGGTACTCCTATGTGATGAAACAGGGGATATCTCGCAAGTGCCCTTCAAGATTCAAAAGGTATTTTCATGAGTGAGTGTAGCTAATGATTGAATATTAGGTGAAAATTCATAAAGTAACATGACTAAGTCCAATGATGTGACATGATTAATAAGATAAATATATAGAGGATGCGTGATCAATCTAGATTTTGAAGATACACACTTGTTAATGATTTAATTGTTAAGTGTAGTACTTGGTTGCATATAATATTTTGTGTTTTATATAGTTATATGATCAACAAAAATTTGTTGAAAAATATGTAACACTTGTATTGAAATAGTATCATCTTCTTCATAAATAGGATTGGAATTGAATTATCAAAAAATCTTGTCGGACATATCATATTGTTCATTTTCATTGTAATAGTAATCAGGTTCCAAATTATTTATGTCATCAAAATCAACTAGTAGTGATAAATTAGTAATATCCATGAAATTATTCTCCGAATTACCCCCATTGGGTGTTTGTGTGCATTCTAAATGCTTGGTAACCATGTCGATTTTTGTTGTCCTATTTGTATCATTTCCTTTTCTATTTGCATAATAGTAGGAAGTAATTCTTTCAATGAGAGTACCTCCTATAAAGATATTTAATTCTTATTCTCGTTGTGTGTAAGTGTCTCTAGTAGTATAGCCAAAGTTGTGTCATTTAGTATTGTATTATGCTTGTCTAATGTAGTTGATGTAGCTTTAGGTACCCATGTAGACTTAGGGACATGAGATGATTGCATAAGATATTTATTAGAATTTCGTGTATTAAAGGAAATAAATCCATTATTTTCAATTTTTTGGATTATTTGTTATAAAGTATAGAAGTTGTTGTCATGAGTGTCTATTAATAACATGATAAATTCAAAATGGTTGACCTTTTATTTTTAATCTAATGGGGGTACTAATGATTGGGTAACAAAGTGATTAATCACTTATCAAGTAGCTCATAAAAATATCATGTTGTCTAGTATTCTTGTCAATCCAAACAAGTGCATTATGTTGTGGTTTCCTCAATATTTGAGATTTGATCTTTGGAAACATACACATTATTACCTCTATGTAGGAGTTTTGCTTCAATTGAATAAGTTCATATATCATACATATTAATGGTATCCCATTACTTTTCTTTACCCTTAGAACTAGATCAATCATAATGTGTAAATATGTAATTGACATGGGCATTTAAAGGACCCTTTATATATGTTATCTCATTCTTAATGGTTTAGATCTCAATATTCATAGCTTGAATTTGTAGGTGAAAATAATTTTGTAAATATTTAATTGATTGTAGGATAACCTTCTAAAGAATTCATTGTTATGATCATTTGTAGATGGTGGATCCAAAGTGATAGCAAATTATGCATATCAATTTCCTTGTGAATAACATTGAATAAAATCAAAGAGTAATTTAAGAGGATCTATATTAACATGTTCCACCTTTGTAATAGGATTAGAAGACATACTAATATTTTCACATTTGCATTTATGAGAGGGATGTGAATATCATAATTACATTGATAGAGGGATAGATACACAAGTAGTAGCATCATTACGAATAGAAGCATCATCATGGTAGTAATTTCATAAAGACTAGGAAAATTATTATCACATGAAATATCCTGATCAATATGTGCATCACCATATATAGAAGTGGAAGAACATTCATCATCATTATCATCATCGATGTCATTTTTTAGGATGGAAATTAACATCATTATTTCTTATAATATGGGTAGGAGATGCCCAACTAAAAGAGAACATGTCATCATCATAATATGATGCTTTTCACACTTAGTGTGTGTTATGGAAGTAGCTTCCATTTTTGGAAGAGGTATAAAAGATATAGTATAATTTACCACATTATTATTTATAATAATCATGAAAGAAACAAAAATAGGAATGCTCATTTTACATTAATTTGGCATAGTAGAACTATTAATAGAAGCATCATTATTATTTGGAATAATAACACTTAAGATTTCTATCATTTAGGAGAGAAGGAGGGATAACCTTAGATTATGGAATGAGTTTATAGCCAAACTATTATTCATCGACCAAGATGTAGGTCCATGTTCGTGGAGTATACGCAAAGGGTGGGAATAACTAGGGTCAAGAGGAACAAGATACTTTCAATCCTTAAATGTGATCTTGACTTGATCAAAGGGATAAGAACCCTTAATATGTTGTAAAGAAAGATCCCTAACACAAGCCATGATGACATAGGTTAATTGAACCTTAGACAAAATAGTATACAAACAATGATAACTAGAAGGATGAAAATTAGTAGACTATAGAGGTAGGACCCAAAAGTGATGTTTAGAAAAAAAGAGATTATTGTAAAATTAATAAAATTACCAATGAAAATATATAGTGAATTGATGAAATAAAAATAGGTATTTGATAATATGAATATGTGCGATAAAAAACCTCCAAGGAATTTTTTTATAAAATTTATTTATTTCTAGTTATGCCCAAATTACTAAAAATAGTAATTTTGAATTTCTAAAAATCATGATAAAAATTATGCTAAAAAAATGTGTTCTCATTTAATATATAAAATTTAGTAAAAACGAGAGTAATTTGAAAATATGGTCATTATACTTAAGATAGGTGACAAAAGGAGATTTGGCAATTAAAAAGCCTTAAAAAGAGATCCAAAGGGAAGGACCAACCATGAGACCCTAGGGAAAATTGTGAAAAACAAACTAAGGTTTTGTGATCGAAAAAAATTAGACTCCTTTGTTATTAAGGAGGATAAAGGGTTTGTTGCAAGATCAAACACCCCGAGGAAGAAATGCACAAAGTGCAAGGTGGAGAGGAAGAAGTGGATTCTAGATCCCCTCATATAAACTTCGTGGATGATATCGCGAAGGTGTTTCCCACACAGATCTAGAGAACCCTTGCCCCAAAGAAGTTGCATGCTTGGGATCTCTTAAACGATGAGCACCAAGAAAATGATAAGTTGGAATCTACATTGTCATGCATAGGAGCCCAAGTTCAAGGTCAACAATCATGCAATCGAGACCATCCATTTGAAGAAAAAGAAAGGGTGACTTATAAAGTGGTGGATCCAAGCCACCTTATAGATGAGTAAATGTGCACGCGTTGCAGTAGATGTCCTTGAAAGTCATAAGGCGAAGCTTTGAAGCAGGGGCGACTTTTTAGACCTTGAGTCATGATTCAAAAGGGGAAGGAAAAGGAAATAGAAATATTGTGCCATGGTTTGAAGGGTGAACATGAGTGGACAAAGAGGAGTATGATCAAGTTGGTGCCTTGGTTAAGAAAGGTTTGGAACAATTTTAATCGGTGAGCAAGCCAAGATGGAATATAACGATGAGATGGAATATTTGGAATACTTGGTGGGGATGTTGTTTTCATCATTAAGGATGGCGCGGGACCCCACGATAGAGGAGCTCATGAAGGAGTTCATTTTAAGACACCTCTATAAAATCAGTAGGTGGAAAATACCCGCGAATATCCCCTAACCAGCCAAATAAAGGTGAATTTGACAAGATTCCAAAACAAAAATTTCACCCGGTTTTTCATGGCTCCATCATCGACGTGCGACAACAAGACGCCAATAATCACCCTGACGACGCACATCAATGGAATGTCAATGGTCTCGACGACGACGCGCATCGGCTCCACATCGACGCACACATCGCTCCAACGACGCGCACATCGCTCCAATCGACCGCACGTCATCGATTCACGACGCGCGTCATCGATCCATTCGACGCGCGCCATCGCTCCATGACGACGCATGATCACGCTCCACCGACGACGCACGCCATCGATCCATCGACGCGCATCATCGCTTCATTATCACGACGCGACGATCATCTCCTATGACGATGTCACGATCATCGATCCTATCGACGCGCGCCACCGATCATCGACACGCACGCTCATGACGACGACGCATCCCACGCTATCGCGCGCATCAAATCATCGATTTATCGACGCCGTTCCAATGCCGCCACCGGATCCTATTCGACGCGCTCGCCTAAGACTATCGACGACGCCAAGACCACGACGCGCACGACACATTCAATCAAGCCATTGACGCCCGATTTAGCCTATAAATACCCTTCAACCGGTCATTTTCTCATTTTCACCTTCCCGCTCTTGAATTTTTACAGGTCTCAATCATTGTCAAAGACGCAAGTACAACTATAATGTCGACTTCACATGCTTCCCAACTGCAAGTTCAGCAAAAAAATCAAGAGAATCCAATTCAATCGATTTCCAAGATCAACTACAGGAATCCCTTATGCCCTCACATCCATACTGTTTTAAAGATGTCTTCAGAATATAAAGATTTGATGGATGCGTGTGAATTTACAGGGCTCGTTAATATGCCCCATTTCGAAACAGATCCGGATATTTTGAATTACCTTCTGTCATCCTACAATTCAGAGGATGGCATTTTTTATGTGACTCTGAACGATGGCCGAATGTTCCAATTCAGTATCGAAGCAAATGACATCCATCGGTTTACGGGCCTTCCGTTCAAAAATTTACCAATTGTTACAACCAAGGCAACACTCCTGGAAGAAGACAAGAAATTTCTCGAATCAACGTTCGGTTTCCATGTTGATTGTAAGTATAATTAGTTTTAATTCATATTTTTATTCTCGTTTTTTATTCGATACAATTTTGTTATAAATTTATAGTAATTTTCACTGCTTTCGCATTTCGCAGCCCATGTCAATAATCCAGCGTGGTGTGGATACACAATCAATCGCACACCACTTTTTGCTGCCGCACTTATTTCATTTTTTCAATCCGTAATTGTTTTGGCAGGTCGCCAAACCGATATACCAAATTGGGCCATCAGATACATTGTTGCCACTATCTCAAAACAAAAATTGATTGGTGCACATATCTATCCAAAAAATAAGAACTCGACTAACAAATTCAAAACTTTTTAAAACCTTTCATTTATTCAACAAACTATCTCCTCGGCCTTTATTATGAGGCACTTTTAAATTTAAAAGATAAAAAAATTCCTACTTGCACCGATGAGGAGTGATGAAGTTGTCAATTCCATTCAAGAACAAACAGTATAAACTATTTAGTTTGTAATTGTATTTCAATTTTCGACATTACAGTGCACAGTTATTAAAACTTAAATTTTAATGTTTTGCAGAGAAGATTTATTGAAGCCCTTCCCCGAAAAAAGGCGTTATCGAGAGGAAGAGGCCAACAACACGCTGAGGCTTCGGGGGACTCCCAATCTGAAATGGAAGCTCACTCCTCTCCAAACCCTCAACAGTTTGAACTCGTTAAACGCCAGAGAAGTAATACCTTCTCATATATTATTTACAAATTCCAAAGTTGCATATTTATTTTTCAATTTAAATTTTAACCAAATGAATTGACAACATTTAATATTGATGAATTGCAGGGACTTTGGAACATACACCTGTTTCACAAACTCAACCTTCTTCCCCAACTCACTCCATATAGTCGCATGCATTCATATCTTCTGAACAGACACTGAGTACAACTCCTACAAGGCCACCCGTAGCACCGAGAAAAACAACCCCTCGACAACAAGGTACAACTTTTCGATAGTACGTTTAATTTCGAAATTTTTGACTTTATGAATTGTTTTCCTATTTTTCATTTTTTTCTTGTACTTTTCAGCACATGTCAGTCCTGATCAAACCGCGGCACCGACACCCACTCAACCAATAATTTTTAAAATGCCAACCAGAGGAACAAGTGAAAAAGAACATTGGTAAACGCATGCCTTTTGCTCCGGCCCCTAGTGGGACACTAAACATTGCCTCCTCCTTTCGAATTCCAACTCTCTCACTTGGTGGCTTGCCCAGTGCAACGGGCATATCTGTTTTGAACAATATAAATTTAGATGAAGATTATTTGGGCATGATAAGAATGACCCAACCGGGTTTTTTCAATACCCGCGAGATGATTCAAGGCCAAACAGTATACTTCAAATTTCAATTTAAATATGCTTTACAATTTTGAATTACATTTGATTTAAATTTATTTATCTAAATCTTGATTAATTTTTTTCACAAACAGATCAGCCCACCCAAAGGCGTAAAAACAAGTAGTAGCTTGATCTTGAAAGCCCCCATACTTCTCCAAAGAAGATCATCTTCATCGATTCGTATAGTGAAAAGCTTGCCACCTTTTCCTTCGAGAACTTAATTGGTTATGATTGTCAATCCCATGTCAGTGAGTTTATTCTTCCTCATATCAATCAGCTTATAGAATGGGAGAGAAGGGCTAAAGTTCTTATCAATGAGATTATTAGTCGTTATGAAAATTATTGGCAACGGGATAGTTTATACGCTGCAGTCTTAATCAACTCGCGAAGATGGATTCCTTACTTACCCAAGTAAGAAGTGGGACTGTCACGTATAACAACAACTATAAAGATGACATTTTAGATAAGTCATTAAACAAATTGGAAAATATTAGTGCCGAGGCCCAGGCATATTTTAACAAATGGTCCAAGGACAAGGATTTGGTAGCAATCGCAAATGCCAAAAGAGATAGAGCGGTCAGAAGTACTATTACATTCAAACAATCATTCTTGTTAATTTGAAATTTTCATTTTTAGTAATATTTTGAATTGACATTACTCTTTTTGTGCAAGCTTGAAATATGAAAATTTGAAGAGTCAAAGTGAAGGTTTTGCAAGTTCACTTGGAAACAAGAAAGAACTTATCCAGCAAAAAAATTTGAAGCAAAATATTGTTTTGTTAACAAACAAAACAATACACTAAAGCGGATAATTAAAGAGCATGGTTTCGATTTCGACATATTATTCAAAGCTAAAGCAAGCTAGCTGATCCAAATTTTTTGTCGCATGGAGATGCGACAAATCAAGAAGAAAGAATTTTAAAAATCTGGATAGTGTTATGGAAGATCTTATAAGTTCAGGGGTTATTTCTGGTGTTGGGGAAAGAGGTACAACCACAGTGGAAGAAGCCGTTGGGGAAGAGAGCAGAGGAGTAGAATTGGATAAAGAAAAAGAGGGTTTTGAAAACTAGAAACTTTTATTATTGAGGAAACTTTAAATATTGAATTTGAAAACTTCTACTATTGAGTATGTACTATGGTATTTGAATTTAATTATATGGATTTATATACAATCTTTAATTTTAATTGCATTAGATGGTGATTATCATGAATTATATGTATGTTTCTTTGTTTACTTGCATTGTCATGAATCAGTATGTGGACGAGATGATGAATGATGATAATTGATAATTAATGATGAGATGATGATGAAAGACGATGAATGATTTATAATGATATGATATATATGGACGATGATCAATTTAATGTGGACGTAGATTTATCATCAAGCACAGTAATTCTTCTTCTCTAGACTTTTGAACTTGTTTTAAGATAATTATTCTCTATACTTGTAACGATATGATCATAATGTCATTAGAATGGATATAGATGATAAATAAATGGAATGTGTTATAATGGATATAGATGACATTAATGATTAGAATGGATATAGATGACATTAGAACGAATAGAATTGTAATGATATGATTATGAATTATTTTAAAAAATGGAATTGTTTTAATAAATTTAAATTAGATAAATAATTGTGTTAATAATAATTGTAGTGTCGTGGACTCGTGATATGATAATGATATGGTGATGATATGATATATATGGATGATGAGGAATTTTATGTGGACTTATATTTAAAATTGTATAATGTATTGTTTATCCCACAGTTAAAAAAATATATCAAAGGATTTTGCACATATAAAAAATAAATTAAATATAATTTAAGAAATCAAGAAAGAATCATCACCTGTAAGAAATTAAACATAATCGCAAATATGATAGGGTTTAGCTTACTCTGTAGTATTAGATTGTTGTGAAATCATCAAGGGTAACGTGCTAGATCTTTGTTTTACCCGACATCAGATAGAGGGGTGAGTTGCCCGACATTGTCACCCCGAGAAGTGCCAAAGAACATCTTTAAATATATAGACCAACAATATCTTTAAATAAATGTAAATATATAGAATTAGACCCGTAACATCTTTAATGATAACAAGAGCTGAAAAAATGTAAAGTAACAAACAATAAGATTATGTTGAAGAAGATACCTATTTAAAATTGAAATCATCACCGTAATGTGCTAGATCTTTGTCTTAAAAAAATTCAACACAAAAATGGATTAGTAGATAGATGGGTGAGTTGCCGACATCACATCCCGAGAAGTAACAGCCTTCCTGACGGATGTCAACCCACGTTTTCAAAAATAAAAAGATTGTATTTAACTAAATGTAAATACATAGACCGTAACATCTTTAATGATAACCAGAGCTGAAAAAATGAATAGTAATAAACAATAAGATTAAGGGGAAAAAGATACCTCCTTAAAGTTGAAATCATCACTGCCACTGGTAATGAGCTAGATCTGTGTTTTAAAAAACCCAACACGAGAAATGGATTAGTAGATAGATGGGTGAATTGCCTGACATTTTTAGTATATAGACCTGTAACATCTTTAATGATAAAGATAAAAGATAGATAAAGAAGATACCTATTTAAAGTTGAAACAATCCATTATCAATAGCTTCATCAAACTCGATGTTGTCTTCTGTAGAATGTGACGAAGAGCCAATTACACTCTCAAGGTTGGGAATATTTGTACTTGTAGCTGTATTATTCACACCTCTTCTTTCGCAAAGGGAATTCCAAATGCGCAATTGCTCTCGTCGAAAGGAAAGGTTTCATGGAGTATCGAGAAACATAACACCTCATGCAACTTTCCGCATTTTTATCCAACCTGTTTCTCGCTTTGATTTTATAAATGACAATGCACCGAAAACCCTTTCATCCTCCATGACTCCCAAAATCATTGTTTGGCATAACTCATATAATCTGAAATATTCACCGATATCTTCTTGTAAGATAGAACTTTGATAGATTCCTCACACAGCCTTCAGTAATAGCACCACTTTTTAAGGTTGATCTAAATTCTTATATTGGTTCCTCATTGTTGTTGCAAAATTTGTTGATCGAAACTTTAATAAATCGGCATTCAAGATACCTTTGATTTCCATACCCTTGAGCTCGACGTCTTTGTAAATTGTTCCATTATTGTACCCATTGATTTATGGAAATGCTTTCGACAAAGTCTCAGCATACCACCTTCAAAGATTCCAAAAATTAGGATTCATCACACCCATGGCTTCCGTAATTTTATCTTTACGTAAACGTTCCCTAATTTCGATGACAAGGTTTCAAATTTTTTAAGCTTTATTCTTGTTTCAACTATAAATGACTCAAACAAATTACGTGTCATGAACATCTTCTCGCTCCGATCCTGTAATATCTTGACATTTTTGCAAAATGTGCATTGGTATTTCCCTCCCATTAACAGTGATGCAGAGGTGATCGTGGATATTAAATCTCAAAAAGGTGTTAGGATTTTTAAGATCTAATAAATCTTTCCAATTTTCAAAAACAGGTGCATCAAAACTATCCTGGGAACAGTACAATATATCAAGACTTTGACATACCATTTTTCTCATCCGTATAAAATCCACAATATAGATTAATCTGCCCTGTGCATGCTTCATCAGTGTATTGATCTCCTTTAACATTGGAAGAATACCAACCAATGTAAGCAATGTCTCCAAATCAGTTAAACGGAACAACAAGTCCCTTGCCCTATCAACTTCATGATGGTATTTGTGCATGAAACCAACCAATGAAGGATACTCCTCACGAACTCTGCATGCAGGTTCATACAAAGAGATCCATCTAGTCTCCACATCCTTCAGAAGTTTTTTGCCATCTGTAATTCCAATTGCAAATTTTTGGAACTCGAGAAAACGCTTTGGGCTGCTTGACATATAGGCATGAAGTTCTCTTATAAGGTCTTCTAATTTAGCAACATTTTCGTGGTTGCTTACCATTTTATACGCTAAATTCATTCTGTGAGCCATACAGTGAATTGGTAGCATATATGGGGCCACTGTTGTTTGTAATCTAACACAGAGCCCTGTTCGGTGACCCTGCATGACAGATGCACCATCTGCTCCAACGCATACCAACTTCGTAGCAATTTCATAATCAGTCATTCCAGCAACATCTTTCAAATGAGAAACAACTATTTTATATAGGTTTTCGGCATTATAGTTTTCAACCATTTTCATAACACCCAACAGATGAGGTGTCCTTATATGATTTTCTAAAGTATAGATGTGGATACATACCCATGCGGTGTTGTCGACTATTGTCACTTCATCAATCAAAGAGAGATAAAGTTTGTTTTTTTTTACATTCTCTTTCAAATCTTCCTTCTCTATCATCGAGAGGCATTTTGCCATTTCCCATCCACTACTTTTGCACCAATGAGACGAGGTACATTCAAGCATTCCGTTAAATTGATACAAAACTTTGAAATCGAGGAAATCCAAATCGCTTCTTCCTTTTTTTTAGTATTTGAAAAAGAGTAGAGAATTGTATGAATTTTGCATGTAGATTTGTTTCTTTCATCTTACCAATATGCGATGTGATCGCTCCTCCCTTTTCCAAAGATGTCTGTGTTTTTTTTTCGCTCGCCTCATATTCCATCGCGTATCTAACATGCATGCATTCTTTTTCAGTTTTCCACCTATGTGTTTTGATTTTCTCGCCATCCGCCCCAAGCATTAGCTTAAATATTGTTTTCCACAATGTTTTTCTATAGTGTCAAACTTCAGCTTGCATTTTTTGTTGCTTTCCCAATTTCCACGTACATATTGTACATGTACATTCGATGGGATTTCTTCTAATTAGATGATTGTACAAAGTTCAATAAATGGAAATTTAGCTGCCCAATCAAACTTGTATGTCCCGCCAATGGTCCACATATTCTTGTTCGTTTTCAATGCTTTACTTTTTTGAGTAGAATTTTGAGCAATATCACAATCACCGGTTTTCTCTTTCTTGGACCGGAGTTTGATTTTGATTGTCTTCCATTTTGCTGAGTGTTTCAGATCTCGTGATATCTAGATGCACTTCTCGTCCGCACCCCAACAGAACAATATCTTCAAGATCTCGGCATATTATCGTAGGTTTCATTTGTTTGACTTTGATACTGTGTAATGCATGTCCACCTCAATAATACCTTCCACACAACAAGATTTCGATTTTGTGGTGGCATCTATATGATTGGTATTTACAATATCTGTATCCGCAGAGTTTCCAAAATACTTGAAGAGTGATTTCTGAGATTTCTTACTTACTTTTAGGTTATTCGTATTCTTTGAGCTGGCACCTTCCATTATTCTGAAAAGAGTCCTGCGTCAGCAAAAGAACCAAGTAGCGACTCTGTCCAGTTGTCTCGAGGTCTGTCGCGCGCCCCCGTCTCGAGGTCTTTGTCACGTGTCAACTCGTACACTTGTCGTGCGTCAACAACCCATTTCCTGTCACGCATCCACTGTCTGAATATACTGTCGCGCATCAACACTGCCCTTGTCACGCGTCAACTTCTTTGCCCAAGCCCAAGTCACACTTCCTTTGTCAACACTTCCTCTCGTCGCACACGCAAGACAATATCTCTCCTTGTCACACGTCAACAATGCCCTTTTCACATTTGTCAACACCGCATTTGTCACGCGTCAACAATCACAAAGCTAACAAAGAATCAATCTCTCGTGCTTAAGGGTATGCGAGTTCAAATTTCACAAGATTGGTAATTTGTTAAGCTACTTGAGGTATACTACCCAAATGAATCACCTAGGTTTTTATAGGAGATGTTTTCAAATGAAGGCGAAGCCGAATTTTTAAAAAAAAAAATATACTATATATAAAACATGGAGATGTGGAAAGGCTTGATTATGGATAAGGCTAGAGCATGGAGACTTAAGCCCAAGAAAATGACTAACTAATAGGATATGATAAATATGATATCATGTAATTAGTTGTAAAGTAGAGTCAATTAAACCATAATTTAGCAAATTTCACTAGGGAAAACCATTGCAGAACACTTAAACAAGAACTATAATTGGTTTACCATTTAATGACATAACATATGTGTCTACAATCAATATCCGACCTACGTAAATCCATTATATTAATTATTAGGTAATGGAAAGAAGTTTCTTACATACATAATAACCTTGATATAGTCATTCGTTTTCATAAAACAGGAGAATCCGAGAGAAACATAGGAATGTAAATTGGTAAATCTTGAGCAATACATATTTATAGGGGTTATAATGTTGTTTTTTTATGTATTTGAAATAGATTATGATTCTAATAATAGCCATGCACCTTTATTTGGCTAATAAATAAAAATGGTGGATTAATCGCTATTAATATATTATCTAATATACAAAAATATGATCCTATGGATCTCAAAATGCATTGTGCTTAGTATTATGTTCTACAAATGGTTTAGATTTGATTCCTACATGTTGTTTTTAATTAGCCTCAATCTCAAAACAACTGGTTCATTTCAAACCTTGGGTCTAGAGTACCTTTATTCATTATACATAGGCATTTTCCTATGCTATTCCCATGTGCCCAATCCTTTTGTGCCTTCATGGGAACATTAGACAAAGATCACATAACCCAATAGTTAATGGTATTTTTGGAATCCATTATTTGTTTATCTTTTGGCTCCATCAAGCTCTGCATGGAGGAAATAAGTAAGTTATTTTTTTGTTTATGGATAATATCATATATTTTCGCATGCATGATTCAAAACTGCTATTTGAGATTTTGAGGGAGTTATTTATATGGTTAAAATTATTGATGGGGTTTTTCAAGATGAGATATTGATTTAATTATTTTGATAAGGAAATTTATTGCATAAGGTTGTTGGAAAATATTGTTGTGAACTCAACCGGCTTTGAGAAGATGCATGGTGTGAATCTTCTCATTAGTCATTAGCATATAAAATTCTACTTGATTTGTACTTCTAAATCGATTATGGTATTGTTAGTAATGGTTAGTGCTCACATATTTTTATGAGAATTAATATTTATGTTGCATAATGGTAAATATAATTTACTAAGGTGTGGTAAATATCATATTGTTACATTATTATAATATATTGTTTGAAAAATATTCATATCAAAGTGATTTTAATTTTGCTTCAGTTACAGCATCATAATGTTATAAACGGGTTTATTGTTTGTAATACATCCTATGAATAGGATGTTTGTTCTTACTTCTGTGGATATTTCTTATCCTTTGTATCATGGTCTATCATTATATGAATCAGTGAAGATTATTTATGTAAGTCTCGACATCCAAACCTGTGATTTGGTATTAGAGCAGAGACTTTGCTACATGTGAAGTAATGGAGGAAAAAAAATATTACAAGGGGAAACTAAACTGTAGTTCTTATAATATTGCCCTGCATTTTAAGTGACTTTACTTAGCTGTCGAAATTGGATTGAGACCACATTTTGTATCAAACCTTGGAGTTTTAATTTATAAATCAGAGTGGGAAAAGATAAAGCGCCATCGAAGATAAAGAACCATTGTTTCAAAATCTGTGGTAAGATCTCATTTGATCAACAAGAACCTTTGCATCTCTGATAGTCCTACATTGGGAATGACATCAAACTTGTTTGCATGCTATGTAATTGTTTTTCTGGGTGGAATCCAAAATTCATCATTTGAAGGAGATTCATCATGATTGTGAGTATATATGTCAAACTCCATCACACGCCCATTTCGAGGATCCTCTATAAATTTTTCTTGTATGCATATGATCAACACATCATTGATTCCCTCCGTCCATGACTGCCATGTCTAAGAATCATCTACTTATTAAACGTGGATATCTCTAAATAATGAGTCAATTATGCCAAGGTTCACCAAGTAAGTTAAAAAAGCAAATGATTTACTTTGAAAATTATTCAAAGTATCGTTTCATTTTTCATGATTGGTTCATCAATTCCATCAAATAGTATTGTATTTTTAGTCAATGTGATCATGGATAAATTAAATCATGCATTGCCAAATTTAAGGAAAATATTTCACCTACATATCGGTAAGAACTCAACTATCATTAGGATTCATGAAATATCCTTGTGGGATGTGTGGATGGCATTTTATAGAAACCAAATGACATAGATTGTACAACTAAAATCGGAAAGTAAGGATAAAAACGTCAATTAAATATAGTATTCATTTGATTTGATTCGACTTGAAATTTTTATCAAATACATCACATGTCATCTATATGATTCTCAAGTTTTTTGTTTGTAGTCTTCCTTTAAAAAATTGAAGTCCAAAGTGAATCTATCAAAATGGAGGAAGGTGACAACATTTCAATGTTGACACATAAGTAAGTTATTTAGAGTATCATTAAAGAATAAAATAAAATTATTGTTTTTCAATGATGACTGCAAAAGTATATTGCTTAATAACATGTCTCCTAGTTATTAGGCTAACATGGTTTCACTTTACCATCATTGAAATTTTTTTGAGTCTAGAGGATTTGTAATGTTTTTTGCAATTTAGTATCTAAAGTCTCGTTTTATATTGAAAAGAGTCTTGAGTTAGGAAAATACAATGTTGTCAAATCATATTAAAGGAAGATTCAAACCTTAATTTCAATAAGAATCAACCTTGCAAGTTACGAAAAATCTTTATAAAACTCAATTTTAATATAGTGGACATGGTATTATGTATTGTAAGAAAATAACGAGATTGTTCTTAAAAGTTGTAAAATAAAAAAAACCTCATTTTCAATAATAGAGATGAAGATTTTTTTGGGATATGAAGTCTACCTAATTTGGATATTTTTTGAGAAACAAATGTTCACAGAAAGTGAGTGAAGACCTTTTTAATGGAGGCATAGAGGCATTAGAGGCATTGAGGCTTGAGGACAACCAACGACCTCTCATCACCAATGATGACAAGTCCACATGAAGCTATGGTGACGGTTTGTGTGTGAGTTTGCTTTCAATTTTTTATTTCATGTGTTTATTTTTTTGTTTCATTTTAATTGCAATATGATTTTAGAGTTCCTATTTTGTGTTGAATAAGTGGAAATTTCACATTGAGGGAGAACATGGTCTCAATGTTCCATTTTAACTTTTCCTCCTTTTTCAAATTTGTATTCATTAAGAAGTGTTTCCTACATAATTATCTAAAGGAAAACATAGTGGACAGATGAAAGCAAAAGGAAAAGCAACATCATGATATTTGGGTTGTTGGTTGTCCTGTAAAACCATCTTTTGAGGTTGTTGGTTGTCCTGTAAAACCATCCTTGTTGAGGTTGTTGGATGTCCTATAAAACCATTTATAACAACTCACGTAATTGGCATATAACTATCCTATTATTTAGGAGATGAATCTCCTATATAAATGTATTATATTGAATATATGAATAATATATTTTATGTTGTGAATTATGAACCAGTTTCATTATTTTTTTGTCGAGGAGGAGTTCTCTTTCTTATCGCACTTTGGAGATTTGGAGTTGTTAAAATTTTAACAGATTGAGTCCCTAATTGTTTTAAAAGAGAAATTTGAGTATTGAGAGCATGCGATCTAACTTTGAAGAAGAGGGAGAGAGATATAACGAGGCACCTCATTAAGAGGTAAGATAAGTATATCAAAATATTTAGTGACCATGTGTTGTCGTGCAAATGTGCGATAGGGAAATTGGAAGTTTCAAGCACGACAACTATACCCTGTTATCTCAGTTTTGAGTTTACGCCAAAACTATCAGATAACCCTACGAAATTTTTAAGCTGGTTTTGCAAAATTGCCTTTATGAGAGATAATCGGGTTTTCGGGTTTTACAGAACGGGACAACATGTGTTTTGAATGCTTTATGTCTTGTGTTCCCGAAACCTGAAACCCGCTTCAAGTAAGGCGAGTCGGGTTTTCGGACCTTCGTCGCATCGGAACATGCCTTATCCGAAACATGTTCCGTGTCACCTGTCTTCCGATACCCGAAGTCCGATTTAGTCCTTCATGTCGGGTTTTCGGAACTTTGAAGCATCTAAACATCTCATGCTTTGTGTCGATTGTTTCCGAAACCTGAAACCCGAATTACTCTAAACACCTTTGTGTCGGGTTTTCGGACCTCCCGAGCATGCTGACATGGCGTTAATGCCGAGTTGTCGGGTGAGTTGGCACGTGCCAGCCGAAGTGTATTAATTGCAAATTTTCTTATATATATGCGGATTTCCACGTCATTTTTACCGGATGTATTTTTAACTCGTGGATTTTCGCGCATGCTTCTCCAACCTCGAAACCCGAAACTCGCCCGTGCTGATGAATTTCCGTTTTCGATCTTTCCTTGCTCTGGTTGAAGGTATCTCTCTTTCCATTCTTTGTTCTTGGTTTTTATGGATTGATTATGTATGGAATTCTTCCCATTTCCTTACCAGGTTTGTGGGGTTTTTATTCTTTTTCCTTTTGGGGTTGTTTTCTAAACAGGGTTTATGTTTTAGGGTTTATCTCTTTGGAATTACCACTTTGTGATATTTCCCCAGAATTTTGTTGTTGGAATTAAGATATGTTTGGTATATGAATGGTAAAGAAAGAATTTGCATGTTTTAAATTCAACAAAAACCCTGTTCCCTCTTCTCGGGTTTTGAAGGGTGCTGTGCAGTATCAAAAACCCGTAGTATATCAAAAGATTTGGCGTGTCGGGCTTTCTCAAGTTTCCGACATCTTCAAAGTGCGGGATTTTTCAAGTTTCCGACATCTTGAAGTGCCGAGGCTTTCCAAAATCTCTCGATATCCTCGGCGCATCGGGTTTCTGGATTCCCGACATCATCTTAAAGGTGTCGAGATTCTTCCATCCTTAGGCATCTCCAATAGGTGGAGTTTTCACAATGTGCAACATCTCGATTTCGAGATTTCTCTTCCTTCGAAATCCTTCATGTCGGACCCTGGTCCATCGCAAGAAAAGATTGAGAAGTCAGGAAGGATGAAATACAAGTTCAGAAAGGTGGAGTCTCCATCATATATCGATTGCAATTATGACATCCGAGATACAGAGCTCGGAAATATAGATATTGAGGATTTCTGGAGTAGGGTAAGGAGTTCCTCCCAAACTCCATGGATGAAATCGATAGCCGATAGCGGTTTACCTCTTGCAGTGGGTTTTCCCATGTCCGCTCAGTGCCCTGAATTCATCTTAGCCTGCGCTTCCAGTTATGACTCTGCTTCTCGTTCTGTGAGAAATCAAGCAGGAGAGGTTGTGATCAAATTGGACGGAGGTTACTTTGATGACCTCCTCAAGTTGCCCAATTTTGAAGAATATGGAGAGTTGGATATTAAGTCACTCTCGTAAAGCTTGGGATAACGATCGGGAAGATTGTATCAAACACGTAAATAAGAAGTTCCGATCAAAGCAAACCGGATGTCTCCAGATTCCCAAGACTTATCCCCAGGAGTGATTTCATCCAGGAAATCAATGACATCATCACTCTGTTGAGTCGGGTTTTTGGTTTACCCGAATCAAACGTTTTCCAAGGGTGGATGTATCAATTCATGATCACCATCAAGAAGAACCAAGGGATTGATTGGGGCACTCTCATTAGTAATGAGATAGATTCCCAAATGACATGATCTTGTCCATAGGGAAGTTTTATATGTCTTCATATGTCACTTATGCGGCGGCCGGGATGAGGAACTACCCGGGTTGGATACAAGGAAGCGGGATGGTGGAACATGTTTATCAAAGATTTCCCTCAAGCCCGACAAGAAAAGGGTCTCGGGACCAATTCGGGAAGGGTGAATGACACCTTCTTTTATGAAAACATCTACAGTTAAATCCTGAACCGAGGAAGACAAGAGTCTCGAGATGAGGCACTGGGTGAAGTTTCCAAATGGGGATGTGTCTTCTTGTAATTCAAGAAGTTCACATATCTTCGCAGTAGTCATGTATTTAGGAGATCCTTTCCGTACGCCTTGCGATATCCAGGGGATAAACTGATATTGATGGAATTGGTTAGGCAACTGTTGGATTTCCATAAGTTCCAGCAAAGTAAACATAAGGTTGCTATATCTTTCCCAATTTCTATTGGGAGATACACTTGTTTGACAGTGGTGAAAGCTAAAAATGTTGTCCATGAGCTTCAGGACAAGTTGAAGAAGCATATGAAGCCCCGAGACGGGTTTGACATTCGAGGAGTCCTCAGGGCGTATGGAACTCTGCACCTGCACAGGCCAAGCATAGAAGATATCTGGATTGATCTGCGTGATGAGGTTGTTGTTCGCAGAAAGGATCATAGCAGATTGACACTTGCTAAGATTCAAACACTTGAGCTTGCTGATTTACCAGAAGGTACTAGTGACAATGAAAGTGTTCTGGATCTTTCCTATGATGGACTAAATGAAGATCAATATGTTTTCCCACCTATTGATTGGTCAATCAGTGAAAAAGCCTCCATTACAGATAGGTCGGCTCTGATTCTTGCACGCACCAAAGCATGGCTCTCCTCTTGGGGAATGAGTTTTAAAGATGATAAGTTTTCAAAGTTGGCTACTTCAGAGGCGGGGCCCTCCAAAAAGGAAAAGGACAAAAAATCTTCTAGGGGGCCTATAAAGGTCAAGTTTGTCAAAAAGAGGAAAAGAGAAATATCTTCAATTATTTCTCCAGTTGAAATGGTGAATGTGCCAGAATCACCAACACCACCAGAAATAGGAGAAATTAATTTGGAAGGAGAAAGAAGCTGCCTCTGGTTTCACCATTTGTTGATTTCCCAACTGAAGAGACCTTATCTCTTGCATCCCAGGCTTTGGAGTCTGAATCTGCGCCTCCCCCCTCACAACCACTCCTACCTCCTCATTCTCCAACAACTTCTTCAATCATGGCCAGTATTTTCTCTGGACTTTCACCCTCTCTGCTGGCACCCAAGTGATCACCAACACGCCCCCTCCTGTGCCTCTTTTTATTGAATCTGTTACCACATTGGTAACTATTCCCTCTCCACTAGAAGAACCTTCTCCCCTTGAGAGTATGATACCAGCTTCTACAACAGTGGCAACTTCTCTCGATACACACCACAATGGCTACTCGAGCAAACTCCGAGGAAGAGGAAGGTGATTGTACCCATACCGGCCTTTGATTTTAGCTCACTCAAGGCTACTACTGCTAAATCGGCCAAGAAACCCAAAACAGTTTCAAGGGTTTTGGTGGACGCTTCAGGGCATAAGTTCGCAGAGATCGCCACTCCCGCGACTGACAAAACCAAAGAGGACGTAACAGCCTCTGATTATCAAATAACCAGGGTGGCTCTAGGAGAGGTGACAATGGAAGGAGCACAACAAGATGCGCGGGATGCCACAAACATGTTGTGCCAGAAGTTGAAAGAAACAAAAGACAAGCAGAGATGAGCTTAAAGGAAAAGTGGAGCAGTTGACCGAGGTCTTGCTTAAGCTCTCAAAACCCCTTGAATCCATACCATCTTCTTCTGTCCCTGTCGAATTCGATTTCTCATCAGTATCTACAATTGAGAAAATTGCAAAAAAAAGGAAGGGTGGTGGTGAATGGATCCAAAGGCTGCTCCAACAGGAAGGAAGTGATTCAAGACGCGTTGTGAAGGTTCATCAATCTTTGGGGGATAGTCAGAAGGATGGAGAGAAGATGGACGATGATTTCTCTCAAGAAATTGGACATCTTGATTTGACTTGTGAAGCTCTCCATGTATTAAAGCAAATACCATCACATATCTTGGTAGAAGAAGGCGTCATCCCACATACAGATAAGCATTTTCCGGACTAAAGCCATTAGGTTCGGTGAAGATTCTCAACGAATCCTCGCGGTAAGTTGAGAGAATCGAGGATAAATTGATTGATGGAAAAAGTGATGCGGAAGAAGAGTTGCTTTGAAGATTTGTCCAAAGGTGTCAGTTGGAAACTCAGGTATCCTATCAGCAGATGATCTTTTCAAACAAGTCCAAGAGTCTACATTCAAAGATGAACCAACGCATCTAATTTAGTATTGAGATCATTGATCGGTTTGTAAGAATTGAACATTCTTTGGAGGCCTTGAGAAAGCTCAAGAAAAGATTGAAAAAGCTTCCGCGGTCTGGAAAGTGATACCCATGAAACCTGTGAAATTTTGAATGATCATTCCACTGCGCCTGACGAAAATGAAATGCAAGGCATAATTCGAAAGTTCCAAGAATTTCGGAACAAACAGGCTCAGCTGGAGGAAGAGAAAGAGGAAGGAGAAAAAGATGACGATTCAGACTAAGTCCTGATGTTTCATGTCATTTCAATCTTGAAATTGACATGTCTTTTTCATTTCTATTTCGTCATATAGGAAGCAAATTTTGACTTGGTCTCCTGCGTGAGAATCAAGCAAAATAGAACTCTGTTTAAAGAACACTATTTTCTAGGATTTATCCTATTTTCTCTCGTTTCCTTTTATTATAAATGAGGGATGCTTATGCATTCCAAAGGGTCGAGATTTTTGTAATATTCAGAGCTATTGGAAAGAAGAAAAACTTTGTGTTTTCGTTTAATCATTTCGAAGAATAGGAGTTGATATTATTTCACAAACTTTGTGTTGTGGGATATATCTTTCTTAAGACATTGTTCTTACGTTCATGATCTTAAGCTATTCTTTGCATAGCATCTTAGTGTTTCTAATCATCTCAGACATTATATTTATGATCTAAAGCTCGTATGATTATTTCGTGCTCTGCGTTTACTCGAAAGAAAATACGTTTCTCTCATTTCCTTTCCATTGTGCTTCTTTCATTGTAATAGTTTCCAACCCAGTTCATTTACGAAAGCAATACCTTTGAATCGTGTGAATGTGGATTTCGGGATTCTATCCCAACCCCAATGGTTAGATTAGTGTGAATACTGTATATATTGTTTTCGCTATGTTTTAGATTAGTAACAAGTAGGCAGCCTCACTTGTCTTCGAGGAGGATTTAATCCCATATGCGTCGTTGAACCTCATATTTTGGGTTGACAAAATATCCATAACTATACCCATGTGTCAAAATTTTCATGTTTTATCATTCCCAGGCACCCCAAGCCAAATCATTTAGTCTGGTAACCCACTATTTGATGTAAAATTGGTCCCCTAGGTGATTTAGGAAAGTATATTCATTCCCCCTAGGTGATTTTAGGGAGTTATGAAGAGATCCTATCTTCTGGCAATATTGGGAAGGGTTATCATTGGCCTTCCAGGTCGGGTTCAAACCCACCTTTGGAGGCGGAACGGAAGGGAAAAATTCAACATGGAGGTGAATTGAATACCTTAAAACATCATGGAAATTATTTTGGAAGGTTTAGGGAAGTTTTGAAATACTTGGAGTAGTCTGAGTGAAAATAGGGTTCACAAGCCTAGCAAAAGACACGAGGCCTAAAAGCGGTTGTTGGGCTTGAAGAAGATTAGGGAGCTCGGATGGAGTTAGAAGTAAAAAAATATCACCGAGAAAGAGGATTCCAAGAAATACATGATGGTGAAATTATATTTCTCACAACACTTTGGCGCATCAGGTCTGCAGGTAGTTTTTATCAGGCACAAGTGGAGTACTAAATAAAAACTTTAGTTTTTCAGGGATCAAATGGAAGAATCAAGACATGATACCCCACCATTGGATTCAAAAGGAAATTTAAAGTCAGGATCATATAAATGTTTTTGAAAAATTCCATCAAAGCTCAAGTTATCACCGTCACAAGTTCAGGACTTAGCCAAATTTTGGGAGGACACGTGTCAACTCTAGGAGCTTGGCGGGATTTTGTGTCCCTGACGTCCCTCAAGGTTAGGGACATCAAGGTTGGAAAAGTGTTCCCAACCCCCTTGAAGCCCTCTAAACCCACATATGACCTCTTGGATCGCCAGTTCAGCCCCCAGGTGCTTGCGGAGCTTCAAATCCCCTACCGTTGGATCAAGTGCCACGTGTTGCCTCCAGGATTGTTGTGGAAATTGATGTCCCTCATGTCCCTTTGAGGTGAGGGACATCAGACCTTGAAAAATGTGCCCAACCCTCTAGGAGAGAGTTTTGGTCACCCATGTGACCCACTTCTAGCCCCTCAGTGCTTTAAAGCTAATTTTTGAGCACTCATTCCCCGTCATTGGATCAATGACACGTGTCGCTTCTAGGATTGCTATGGAAATTGATGTCCCTCATGTCCCTTTGAGGTGAGGGACATCAGACCTTGAAAAATGCACCCATCCCCTCCATGTGCATTTTTTGAAAATTTAAATCTAGCACTTAGCCATTTCTTCCCCCTCATTTCTCCTTCATAGCTTCATACCTTGCCATGGCTCTATGCATGATTATCCAGACACCCGGTCCACCATTGTTGCTCCGAACCAGCTTTTCCATGGCCACATAAACACCTAGTTCATGAAAATACATATATTTTAGGGGAAGGAATGATCAAAAGTGCTAAAGAAATGAAGAACGGGAAGAAAATGAAGGTTTTTTTGCTAGATAACCGTGAAGTCACCCGATCGAGATATCTTCATATCTAACAAGATACACGTCTAAGTCGATCAAGGTGCAATCTTTTGCATAGTTCTACATTTTCAATACAATCATGATGCAACAAACAGGAGGTCAAATGGTGCTTTGAATCATTTTCTCCAACAAAAATCCCACTTCATGCACCGGCTCACATTCGTCGGATTTCCCATCATTCTGGCAATAGGAGTGAGCTAAAAAATTGCAAACAAGCTCCAAATGAAAAACCTATCACAATGGATTTATTTTCATCTCAAATAGAGACAAAAGCCGACTCTTGCAAATTTCAAGCTCCATTAATGGCCGTCATGGTAGCTCCGTGCTTGAAGCCACTGCCAGGTCAAAATTTCAAAATTTATTTCCAATCATTCTAGACGGAAAAACTATGTGAAATTCAGAGGGTGTGATTATAACGATAAGACGAGTCCAAAAATTATGTTCTGTCACAAATCAAGCACTGGAAACACACTTTCTAAAAATAGTAAGTTTTCCTATATAAACTTGCTATGTTTGGAAAGTCATCATCAAAAGAAGCTGAGACAAAGGCAATGGGCATTGAAGATCACAAGGAAGTCAGAATGAGTGTTTAGAGTAGAAAATAGTGAAAATGACCACTTACTAAAAATAGTAAGTCCCTTATATGGGTGCTTACTAAAAATAGTAAGTCACCCCAAAGAAGTGGCTGAGGTAAGGGTAGGGTGCGCAGTATCAAATGAGGGAGTTCATCACATCACGATGGTTGAGAAGAGGCAAAAATAACCTCTCACTAAAAATAGTATATCATATGCAGGCTGGGAGTTGCGGTCATCAGTGGAATAATTCACTCAACTTGGCAAGCATTCACGAGCTGATTTGAAGGAGATTCACAGTGTGCAAGGAGTTTGAAGATTCAGAGTTTCACTATATTTGGCACTTTCCATCGATGAGGATCAACGAAGTTCATCGGGAGCGATATCTCCTCCTCTCTCTCTCTCTCTCTCTCTCTCTCTCTCTCTCTCTCTCTTTCTCTCTCTTATTTCCCCAACTTTCTCTCTCTTCTCAAATGTTCTAATTTTGTGTTGGGGTTGCACTTTTTCATATGTCTTAATGTTCATAATGTAATAAGTCACCTTTATGTTATAAAAAGGGACTTAAAAGTTTCCTAGGAAGTTGAAAAGTTTTAAGTTGTGCAAGGACATATGAAAAGGCATTGGGGGTAGATGAAGAGTCATATTCTACTCTATAAATTGTAACGCCATTCCCATTTCAAATGGTTGGCGATTGATCTTGTAAACTCAAGAGTGTATTGTACTTAGAGAAAGCAAAGGAGATAGCCATTTTCTTATACTTTCCTCCACTATCAAATAACTTCCATTCTCACACTATGTACAACTTTTGTTTAAGCATCAATATAAGAAGGATTTTCTAGCTTTTTGACTAAGGGATTT